>CAESWR010000568.1:366370-378994 GCA_903171835.1 Mullus surmuletus | reverse complement strand
TTTGAAGCTGTCGTTGGCCTTTTTTCCTTTTTCTTTTTAAAAAATATGGGATTTCTTGTCAGGCGAGTCCGACCCTGACCGCCGCTGAGGTAAAAGTGTCCATAACGTCTGCACGGATTTATTTCTTCCGTGCAAACAAAAGACCAAATTCTTATTTCATAGTTCATCTGTACGCTTTATAAACATATACTTTATTTCTTTGGTAGCAAACTGGGCCATTTTCCCATCTCAAGTTAACACTGTAGCCAGAGCCGACCAAAGAATGATAGATTTATTTACGGTGAGAGTTTAAGATCGACAAAATGTCTGACAAATTGTTATTTAGCAAATTATTAATATTTTACAGTTGCATGTGAAATTTTGAGTGCCTGTTTTTTTAATTAGCATTCTCCTCAAATCAGAGGTTAACAGCCCCTGCAGCAAATGGACATAGAACACAAAAAAACAAAAATTTCATATTCGCAAAAGTTTGGACACTGCCATCCAAACTTTTCAAAAACTCTGAACATATTCAGTAGTTATTAACGCCCCCCAGCAGATATCACAGCTTGCAGTCGCTTTTGTAGGCAGCTAAACTCTCATGTCTTGTATTTGGGATTTCTTCACATTCTCCCCTCGCAAAAAAAAAAAAACTAAACAAAAAGGCTCTTATTACTGCACAATTCACGGGCGTCGTGCACGTGCAGCTCATTTGAAGATCCACCCACAGATTTTTTTTATGACATGCAAAAAGTGACTTAATGTTTGCTGAGGGTTTTGTTTTAGCTCCGTACCTCAGAGAGGTTTGCATCTTTTCAATTAAAAGGAAATCACCATAAGCATTATATCTACCAAGGGAGGCTCCAAATCTTTTTGCATTGACAAAAATACACCTCCAAGTGAGAGGCTGGAGAATAAACTTAGAAGTTTGAAATGTTTAATAATTCATATTATTTTACAGGCGGCAATATCGCCATAACAGGGAGTAAATGGCTGTGCTCTAACTCGACAATAAAACATAGTAATAACTTAGTTGATTAAACCCATGGCCTCAAAATATTGAACAGTTTCTATTTAAATCCCACTTTCCTGTGTGTGAGTGTGTGTGCATGTGTGTGTGAGTGTAATTGATGAATTGTCACTCAGTTGTCACAGGTGTATGGAGCCGACCTGTCACTGTGTCCCATCTTAACGCATGGTTACCTGTTTTGTCACCCCCTTACAGCTCTGGACACCGCCCCCCCTCACTTGCTACCCCCTCCCCTAAAAGGACTCTCTCTCTACCTCCTCACCCCCATCTTTCTCTCTCTCTCTCTCTCCCCTCCTCCTAAATGTGTATTTTCTCTCCCCTTCACACAGCTCCTGCTAACCCCATCTCTCATTGGCTCACCTCTAACATTTCACCTTCCTGACCCCGCCCCTCTCCCCCCTCCCCTCCCCTCCCCTCCCTCACTCTCTCTCTTTCTATCTCCCTCACACTCCTTTCCTCCTGAAGTGACTCTCCTCCCCTGTTCTCCCCCCGACCCCCTCTCCCTGCTCCCCCACAGGGCCCCGTGCCTCCCGCCGACCCCTCCAAGGTGAAGGCGGCCGCCTCGGAAAAGAAGAAGCAGGAGTCGCGCAAGGATAAGAAATAGGATACGGGGAGGGGCTGGGGCGGGCTCGCCGGCCGGCTGCTCCAGCCCGTGCGCCATGCGGTGGCGAAGGCCCAGACCGGGAAGCAACAGCAGCAGCGGCCGCCCACCGTAGCCAAAAAGACAGACGGGGCGGGGGGAGGCGGGGCGGAGGAGGGGGGCGCGGCGGGTCGCGTGCTGATGACCATCGAGCTGGAGCTGACGGGCAAGAACGGAGAGGCGGGGTCCGGCCGAGAGGGGAGGTCCAAGCCGCCCGGCCTCCTCTCCCGCCTCGCCGACCGGCTCACCTTCAAGAAGTAGCGAGGCCGGTGGGAGGGGGAGAGGGGGCGGGGGGGGCTTAGGCGAGCGGAAACCCACCTTTCAGCCACCACAACCTGGAAGAAATGAGTCAAATCATATCTGCTCTTGTCACCGGATGACGACGGCAGACGCAGACACACGCGGCCCGATCGGAGATGTGCTGATAATCTCTTACAGCAGCCGGCGCCCTGAGTGTTTCTGTCAGGTCATAAGATATGCCATTTGAAGCGAGACCCTAAGACGGCGGGGTTTGATAACAAAATCTAAAAAAGCAGCTCCCCGGGTTTTGCCTTTCTGGTTCCTTTCATTGTGATCCTATCCGCTGAAAAAGCTTTCTCCAAGTGCGTCCGATACGCATCGCGGGTCCCCGGCTGCAGGGACAAGCCAATTTGCTTTTTTTCCGAGGCGACGTGTCAAACTATAACTTTCTCTCTCTCTGTTCTTCATACTTTCCCCCCCCCCTCTCCTATCCTGTTTCTCCCTTTTTTCACTGTGTATTTCCTGACTTTTTTCTTGTTAATTCAAATTACAGAAGTGATTTATATGCTAACCGCTCTGTCCTCTCTCACTTCCCTTCCCTCTTTTTCTCTTTCTCTTTCTCTCTGTCTCTTCTTTCTCCTGTAGATAAAGGTCTGACTTCTCCATGACTGCCTCCACTCCTCTAGTCTGCTCCCTCCTTTTCTGCCCAGCCTGATGCAACCCCCATTATTCCCCATTATCTCCACTCTTTCAAGACAGCACTGGCTGTAAGAATAGTCCTACTATATCGGTGGCAGCAGTGTCAAATAATTTTAAATTTTTTTTTTTTTACTCTTCGGAGACCCTGCGCGCACTCATTGGGCAAAACCACAAAGCTGTTTAAGGCCTAACTACACACATAACTTCCTTAAGCGGAACCCGGAAAGTCGTCCCCTTTGGGGGGTTTTGACTCCCCGTCCCTCCCAACACCAACCTTTTAATGTTTACGACTCAATCACACACGGCGAGCGGAGATGCCGGCGCGCTCTGGGTTTCAGATAGAGAAAAAAAAAAAAGAAGAGAGAGACAGGGAGAGGAGAGTGATAGCGGCGCAGAAATGTGATTCCTCCCTCTCAGCCGGCGTAGATAGGGGGGTTCAAGCCCCTCGTGCTCGGAGGTGATTCAATCCTCTCACATTTGAGCTAATGGAGGTTGTCGCTGTGTCCCTGTCCTGGCTAAAGGGGGGCTATTTCTGGCCCCTATAAGAGCGTGCAGGCTTACTGTAACAGCTGCACATTTTTCAAGCGACAGGAGGGGCGGCGAGGGGGGGGGGGGTGTGCGGGGGGGGGGGGTCTGCGATGGCGCGCGAGGCTGTCCGTTGTTGTCTTGAAGGCCGGCGACTGACGACCTGGAATGACGTCACGGTCCAGTAGGCCGGCGGACGCGAAAAGGGCTTCTGCCGGGAAGAGCTGCGGCGAGTTATTTTAGGTCCGGTTTAATCCCCCCCCCCACCAACACCACACACACACACACACACACACACACCACCCCGCCTCCCTCACCACCGACATCACCGCCCGCCCCCTTGCACGTTTCTCCCCGCCAACACCGGGGCTAATTATTTTCCCGAGCGCTGGCGTAGAAATATCTATCTCTGCATCTTCGCTCCCTCGGTCTCTTCATCTCGGGAGTCACCCCTCTTTCTCGACCCCCTCCCCCCTTTCCCCCTTCTCCGTCCTCACGTCTTCCCTTTATCTTTTCCTCTTTCTGTCGTCTAGTGACTCGGCGCTGCATTATTCCCCCCACAGAAAAAAAAAAGGGCCTCTACACAATCCACTCCACTCTTTAAGCCTCTCCTTATCTGAGAGCCGGGCCTACAGCTCAATGCTCTGCTCCTCTGCCTCTCTTCTCCTCCGTCCTTCCTCATCCTCCTTCTCCCCTCTCACTCTCTTTTTCAAAACTCTGTGACGGAAAACCTCCCTCCTCTTCCGTCCCCTCCGTCTCGCTCGGTGATCAACAACTCGCTCGTCCTTCAAACGCCCCCACCGCCCGCCCGCCCGCCCGCCCGCCTCCCCTAAAGCCGCGTCCCCCTCCGCCAGCCAGCCCCCGTTCTCCTTCCTCCGACCCCTTCGCCGTCGTCTGCTGGTTCGAAGGCCAAAACGCTCTCCTCTGCCCCCGGTGGCGAAGCCAGGGGAAAAAAAACACAAAAAAAACAGGCGGAAATCCTCACCGAAGACGCCAAACAGAAACTTATAATCTAGCTTTTTTTCTGTCTGGGCACAAAGAAAAATAAATAAACGACGTGTGTTTTCTGTATATGTGTGTGTTTTAAAATGTGATTTCATACAAAGCAAAAAAGAAGAAGAAAAACCCTTAAGCAAAGCAAAATAATGTTTTTCCGAGACTTTTCTTTTTTCTTTTTTCTTTTTTTTTTCTTTACATGTGCGCGACACATGGAGAAGGTGTTTAGCGAAGCTGGGAAGAAATATAACCGATGGAATCTGCCGTTATGTTTCCAACCCTGGTGTGTGTGTTGTGGAAGGTGCTGTGCGACTGTCTCTTTTGGTGCAAGTTTTCTGCCGAGGGAAATCGAGGTTGCGGTGACAGATAGAAGATGAGGGGTGGATAAGGTTTTGGTTAGCCTCAGATTCAGCACGATATGGCAGGGGAGAAAAAGATAAATAAATAAAAACATGGGGGAGGAAGGTGCTCTGAAAGAGACTTATCTGGTGTGTTAAGCCAAGCCAAAAATCCATATGTATCACCGCAGATAGAGCCCACTCTTCCCCCCAGAGCTTTCTTTTTCGAGGCGCTCCTTCCCCAACCCTGAGCCAAAGATGGATTGCGATCTGCGTGCTTGATATGCCGGGTGGATAGCGTAGACTTGAATGTTCCTTTAAAATTCATAACGGGAATGGAGGTGCTAAAATCCACATCTTTATAACTGGAGATCTGTTTCACTAGTCGCTGTTTAACTATCCAGTCAAATGGATCGGTTAGAATGTTTTTTTTCTTTTTCCGCGTGAAGCCACACAGACACCTGACATAAGGCCGAGCAGCATTTAAAAAAAAAAGAAAAAACACCATTTAAAAATGTTCTGTTTGTATGTATTATGAACTGTATTAGATATAGTTGCAGAATAACACTCCTTTATTTGAAATGACTGGAGCTTCTTACTTTATTTTTTTTAGTATTACATTTATTTTAATGCTTGTGGTAATTCCAGAGCACTAACACTTTTTGTTGACTGTATAATACGATGTAAAAAGACCATAAATAAAAAAATTAAAGTCCCCATGCGCAGCTGTTGTCAACAGTAGAGAAAAAAAAGTAAACCCAGATGAAAACGTCTCCGGCCTCTTTTCTTTCTGTTCTGAGTCCAGGACATCGTGAATATCTGTCATGAATGTCTCTGCCAAGACGTACTTTCACAAAGTTTTTCAAAGAAGACAGACTTTCAAAAAGAAAAAAAAAAAGAGATATGGACTGTTTCAAATACTGGAATTTTTCAAATGATAGCATGAAAGTAGAAGTCGTAATTGCTTTAGTGGCCATCGGAAGACATTTGCATGTGCAGTGAGACTGCAGTTTCAGAGGAGGTATTTTTTCATTAAAATAAAAAAGTTTTAACTTTGATGGCAAAAAAAAGAAAATCACCTCTTTGACGACCAAAGTCGCGGAAGTGAGCTGAAAGGACACAATCATCGACCGCCTCACCTTGCAGGGTGACCAAATGAAGCATCATTATCTGAAAGACTTAGATTTTCTGACTCGTGCGGTTGGGATCAGCCGGCGTACATGACCTTTGCAGAAATGTTCTGCTTCATATTCAGACAGTTACACAATGCAACCAGTCTTTAAGTGATGCCTGCTGACCTGCTCAACAGCGGCGCCTGAATAACTGGTGGAGGTGACACACACATTACCGTCTGCCAGAGGTTCGGGTTTAATATTACCAACTGGAGCTGCCAAAGAAAGAATATCCCACACAAAGGACCTTTAAAAATGATTTCTTTTTTTTTTTTTTAATGTTGAAAGAAATAGCCACGTGTTTTGGAAAATACTGCGCTTTGGTCTTGCAGAAAATCTAGATCGATACCACTCATGTCTGTGCGTTAAATATGTAGCGAGAGCCTGGAGGCGACTGGCTTCACTTAGTTCAGCATTAAAACTAGATTCAATGAAAAGCGGCTGGTCTGGCTGAGTCCAGAGTCTGCAAAATACGCCTACCATCACCTCTGAAAACTCACTAATGAATACAGATCTTGTTTTGTTTCATTTGTACACAAGCAGAGATGTAAAAATAACAACCCCGGTCACAGAAGGAGTGTAGCCGGCGTGGCTAACAGCAATTTGTTGTGGAAGCTGGCGCAAAGAAGTGATTCAGACGTGGTGAAAATGGCGTGTTTTTCTCGTTGATGGGTGCGACTGGGATTGCGATGTATTTATCGAGCCAGCTGCTGCTTCCTGTTCACGGCCGTCCAACTCTCACAACAAGCAAATTCAACGTCTACACAGCGCCAATCATAACCGAAGCACTTAGAACGGGTCAAGAGCACACTACAGAGTCCCTGCACAAAGAACGCCATGACAAATAAGAGCGCGGCAGATAAACAAATCTGGCCATGCTAGTCATGAATAGAAAACAGCAGAAATGTCAATAATTTTGTAAATATAAATGACTTTTGTCATTAGTTACACCTGCAGTGTGAATTGGGAGGAACCCAATGTCGGTTGGAGAGGTTTGTGTCCTTCCAAATGTCCTCAACATTAGTCAAATGACCCCGTTGTGCGAGACGGTGCCAGTAGATGGCTCACCGTCAACTTCTGCTAAACTCCAGCTGCTGTGGCTCGGTGCGAACGGCCGGACAGAAACAGTCCGAGTGTTTGCAGGGTTGTCACCAGAAATGGAGACGGTGTGAAATCTAAACGCATTTACACGGATCTGTGAAAAATGACTGTAAACGCTGGAGTGGGCACGCCAGGACAGTAGTTGGCGATGTAGGTTTGTCGTGAAACAGTGGCGTTACAGCACGTGTCTGCGCGATTTCCCGTGACTTTTTTGTATGGACAGATGATGAGGTTAGGCTGCTTCCAGACGAGGTGCTGAACGATTATAACACATGTTGCTCCGAGGTGTGCGTGCAACCTTCATCTGAAAGAGTAGCCTACTGCCCATGCACCGCACGTCATCGTTTTCACTGGAAACAGCATTTCCTGTTTACAGAGACGGAAACGTTTTCAAAACTTTTCACTGTGGACCAGGTTTTCAATAGTTTTGCAGCACTCCGGACACCATTATCGTGTAAACGCAAGGCGCAAATGCCACGAAACCTTTCCATTTTTGGCCGTTTTCTTTGTCATGGCCTAGATGTTGCTTCGAGCACAAGCTTTTCAGACCACAACAAAGGGGGCGGACCACCCCACTTGCTTTAAGTTTCGCCTTAGTTTTAGCCTTAGCAGCTGGCGGGACTCTACATGCTAATGTCGGCTCACTTTTTGGGGGGGAATGGAACTAGCCTTCACCTGCTAGCCTTCACCACACCGAAAGCTCAGATATCAGCAAACAGAGAGGGGTCAGCGCTCAAGACAGCATTTTTACATCGATAATAGTTGATGGATGCTAAAATATCGCATAGAGCACCTTTGAAGCACCACCAACCAACAACACATTTGCACTCCACATGCTAGCAGGGAGGCGCAAAGAGGCTAGCCTCTGGGCACCAGCACGTCTCTAAAGGGGTCAGCAGCCCCCCGCCCGCTGGCTCGACTTACATCAACAACCTTCTGCAAATGTTCGCACCAGAGCCGGCAAGGAAAAAGCAGAAGCTCGTCTGAGCACGATGAATTAAATAGGAGCATGTTTTATTGTTTATGAATTCAGCTCGTCTTTTCTAAAAGGAAAAATGTGATTTCCTTCGCCAGCCATGTGGTTACGAGGGAACTTATTAATGTAAGATTTCCTTTAGATCTGTCGGGGTCTAAATTGATTGCGTCTGCCATAGCTGAAATTCTAATCTCCACATTGGCTTTAAAAGGCTAATCTGAATCAGATGTCATTTTAAGCACACGTCAGCCTCCACCGTGGCGCTTTTAGTGAAGTGACCCCCACCTCCATCTCTCATCGATGCCACTTACATGTGGCATCAGAGACCTCTCCTCAAAGACAGCCTTTTTCGGTCCCACTTGCAGTGACTGCACGTCTCTTCCGTCTCGTCCCTCCTCCCCTGCTAGCCGGTAGAGGGATGACCTCCTGACCTCTCAAATCCCATCAGAAATCACTCTTTTCCCCAGATGCACTATGAAAACTGAAGATGGTCATGCTGTTGGAGAAATTAAGTGCTGGGGAACAGATTTGACAGATATTTGAGAAGACAGTGTGTACAAAACACATTCAAATTTGCTTTTTGATCAGAAATCGATCCATATTTTCAGACTGCGTTGTCAGTGTTGTCAGTCTTGTAACTGCAGCCATGTGCTGCAGTTACAAGAGAAGACTGATTCTTCTCAGACAAGCATCCTTTATGCGGATGTTCTTCCACAAATGAATTCTTCATAGTCCTAGATCTTTTAACAAAGCAAAGTGTTTTTCACTCTGAAGCTCCATCTATTTCTGTTGCTTCGTCATCCTGCATCTTTTCTGAATGGAAGAAAAGTGCAACTGTAAAATTTCTTTCCCAGATCCCTCACAAACTGAGTCCACATCTGTTCTGTTTCCGAAATGAATTGTTCACTTTCTAAATTATTCATGTTTTTATATATTTGAAATAACCATAAACGCTAATTACAATATAGCATCGCGTTTTTATGTGTTGTTTCGCGCCCCCCGGGGACGCTAGTCGTGTCGCAAAAATGAAAAAGTCCTTGTAACTGTACTTATTCATTTTATTCACTACTGTGAAACAAAATACGAACAAGAGAGCTCCCTTGTAAAACAAAAACTAAGCCTCCTTTATGAATGACATGAAGGAAAAGTAATTGCATTGATACTTCATGGAAAGAAATCTAAACTAATTGGCAACCAGCGCGAAGATATTTGCCACTCATCTGTCATGGTATCATTTGCTGCATCTGCCGCGTGGGCGCCGTGGCAACGACCTGCCTTATGCTCCAAATATGTTGGACTAGAAGCTAATTGCAGACTGCAACTCTCTGAATTCGAGCAAAAAAGGCAAACACTAAAATCATGTCAATGGAATATCGTAGAGGATCACTTTGCGGGTGATTAAAAGGTGTGTGTTTGTAATTTTTATTCGGACCCCGCGAGTGTTCTGTTCCATTCATGCCGGCGCGGGCCAATAACTGCCCCTTGTTATCGCCGCAGTTACTGTATGTTATGTAGGGTGCAAGTTTTCATTTGCTGCGCCGACAGCTGTGATTGATAGGATGTTGTTCTCTGAGGACGAGTGTGTGTGTGTTGCGGAGGTGGGGGTGGAAGGCATGTAGAGCAGGTGAGAAACTGTATCAGGAGTGTGTGTGTGTGTGCAGGGTGACGGGGTCGTGGTGGTGGTGGTGTGTGTGTGTGTGTGTGTGGTGGTGGTGGGGGGGTTGTATGGCTCAGGTTACCCAGAGAGGAGGGTGGGAATGTGGGTGCCAGGCCCAAAAAAAGCCACCAGTGTCTTTCACACGTGGGGGCGGGAGGTCTCAGCTGTGGCAGGACCCCCGTGTGCCGTCCTTCACATTGTAACCTGCCGACACCGGGACATCCACCATGGGCCGAGGGGTGAGTTCTCCTAATTTTTCTTTCCCCCCCTCAAAGAGATATTACAAAAAAGAAACTGTCGGAAATAACGTCTTCTTTATGCTTGTTTAACACGCTCAAATTCCTGTGAGCGTTTCCACCCGTTACATCACACGGCACGAGCACGCATCATGGAAATCTACCGATCGTGGATATGCCGAGGTGTCGCTTTCCACTTTCCGAAAGTAAAAATTCACAATGATGGATTCCTCCTCGCTCACTTTTGTTACCCAGCTTATTGTTTATTCAGCTAATTGCATAATTCTGTTTTTATTCTCTCCATCAGGCCTGTTCCATTTAGCTTTATGGTAGGACAGGCTGGTAATCTTCTTCACACACAGGGAGGGGAAATTGCTATGCCAGACACATTTCAGGCCGTCCGCCGGCTCTGTGCTCCCTCTTTGGCTCTCTTTGATTACTTTTTCACCGTGTCACCCGCTCACACTTTTCCTCTCATTCTCTCTGTACTTCCCTCCTTCGCTGACATGCACACGTGCTGCTAAGAGGGGAGACTGACAGGAGCAGATGATTTCCATGATGCACCATTCTTCCAACTGTTCCTGACACACACACACACACATGCGCTCTCACACTTGCTCGCTCTCACGAATCAGGAACTCACACACAAAGTGGAAAAATACATTTTTTTCTCTTCCCGTTCTCAATGAATGGTTTGCCAATAGTGGAGAGATTGGAATGAAGTAGTGCGCACAAAGTCCATTGAGCTCTCATACGCACTCACAAATACACACACACACACACCAATCCTCGCACTCCGCGGCTGTCAGTGTAAATGGCTCGACACAATGTGGCAACAAGCATGTGACTTTTCCCGCTTGGAGGTCTGTGGGACTCTGGAATGATCGCCGGTGGCTCTACGTGTATGCTAATGTCTTCTTTTTTCTTTTGCCCACACTTTCAGAACGGTGCAGAGAATGGGGGGAAGAGGAAGAAGAAGGAGAGGGATTTGGAGGATCTGAAAAAGGAGGTGACCATGGTGAGGAAAAAAACAGGCTGCTCGAATCCATCCACATGCTGATTGATTCCCGTCGCCGCCTCTCCCAAATGACCCCCAAATAGTTTTACACCTGTCATTGAACAGGGCGGTGCTTGAAAAACAGCAGTCGGCAAACAAAGGGGCCGTCCATCCCGCTTAAGATAATTTTTTTGTGTTCCCTTGCAATATACACACACACACACACACACTAATATATATAAATATATATATATATATATGAATTAAATTTTTTTTACACTACCTCACTATACTTTTCCATTTTCCACCACATTACTTTGGATCACCTCACTGAATTTGAATCTTAAAAAGGGCAGGAGGTATTCTGAAACACAAACGACACCTCTGTCCCGCCATAATTAAAACGACAAAAAGCTAAATGCCGATATATTTTTTTTTCAAAAGCAAATAATATGCCACCAGATACACTGATCCCCACTGTATGTGAGACCTCAGGGGCCGTCCACAAAGTGCAATGGCGTGGAGATTCTGCCAAAATATACGAATAATAATCACATAACCAAGCTTTTAAAAGCTGTAAGTACACATCACACATCGGTGGTCTCCTGCTGCTGATATGACAATGAGTGTAACAGTGTGTGACCAGTTAGAGACCCCCTCCGTCTCATTAGATTTAAATGCTCTAATGTATTTAAAAATACAAAAACAGAAGCAAAAGCACTCCGATAAAATGACCAACCTCCAATTTTGGTTATATAGTATGAGAGCAAGGTCTTTAAAGGGATAGTTCAGATTTTTTTTTAACATTAATGAGTGTTGTTCATCAGCAGTGACTTTTCTCCCGCTGCGTCCCGTGAGGGGTTCCAGCCCGGTTTTGGTGTTGCAGAAAGTCACGAATAAAGCGCTTTGCTCCCAAAAACAACATGCTTTCGAAGATAATCCTTTTGCATCACGAATTCTTGGCCGCAAAAAAAGTCCGACCTTGCAATCACCCGGAACTACTTTCTTTCCCGTCATATCAACGCGCACAACTTTCCATCAGCTGAAGGAGATGGAAGGAGACCGCTGCTATGTGAGAGAAGACGCGCTGCAGCGGTCTCCTTCCGAGCATGTAAACGCCCTGAAACAGCTGATGATGGTGCGTGCAGTGATACGAAGGGAGGGAAAATAGTACCGGGTGATTGCGAGGTTGCACTTTTTTGCAGCCAAGAATTCGTGATTCACATTGCTTACTCTTTTGAACACATGTTGCGTTTTGGGGCAAAACGCTTTATCTGTGTGACCCCAGCAACTAGCCGGAACTACTTTCTGCAACACATAAACCGGGCCGGAATTCACGGGACGCAGTGGGGGAAAAGTCACTGCTGATGAACGACACTGATGGTGAGGATGTCATACAACAATGTCAAAAAATCCGAACTATCCCTTTAAACCTTTTCGCAGCATCTCTTTGGCGTTGCGCTTTGCCGCTGGTCCCAGAGGACCCCCCCCTGTGCGGCCCCACCCCCTCCCCGGCGGGCTGCAGGTGGTGATCAGCTAAACTGACAGCTTTGTGCGCCGAAAGCCGGGTCGCGGCTCGCTGTCTCTCTAACCCGAGATGTTTTGTTTGTGTTTCTGCCCAGTTCAAAGCGAAATCCAGAGAGCCGATCCATGCTGAGGCGTCGCGCTCGGAGCAGCCGAGCAGAAAAGAGAGAATCATAGCGAAGGGGTGCAAGAGAAAAGTCACTGCGTAGCTTAGCATAGTCAGTTGTACAAATTCTAAGCCAGCTTGTCCTCCGCTATCTCTCCCACCACCCTCTAGCTACTTCTCTTTGTACTCCGAGAGATACTGAATAATTTGTGGCCCACCAGCAGCGCAGCATGCGGTTTTTTTTGTCTTGTGTCGAAGCTGTAGCTCTTTGAGTCGCTGTCACGGTGCAGCCGAGCGATGCCCAGGAAAAAGTTAGGCTGCTCTCTGATAAAGCCGTTCTTGTCAATTACCTGGGAGCGTTTAGGAGGCGAGGGCCGACGGGGTGTGGCCGACTGCCGCTCGCTCTGC
>CAESWR010000568.1:331045-342064 GCA_903171835.1 Mullus surmuletus | reverse complement strand
GATACTGGTAGCTGGTAGATCACTGCACTCACGGCAAAATATGCCAAAATGCCAGAAAAAAAGACAAACTGCGCAGATAGATACTCTTTCGTACGCAGGTTTAAAATTAAACATTGCAAAATACGATTGAATGTAAGCAAAACTGTTGATTTAATGCAAATGTGTGCAGGCTCAGTTAAAAAGACAAAAAAAATAATACGCCACTGTTTCATACTTTCAATCAAAATGTCATTGCTTCCTTTTGAAAAAAAGTGTGCCCACATAGCTCTGACTCGTTATATATGTGTGTGTGTGTGTGTGTGTGTGTGTGTGTGTGTGTGTGTGTGTGTGTGTGTGTGTGTTTCCCAGGGATGCCAAGGCCTGCGTTGTGCACGGCTCGGACCTGAAGCACATGAGCTCGGAGTATCTGGACGACCTGCTGAGGAACCACACTGAGATAGTGTTTGCTCGCACTTCACCGCAGCAGAAGCTCATCATCGTGGAGGGCTGCCAGAGACAGGTCAATGGACTTCAGTGTGTGTGTGTGTGTGCTTGCTCCTCTATCTATGTAAGGATAAATCCGAATGGTAGACCTATAGAGTGTGGACATGTTTGGAATGTGATTGGCCCTCATCTCTACACAGCCATCCAAAGGGGCCATGTGTATGTTCCGAACCCGTTGTAAAGTTTACCATCTAATTCAGGCCCACTTAATTGCGATCATTAAGGTTAGCGTGATTGGCCGAGGGGGCACGTTGTGTCACCGAAATGTCCCCACAAAGCTAGGAGCGTCAGAAGCCCGCGTCTGACCGAGTGTGTGTTTCTGCCTTTTAGAGAGCCGCTGCTGAATGCCGCCGTGTGTGAATGTAGGAGTGTGTGTTTGCGATAAAGTCCGGATGAATGCGCAGACGTGGTCCAAGTGGGCAGGTGTGGTTGAATGCAGGTATGTGTCTGCGTGTGTGTATGTGTGTGTGTCCCCCCGCCATTTAACACTGAATGCAGTTTTCCATGCGTGTTTATGTTATTTGCAGAGGCAGGTGGTTGAATGAATGAATGCAGGGGTTTGTGCGCCCCTCTGTGCGCGCAGACGTCCTCGGAGTGTGTGATTAAATAGCGTGTCAATTTTGATGTAATGAACCCGATGTCTTTATGCAGGTCCTGTAAATAAAGATGTGTGTGCATTTTCCATACATCCCCGTTTATTGAGGTCATGCTACACTTCTCCGTCACTCACACTCTCCTACTCCATGTGACTGAACGATTGCAACTCAATTCCATTTTTCATTTAATCTCCCCAGAGCTGCTTTGAAAAGACATTATTAAGACAGAAACGGAGGGGTGGGGGTTGGGGGGGGGGCGGGGGGGGGCTGAGAGAAACGGTTAAATCACGGTACTTATCTTTCTTGTCTTGACACTCTTTGTTCTCCCGGTCCTTGTGGGTGCAGGGGGCCATCGTGGCTGTGACTGGCGACGGCGTGAACGACTCTCCGGCTCTCAAGAAAGCCGACATCGGCGTTGCCATGGG
This sequence comes from Mullus surmuletus, assembly GCA_903171835.1. Classification (NCBI taxonomy): domain Eukaryota; kingdom Metazoa; phylum Chordata; class Actinopteri; order Syngnathiformes; family Mullidae; genus Mullus; species Mullus surmuletus. The sequence continues at coordinate 340,560 of CAESWR010000568.1, read as the reverse complement.
GATCGCAGGCTCTGATGTGTCCAAGCAAGCGGCTGACATGATCCTGCTTGACGACAACTTTGCCTCCATTGTCACCGGAGTGGAGGAGGGTGAGTGTGGGGGAACGCAGGAGGACGGTCGACGGGATGGGAGAGGGACGACACAAAATTCAGACGGCAAACAAAGACACGACTGAGCCAATATTAAAACATCACAATATTTGTTCATTTGCTGCTGTTGAACCTCCTCTTTAGCAGTTAATTTGTGCCACGGTTGTGCATCAGCCAATTCACCAGTATGAAACAGTAATTAGTGTGACCGCAACTTGGTGGAGACACATCGTGCCAGTGTTTCCTTGTTGTAAGAGGTAAATGCCAATGCAGAAGCTGCAACAGATATGCATATTTCAATCAATAACATTCCTAAACAGGAATAAAATGTTGCTTCGTGAGGTGAGGCTTTGTAATCAAAATGTAGTCAATAATTTAGTAAATATTAAATAAATTAGACTTGTTTGACTTTGTTTAGTCATTCCGCAGGGTTTCTAGCTTTAATCATAAAAGTAATAAGAATAAGAATGATGATAATAATAATAATATTAGCTGTTATTATTATTATTGGTGTTGTTATTATTATAGCTTCACACAGATGTTAGAAGTGCTGTTGCTCAAACACATTATTATTGCTAACCAGTGGGTGACAGTAAATGATTTGCCTGCCGATAAGATTTCGGGCACGTTCGGGCAGACACATCGACAGCAATCCGAGCCATTTCATCTGAACAAATTTGAGAGGAAAGTGCTTAACTGCATTGGCATTGGTCAGCCATCAGCGGCCCAGCAGAATCATCTTGACCCACAATAACCTGCGAAGACTTGTTCTTATGAAGAATTGATGTGAATTGATCCACAAGGACTTCATTCGAGAATCGCTCTGACAAACTCGAAACTGGCCACGAGAGACAGGTGTTTAATCTAAAGTAGGGGGTGGGGGTGGCGGCTGATATGGTCGGAGCGAGGCATCAGTAATGTGGATTAGCCAGACGAGCAGGCAGTCTGTCACTTTAGAATTTACTAAGTCGGCAAAATGTTCTTGACCTTGACACGTAACAGCGGGAAAAGAACATTCGAGCTGATAACCAGTCTTCCCAGCATGGGACTTCACTCATATCACAGTTACTATACGGGCTGCCTTTGTGTGGTGCCCTCTCTCTGTACTTACACGTTCATTCAACAACACAGCATGCAGTGATAGCAGACAGCGCCATTGGACACAGTTACCGGTTTGATGTCTTGCTCTAGGGCACTTCAACACGAGAAATGAACCGTCATCTGGGCCACGGGGTCAATGTATCCGAAGCCGTGCTGCCAGAAGATACGCTAATGCATCAATAAGTCGTCCGGCTCTGCTCAGGTTCTTTGTCGTTTCATATCGCCGCAGGTCGTCTGATCTTCGACAACTTGAAGAAATCCATCGCTTACACCCTGACCAGCAATATCCCGGAGATCTCGCCCTTCCTCCTCTTCATCATCGCGAGCGTTCCTCTTCCACTGGGGACGGTCACCATTCTTTGCATCGACCTGGGCACAGACATGGTGAGCACTGGGAATACAAGCGCCAAATATTCAAAGTATGGCGATAAAATATATATATAAAACGAGGATTAGGACGTGAATACACAACGTAATGTCTCAAATTAGTCTTGATTTGCTGAATTCCGATCTCGAACCCTCTTAGCGCTCAAAGCTAATTGATGGTTAATTTTAGTGATTCATCTCAATGAGAGGTTGCTAATTTTTTTGCATATCGCCCGACTGCATGCGAACATAGGGTGACATTAGGAAAGCAAATGTTAATACCGGTGTCGAATACGGGTGCCCGAAGGTGAAAAAAAAAAAAAAGACAAAAGGTTGGGTTTAATTTGCTCCTTCTTGCGGTGGGAGAAATTAGCTGCTGGCTCCATGCCGATGTCCGTTTGTTCAAGCAGAACAAAGAGCAGCGACGCTCACGTACAGATTTACATTTCACAGCTCTGCCATTTCCAGATGCCAGTCTCTCCATTGTAATTCCAGCATCAACAAAAAGAGTTGCTGGCATGCTGCTCGCCTGAGGGGCGTAATCCATCACGGCAAAAGAAAGGAAGCACAGGATGAATTTATTCAAAAAGACTTGTTCACTGTGTTCATTACTTTAACTTTAATTTTTCCTGCTCTTCGCCACCAAACATTAGCTCCGACAGAAAGGTTTTTTTTATACATCCCACTGAGCTAAAAACAAAAACAAAAAAACACACATGTGACGAAGTACCTAATAGACTCATATTCAACTGCCAGGAAGATTTTTAAGTCGCAGGTTTCTCCCGTTTCTAATAAAGCTTTTCGCTCATTTTTACTCGGGTGACATCAAAGATGAACCTCTCTGGTTTTATAACAGCAGGACAGATTTGTTCATGTTGATAAATATTTACTCAACTGTCTGAGATCACAGGGATGGTGCATTCTTTATTGGCTGGATTTGTCTTTAAAGGTGCGATGATTGAAGTTTAAAGCACCTAATTTTGCACCTAATTTGCATATAAAAAACCCTTCCCTTCAAAGTAACGTGTCGGCGCGTATTTAATAACCGCTGGTGGAGCGAGCAGCTGGACGTCCACTTTGAAGAGGAGGGACCCTGAAATGAAAATATCCAAAATATTAAACGAAGTATCCCAGAAGTGTTTATCGTACAGTATAGGAGTAAACCGCAAATTTCCCCACGTCTGCTGGTGAGGTTGTTAACAGCTTGTTAACAGCTCGGTTCAACTCACGGCTACAGGCTTGATGGCTCTGCTGAGATTTAGCAGTGACAAGCAGCACTTGCAGTCTGCGATGATTATTTTTAGCAGGAACTGCCATGTGGAAGAGGATGTCTGCAAAAAGATGTTTATCAAAGCAGGATGTGGCACACTTAGGAGCGCTTCAAGACTCAAATTTAGATATAGCACACATACTAACACTCCTAGAGGTGTTGGGGGGGGGGGNNNNAAAAAAAAAGAGGAGGAGAAAAACCCAATAGCACATCCTTTTCCCTGCTTTCATCCTTGTCTTTCTCAGCAGCTGTGGGTCAGGGGAGTGTAACAGCAAAACAAACTGGATTTGTCGACCACAGAGCATGTGTTCACTTCCGCACGACGCCAGTCCCCGCCTCAAATCCCACCTAAGTCGCGGAGATTTCCTGCCTTAAGTCGCACATATTGCTCCGATGCTTCCCTGCTAAAACCAGCCAATATAAGGTCTTTATTACAGCTACCCCTCTACCCTCCGATTTTATGAGAGTCTGGGAAAAAAAAAAAAAATATCACCATCTCTCTCTTTCTCTCCTCGTTGTCGCCTCTCCGGCCTCCCTCTCCGTCACTGTCGCCTCTTCTGTTTTCCACCACGCTTGCCCTTTTTCTGTCCCCACACGTTGATTGAATGCCGAATTATATCAACGGCGATATGTCTAGTCTACCCTTTGTCTGGCACTGTCACCGCGCCATTGTACTGACGCCACAAAAGACAAATTCCTTCACATATATCGCACCGGGGCGCATAAAAAGTGGGCTGATTCCTTTTCTATCTCCCTTTTTTTTCTCTCTCCCCCCTCCAGGTCCCAGCCATCTCACTGGCTTACGAGACGGCGGAGAGCGACATCATGAAGCGGCAGCCAAGGAATCCCAAAACAGACAAGCTGGTCAATGAACGTCTCATCAGTATGGCCTACGGGCAGATAGGTTCGTCTCTTTGGAGCTCGTAACCCCGCGGCTCTTAAACCTGAATCACTGCAAAAGTCATTTTGTAGTGAAGTTATGATCACCATAAACATCACAGGCATACCAACATTAAATATTGACATTTATCAGGAATGTTGGCGCTTCTTACCGCCATCTCCCATGGGGGAATGTTTCGCTTTGTACAGTTAAAATCCAGAGGTGAGCAGAGAGTCAGGAGCAAGTTTTGTTTTTGGCGTAATTGTCTTGACATTTACAACAAATTGCGAGAAGAGGGTGCAACGGGGTCGTCTTTCATTGGCTGAAGCCTCACTTAAATGCATGCTTTTTTAACTCCGGTTTGGGAGTCGTGAAAAAAAAATTGAAAGGCTGGCACACATTTCATAGACGGTTAAATAGGTCAGAAATATGACAGGGCTCCGCTGGATGACTTACAGTTTCAAGATGAACAGGCTCCAAACAGCCGGCGACTCACATCAGGCCTCCTAATCCTTCCGAGATGAAGTGCCGCAGGAGCGAAACTTTTGCAGGTCACACAGCGTCTCGTCCACGCCAGCTCTCGCCAGTGGAGATGATCTGATTTAGGTGGACGCATGTTGGATGTAGCAGCAGCAGCCACCATTGAGAATAAGTGCAACCATGCAGCGGCCTCATTAACACCAATGTAAACAATAATCTCATTAGCCGGGCGAGTGGTGTTTAAAAACCTGTCAGCATAAATACTGACCTGGTTTCAGTAACCGCGTCATGATTAAGGAGATTAATAAGCGTCGTCTTGATCCTTGATCGCTGCTCGGGGACGTCTGCTATGTGCAAAGACTTAAGCAAGATGTCCATCATGCTGAAAACGTTACGCCCACTCTGACAAAATGAATTTGCCAACATAGAATTAAAACTCACTATCGGCTATTCTTGCAGTCCTCAGCTGTCGGGAGACATTTACTTTGAGAATGTCGAGGGCAGGCGTAAGAAGATATAATCAACTCTGCTGTTTTAATAAAACGTTGAGTGATAAGCATCAGGTACACCGAGCCTCAGTGTCTACAACAGCTATGTACTTAAAGTCTTATTTTCCTTCTTTAAAAGAAATATTGCAAATACATTTCACCAGTATTATTATTTTTGTTTGTTTTTTTGAAATATCCTTCCTCATAAATCATTTCATTCTTCCACTTCCTGTATTCAAGACTGAAAATAAGATAAGATGCGAAAAAGGAAACAAATTTTGTTTCTCCAGAATCAGTTGTGTAACCAGTTCAGTTAAAAACGCATCCACCTCTATTTCTTTCATCATGGAATCAAAAGCAATCAACATGATTAAATTGCTTAATATCCAGATAAATTGTTCCATTACAAGGGAAAATGAAATATTGTTGCAATAGTTTAAATGTGAACCCAAATCTGTTTTTGATTTGCACCAAGTTTATTTTTTATTGTTATTTTGAGGAACAGAATACTGGGATATTAGAAAATCCAATAATACAGATTTCTACAATGTGAAACCTGCAAAATAACCCACGTATCCTCAGATGACAGTCATGTCTCGGCACTGATGGATTCCTCCTCCCACGTCTCCAGGTATGATCCAGGCTCTGGCCGGTTTTTTCGCCTACTTCGTCATTTTGGCCGAGAACGGCTTCCTCCCCAAAGACCTGATCGGCATCCGCATCAAATGGGACGACCGTGAGGTCAACGACCTGCAGGACAGTTACGGCCAGCAGTGGGTAAGGAGCGCAGCCGCACACCGACACACCCTCCGAAATATGCACGGAGAAAGAAAAGCAACGCGTGTGTGTTCCCGTCCGGCAGACCTACGAGCAGAGGAAGATCGTGGAGTTCACCTGCCACACCGCCTTCTTCGCCAGCATCGTGGTGGTCCAGTGGGCCGACCTCATCATCTGCAAGACCAGGAGGAACTCCCTCTTCCAGCAGGGCATGAAGTAAGCGCACAAGCCAAACGGGTGCAATGAAAGAGATGAAGATGATGATTTGTGGTGATGACAAACGACCTCCAGCATATTCACGCCTGTTTTTCTCTTGCACAGGAACCGCATCCTGATCTTCGGCCTGTTTGTGGAGACCGGTCTGGCCGCCTTCCTCTCCTACTGTCCCGGAATGGACGTGGCCCTGCGCATGTACCCCATGAAGTACGCTCTGCATATGCATATCTCCAGCGAACCGAAAAATAACCTCTTAACGCCCTAATAGGCTGCCATTAGCCTGTCACTCTCCCCTCTAAATGAAGTCTGTGATCTTCCTAAACACCGCGTTGTTATCCTTAATACTCGGAAAATGTCTGCAGTGGATTTAACAATCCGCGCTCTCTCTCCACTCTTCTCCATCCGTCCCTGCCCTTGTTACACTTATTTTAATACTTATTTTATGTTCTTTTCAGGGTCCTGTGGTGGTTCTGCGCCTTCCCATACAGTCTCCTCATCTTCATTTATGATGAGGTCCGTAAATTAATTCTGAGGAGGAGCCCTGGAGGTAAGCAGTTATTAAGAGTAACCTAGATTAAAAGGTTTCAACCTCTTTGTCTTGTTAATAAGCTAGTTGAGGAGTAAAGTGGTTGAGACTCCTATCTCAAGAACCACGTGTGCCATTTTTTCCCCAGCAAGATTTCTCTGCCGCGTTTCTCATTCACTGCGCCAACCTCTGCATGCCCTTGTTTGAAAAAAAACCCACACACATCCTAAAAGTGTGGACTGTCCAGTCCTTTAAGGAAATGTTGATTGACAGACTTCCCTCGGCTCTGCTCAGCTCCGCTCCGCTGATCGGACCTGAAGGATGCCGGCGAGCGTTTGAAAAATAGCGACTCGCGGTGTCAGTCAGGGTGGAGCACGAAAATATCACAGGAAAAGCAGCTTTGAACTATTTTGAATTGAGATCAGACGGAAAAGCACTGCTGCTAATTTCACAAAACAATGTCGGGTACGCGTCGCGATGACACGGGACATCAGCGTCAGTTGGGGTGCCAACTGTCACGTTGGGATTTTTTGGGTGATAACAGTTCATGCGGATTTAGTGATAACCACAGACAAGCAGATCATGCTTTTGGTGAAGTATATGGTATTTTTTTTCATATTTCTTTCTCTATCAACATCTAGCTGACTCACAGGGCAAATACAGATGGAGTTATTTTTCTGGTTTTGTTAACGTCTGGAAATGGAGCATATTTTGATTGACTGTTCTGAGGCTAAAACCGACGACATCACACAGCGTGGGAGAAGGTGCGAAACTGCCCCTCGGAAATTTCTGTTTATCTCGTCCTTATGGCCACAGTCTTTTACACAATTTAACTATCTCAGTGAAAAAAAGGAAAAGAAAACTGAGCTACATGACCCTCTCCATGCAGCAGATGTAGCCTCCGACTGCCGCGCACACAACACGCACACACACACACACACACACACACACAAACACACGGGAAACTGAGGGAGGGCCTCTTTGAACCTCAAATAGATCTTTTACTGCACTTGGACTAGCCATGCCTCCCATGTCTCATGATTTAAAAATTGAGGTGATTGCAATTGCAGTCTTTGAATAAGCCTGGTCTGAGCAGAATTCTTGTCACCTCCCATCACCATGGAAACCTGTTACTGTCACAGCTGATTCAGATCAGCTGATCTGTATTACAAATCTATCTATCTATCTATCAATCGACCTATCGACATCGATACATGTAGGTAGATATAAATGGAGATGTATTTGAGGGACAATTTTTACTGGAATTATTCTTCAAAACGACATGAAACAGCCTTCAACCTCACCGTTGGCGATGCTGCTGCGATTCTGCGGCTTGCAGCCTCCGACTGATGTTGACTCTGAGTCGACCGATGATTATTCCTCTCCCAGATGTGTTTTTTGACAAAATAACAGCAATGTCTGGCAGTTTCCCTCGGGGCTCGATTTGACTAGTGGGGCATAAAAGCTCACCTAATAAACAAGAGAATATCCACTGGCCGAGATCATGCATTCAGGTCACCAGTTCAATCTTGTTCGGTCGGATTCTTCGGCCAAATCGCAGCCGAACCTCGTGCGACGCGAGCGAAATGTAAGCGGCAACATTAATGTGTCAATCCCACTTGCCGTCGCTCGTAAAACTCGCTCCAGGAAACAGATTAGAGTTGTCTAGCAAACCCAACATCGAATGATGAGAAAGGAAATTACACCAGGCTGATGAAGAGTCATGAGATATGCCCCAAAGATCGCTCGCATGATACGGCGACACAACAAAGCTCAGAAATCTCCTTGCTGCCATGGCGTCTCAGATGATGAGGGGCCCGACACGAGGAGACAAAAACAATTTATCATGACAGCTAATCATTTTTGTTAATCTGTGTGTCATGGGCCGCTGAGCAGAGTCTTAGAATTATAAGGAGACTCATTTGGAAATGTACAGAGACAAAGGCGGTGAGGTGAATACAAATATAGCGACACAAAAGGATATTATGGAAACTGCTCGGCTGTCATGTCGGCCACTGACACTGTCTCTCTCTTTCTTCTCCTCTGTGTTTCTCTTTTTCCCTCCTTCCAGGTTGGGTGGAGCAGGAGACATATTATTAACATTCAGAAAATGCCAGATTGAAGTGTGTGTGCGAGTGAGTGTGGGTGTTGGTGTGTGTGTGTTTGTGCCTGCTTGTGAGGGCAGCGCTGTGTGTTTGTCTGTCAGTTGTAATATTGCATGGATCAGTTCACAAATCTGATTAACATAAAAAAATCATATGCTAATAATCACCGCTGAAAATAGGCTTTTGATTGTGTTTGAGATTTTTTTTTTTGTTATTTGATTGTTTTTGGGTTGTTGATTTTTTTGCTTTTTCAGAGAATATTTCCTGCAGAACAATAGTAATGTACACCTCCGTGCCTTAGATTATGTTACCAAATGGATTTATCACAGCCTGTTTGAAGATAGAATAATACTGAATGTTGTTCACCATTTAAAATGTACCAAATAAAATGTATTCCAAATATCTTTTGTCATTGCTTTCATTATTATTACAGTGATATATCTAATTATTTACAAAGGGTACATGAATCCTGAATATAATAGTGCCTATAAAGTATTCACTGGTATTTTCATCTTTAACATCAGAAATGCTTTTTATGTCATCTTTTGTGGGTCTATTAACTCCTCTCTACAGTATCATACAAATTGTTTTTATCTACTGTAGCATATATATTGGTTAATAGTTATTTTTTCCCAAACAATGAACATTCGTCTTCTTAATGCTCAACAGCTGATGAACTTCAAGGTCAGCGTGCAAAATAAATATGGCCCAATCGGTAGAAATACATCACCCTTTGTCACACAATACAGTTTTTCTCCCTGGATGCTTTGACAAAGAAAAGCCCTATCTCTGAAACCATTAACACTTGAAGCCAAGGTTGGGTGTTGAAATAATTATTTATTGCTATAATATTGCTGTACTACCTTGACAGTATGACATCAAGAGGCTATTATTTTCTTTTTGTTCCTGTGTTACTGTAACTGCATGCATGGAGGTGGGATCAGAACTCCGAGTGTAGAGACAAACTAAAGGAAGATCAAATGCAGTTAGCAACTCTAATGACGCAGTGTACTTTGGTTAGTTACCTTATTGGGATCAGCTGCATCAGCACCTGACATTAGAACCTTGAAGGGTGTCTGATGGGCGGTGCTGATTCCACCCTTTCCCACTCAAGCTGCTACGATCTGACTGACTATAACAAATCAAATAGCAGCCACCATATATATACAGTATATATATATGTATATATATATACATATATATATAGATATATATGT
>CAESWR010000568.1:238091-248484 GCA_903171835.1 Mullus surmuletus | reverse complement strand
TCAACCCCCCCCCCCCCACTCAAAAAACCCCCTGCCAACCAAACTCCATGAAAATCAACCCAGTCATTTCAAGCATTATCCATCAGACAAACAAAAAAAGGAAGAAAGCATTAACAGATGAAACAGTAATCAGATGAGAAGCGGTAATAAGTGTGGAGTCACTACGATTTCAGACATTAGCGCAATTCTACTAATCTTATATGAATAATTGAGCACAAAAAAACACCCCAAAAGCTCGCTCATTACCGCTACGATCGCAGCTGCAGACGAGAGGAATAAGAAGCGCCAAAGTGCCCATAATTGCAATAAAGAATGTCTCCGAGCGCATTGCTGCTTTTGTGCAGTGTTTACTAATGCGTCTCCGTTAAGTGAAAAGCTTTCACCTAAGGAGGCCCGAACCCTTAAAACGTTAACCCCGGGAGGAAAAGGGAGAAAAAAAGCGTGTGTGTGTGAGGGCGGGGCATCTGACCAATCAGAGCAATTTGCACTCTTAAACGACCCGCCGTAAAACAGACTTTTGAGCAATGCGAACAATAACACGTCGACGATTACAGCCTGTAAATGCGAAGTTAATTGTTCAGTTAATTGCGTATTATCTGTCAGCGTCGTACAACAGCTGATTAGCTTTACGGCGGGCGGCGTAGCCAAACGCGGTCAGGAGGACAAACTTGTTCCGAGAGCTTTAATGGATGGATTTTTATTCACCCCCTGAGCCCCTCTTTGGCATCGTTGGGGCCTACATGACAGATATTCCCAGCTTTGAGCTCTCCATCGCGTCCCCCCCCTGGGGGTCCGCAGTTTTTCCCCGCCTCCTGGAAACATCGCAACACATTTAAATACGGTTTTAATTAATAGTCGAACAAAACCGTGGCTCGCAGCGTTGTTATTATTATTCTCCTTGTTTAACCGTGCCATGGAAATAGCCGCCGAATTCCCGGATTGGCCCTTTAGGTGTCGTTGAAGGTTTTTTTTAATATGGAAGACGATTAATCAGTCCAACACATGCAGGTCTGTCCCCGATTCAGACTCCCCGTCATTGTAATTACTGTACGCCGCTTAAGGACTCCCACATTTACATAATTGATTCTTTTATCAAGGAACATCTCGCTATCTCTCTCATACGTGATATGTTATGCAGAATGGATTTTTTAGCGCAGACCTGATTTGAAATGCTGATCTCCGTTCTGTTGTCTTCTTCTTCTCCTTCTTCTTTTATCCCCCTCTTCCTCTTACGAGCGGTGGCGGGCGGTCCTGCCGGCCCCGCCCCTTCCTCTCCCTTTCAAAACCTCTCTTTTTCGCAAACTTTTCCTTCTCATCTTTAGTCCCTCCATTTATTATTTTTTTTTAATCCTCTTTCCGGCTCCTTTCCTCCAAACAGCTCTTCCCTCATCAATCCATCTCCCTTTCTTTCTCCTGCAGTGCTTGTCACGACTCTTCTTTTGAGTCTTTTTTTCCCTCTTTTTTACTCTTAATTAGGTTGCTTTTTTTTCCTTTTTTTAAATGAGCAGGTTCAGATGGGGACTCTCACTGATTTTGTGTGCCCCCCCCCCCTCTCCCCTCCCCTCTCCTCCCCTCCCCTCCCCCTTTTTTTCAGGCCCACCTCCTACATGTGGGAGAGGAAGGACGGAGAGCTCCCTCTGCTGGCCAAAGCCGACGGCGCCTTCCTGCGCTTCGAGATGCTCAACAAATCAGATAACGGCGTGTACCTCTGCCTCGCCGACAACGGCATCGGGAGCAGCCAGGCGGAGTACACACTGCTGGTGCAAGGTAACGAGAGAGCGGCGCAGACGGAGAGAAGCCCGGTCGGAGAGAAAGAGAGGGGGGTTTGACAGGGGGTGGGGTGGGGTGGGGTGGGGTGGGGGGGTGACGAGGAGAAAGAGTTATTTTTCCTTTTTTTCACATTCTTTTTTACTTCTGTGGTTTGTTGCTTGTACTTCCATCTTTTTTCTCTTCTGATTTTCTTTTGTTTCTTTCCTCCTATTTTTGTTCTTTATTTCTCATCCAAACCGCGCCGCCATCACCGCTGCCACCGCTTCTTTGCCATCCAATCGCTTCGCTCTCACTTCCGCGCTTCTTTCCCCCCTCGTTTTATGGTGTGTCCCGTTTGTTTCTCACGATTCCATGGTCATTTTCTCGGCGCTTTGCTTGACCACCCGACCCCCCTCCCCCTCCCTCCCCCTCCCACACACACACACACACATCACCTCCGCCCTCTTCCACCCTCCGCTCAGACCCAGACGCCACTCTGCCCCCCTTCGTCTCCCCCACCTCCCCCTCCTTCCCCTCCTCGTCCCCCTCCTCCTCCCTCACCGCCACCCTCGACATCTTCTCCGGCTCCGGGTCGGACCCCAACTACTCCCCCTCCACCCCGGGCCCCGCCCCGTCCACCACCGCCCTCTCCAACCACCTCTTCCCAGACCTGCCACTCTCCCCCTCCACCCCGCCCTCGAGCATCGCACCCCCCACCGCCACTCCCCCCTCCGCCTCCTCCCTCACTCCCTCAGTTTCCGTCCGGCTGAATGGAGTTTACACTTTCACAGGTAAAAAAACCCATCTCGAGTCTCACACTCCTCTCACACACAAGTTGCAAACGGAAGGAGCCTGTACAGTAGTAATGGAGCGGGGGGGGGCGGGGGGAGGGAGGGGAAAACAACAACAAAAAATGAAAAATAAACACCTTACTGCTTCTGCTGTTTTGTTTTTTCGGGACACAAACTGTGCTTGCATTGTGTTGGACGTGCACGGAGATGCAAGTTGAGGGAAAAAACAAAGTGGCGTTTTCAACTGTTTCATTTTTTTTCTTGTTTCCCTCTTTCCTTCTGTTGATAANCCCCCCCCCCCGAAACCCCGCCCCCTCCCCCTCCGACACTCACTGCTCCACCCACCTAAACCCTGCGTCCATCCATCCACCATTCATCCATCCATTCATCCATCTAAACATCCATCCATCATCCACTTGAGAAGATGCTGCAGACAACATCGCAGGTACAACTTCCACCGGTCACCTGTCTTTCTGACTCTTTGGCTGTCTGTCTGTCCGTCCGTCAGTAGGTCTGGCCGTCTGCCTTGTAGTCCTGTCTGTTATTTTTCCCGTCTGTCACTCTGGGAGTAAAAAGAATAGGGAAAAAAAATATAAAATCTCTGGGGACACTTTGAACTTCAGAGCGCATGGATGAATATTTCATACTACTACCCACGCTCATGCTTTGTTGTTTCGCATCCATACACAGACAGGTTGAAAACACAAGCTTTATCACACACACACACATTTATCTCAGTTGGACACACACACACACACACATTTATCTCAACTGGAAACACACACACACACACACACACACACAACCATGACCTCTTAAGTGGTACAAGTCATTTACACAGTGTTCCACTTCCTCTTCTTGCGTTTCACTGTGTGTGTGTGTTTCTATGTGTGTTAGTGTGAGTGTGTGTGTGTGTGTGTGTTGGGGGGGGTGCGGGCTTCGAGGTGTTCTTGGGTCTTGTCTGCTTTCCTTTGATGCTGACAGCAGGATTTATGGGCTCATTCTCAGTCTCGCCTCGTCAGCATGCCCCTCTCACCTCCACGCCGGCCAGCCCCTGAGTGTGTGTTCGACTTTCTGTGTGTGTGTGTGTGTACGCGCGTGTGTGTGTGCGTGTCATTCTGATTCGTGCTGAGAGTCCGCCCTCCACCCCCCCACCCCCCACCCTCCACTTCTCTGTGTTCTCTGTCTGTGGCTGGCCTCTGGTTGGGTGTTGTCATGCCCCTTCACTTCTCTAAGTGGGTGAAATGAGAGTTTTTTTTCCCTCCAGAGCACATCGCATCATTTGGTGTCACGGTTGTGTGTCGTGTGTGTTCATGTTCAATTTCACGTCAGTTTCAGTTGCGTCTACGTCTGCTTCTCAGTGGCTGTGTCTCTTTCTCTACTTCCCGTGCTCTGGTCGGGTGTGTAAGTTTGCCGATTCTTCATCCGGCTGGTTGACTCCTCGCCTTTCACATTGGTTTGACCCCTCAGAAAGTAACTTACAGCCTTCCCTCTTTTCTTTCCTTTTTTATTTCTCCATCTTTCCTTTTTTTTTTCTTCCCGTTATGAGAACTGCCGCTTTCCGGTCGTGTCAATCTGAGTGACTCTTTCCAGCTGACACCCAGAGTTTGATCTGGTCTGAAAAGTCAGGCGAAATAAATGATGGATCAAATTATTTCCACGGTGATTGCTTTCTTCTCTCAGGGGAGTATTGGCTTAAGTGGCTGAAGCGGGAAGTGAGAAGAAAGAGGGGGGTGTGGGGGGGGTGGAATACTGCTGTTGGGTGAAAAACAAGCATTTCAAAAAAAGCCAGCCCACGGAATATGACAGTTTTGTTCTTTTTAATCGCCATTAACCATGAACTTAACTCACAAACTTCTCTAAGTCAAAAGTTTGCATACATTTTGCATTAGCTGACACTTTATTGAGAGTCTAAGAATACATTTGAATATTGCATACATATATAACTACGTAGTGTAATTAAATTATTTAACCAAATTAATTTTCTAATTTTATGTAACTTTGACAGTAATTAATACAAAACTGCAGATACGTTTAGAAGTATTGTAGTGAGTAAAGTGTAGTTTTTTTTCCCACATCTATATTCAAACTTCACAGCTTTATTTGCACTCTCTCATCTGAGGCAACCTTGACTCAGAGCGAGAAAACATGCTCATCTCGACAAACATCTCATTTGTTCTGCTTTAAGTATGTTTCAACAATCCACGTTATGCAGTTAAATAGAATGTACTGTATTTTCTGTGTATTTTCTGCACCAAAAGTAAAAACCTTTCCGTTATGACATTCCCAGTAATTTGTTGTGCTTATATAATATATTTTGAACATATTCTCACAGCAAATTGCAGGAAATAGTTCTTTGACTGCAGGAGTTTGATAGAAGGTTTATGTTTATGTACGTTTTAATTTTTTGTTCTTTTCTGTGCACTAAAAGAAAAAAAAACATTCAATACATTTATCACAACAAAGATATATCTGATTCTTATAGCACACCTTTAAAATTGCAAATTGCGCTTCTATGGCCATTTAACCACAACTTTACTACAGAACTTACTTAGATTTTCTTTTTTATATTTCAGTAAATCCATTTACATTCCTGGGAGGGTACCGGATATATATTAGACATTTCTCCCAATATAATCCACTCATGTACAACACCGCCACCTTCTACAACCTCAATAATAAACATCAAGTTGTTTCCTGTCCTTTTCCGTAGCAGGTGAAAAATTGCAAGCATTCATAAAAGTAGAAGAATGGCAGAGCTGTCATATTGGATTGCAATACTCTGTGCAGGTGTACCTAATGAAATTTCGGATTTAATATACTCTTACCGGGGACTGTTTCGTAGCATGAGGTGCTTCAGAGAAAGACAATATTACAAATAAATGAAGAGAGTGTTTGATGTGTTATCAGAAAACGTGTCTGAGTACACATCCGGCGTGTTTGTGGATCCACCGGGCTGCATTATTTGTAATTATCCCCGAACCCTGAGGCTGATGGAGCTCTGCGCCTCCGACGCCGCCGCAGGGGGAGAGCTTTTCACCCAACATCGGCAGTGTGAATTCCCACAAGGCTCTCGCAGACGACTGTGCGCTTCTGCCGCATGTTAGTCACGCGCAAGTTCAAACGCTCTGACCTCTTTTCTTTCGCCTGGCTTTTTTTTTTTTCTTCGTCTCCTTGTCTTTGTCGTCTAAAGTTTTGTCACTGTGCCTCGGTATTACATATTGACAAGTGTTCTCTGCCTTTCTGTTCTTTTCTTTTTCTCTTTCTGCTTCTTTCCTCTGTCACTCTCCCCATTATTCTCTCTCTCTCTTTCTTCTTTCATCATCTGTCTCCCGACCCCCCTCCCTGCCCCCCGCCCCCCGCCTTCTCTGCCTCCCCTCCACTCTCAATCTCTCACTGTCTCATTTTCTCTTTCCATTTGTCTGTTTCTTTCACATTCGTTCTCTCCTGCGCTCTCTTTCACAATGACGCCTGTTTTCCTTATCTTCTCTGCTTCTCTGCTTCTCCTCTGCTGTCCTCTCTTCTCCCCCTCAAGACCCCACAGCGATGTCGACCTCCTCGGGGGTGGACCACGCCGTGATCGGAGGAGTGGTGGCCGTTATCGTTTTCATACTGCTCTGCCTCCTCATCGTCCTCGGCAGATACCTCATCAGACACAAAGGTCACCTGCTCCAACACAAACTCTGACACATGAACACACCAGCGCCAAAATCCACTCATGCATGCATGCATGAGTGTGCACGGGGATACACTTGCATAAATATGGATACATGGTGGGGTCTTGCACGTAAAAACCTTGCATATGCATACAAATGTGCTCATACCTCAATGTGAATTCCAACCATAGACCTTTTGCGTATTTTACTCTCAAAGCGGAATAAGAAAAGGAATGAATGACAATGAGAGCATGTTTATTCATTGCCTTTTAATACATTTCGCCTCGCGCAACTTCTAGTGAGATGAGATTCCCTGACACTGGCTGATGTTTCAGTTATGGTCAAATATGGAGCTTAAATCAAAACGATAGGATCGCCTCCTGGCGTCGATGTTAATGATTATCTCACTCACTTGCTCCTGCGCCTCGCGAGCGTAAGGAAACAAACTCAGTTTGTTTATTTCCCTCGTGATTCGGTCTCCTTCAGATGTCACTTCTATTTCTTTTTTTTTTTGTTCTGAGAAACAAATCAACAAACGGAGACAAAGCAAAAAAATCTAATGTATCCACTCCTAGCGGGGTAGCGACATGTGGAAATTTAAAGGGTAATACAGACATATTGTGCCGCCCAGGTGGCGCGGTTGATAAACACTTGCCCACCTCGGCCACAGCGAGCCAGATTCGATCTGCAGCTCCGGCGCCTCCAGCTGGTCTGGAATATTGAACACAATTGGCTGGTGGCTGGTGTTCGCAGGTGCCAGGTCTGTGAGGGGACCATGTCTGTGTCACTGCACTAGTGACTCCCTCTGGTTGTTTAAGGCACCTCTGCGTCTGTGTGTGCGCGTGTGTGTGCGCGTGTGTGTGTGGTGGGGAGCTGATGGGATGCATGCATATGAGGCTACAGAAGGAGGAGTGACAAGTGAGACACTTTCATTTCATTTCACTGAAGTAATATGAGGGCAAATTGAGATATTCTTCACATATGAGGCGCAGAATCTCCCCCCCCAAAAAGAAAGAAAAAAACGATATGCAGCGACAAATACGACACAATGAGGTTTTCACAAAGACCACGGCTTTAAAAAGCTCCGTATTTTTCCTTAATCTCATCTCACAGCTTTTATGAACAAATAGACTTTCCTCAACCGAGAAGTTCGGTATGAATATTCCACGGTGAAAAGTGTTGTGATAGCAGGTGGTCATATTCGGGGGGGGGGGATCGTGACCCCCTCATTCTGTGCAAAGATTGTTTTTGGCGTCAGACGTGCACGGCCTGCTTGATCTCTCTCTGGCTGTCCACTCGCTCCCCCGTCTTTGATCTTTTTCCAGTTGATTCTCTGACAGATTTTGGTTCTGGCGTCCATTTAATTTATTTTCCACAATGCTCACAGTTCAGAGCAATATTTTGGGCGCGCCATTGACAATTAACGTCCTTTTTAAAATCAATATGATCTATGTACCCGCTCTATATATGAATGCAATATATTTACTTAGCATGAATGCAACCTTAGTTGTAATTACACGTAGCTGGAAGCCTGCAGGTGGATACTGAAAGCCTCAGCTGCATAATGGGAGTAGAGGGGGGAGAGTGCATCAAAATTTCATGGCTCGTTCTTCGACCCATGCTGAGCTCGAAGCGAGTTTCAATCTGCCCTGTAGCTTTTGTCTCGTCCCTCTGACAGACACCACTCAAAACATGCGGAATTCTGCTCAAACGCTTAGAATGTAGAATTCAGCAACAAATGTTTTTGCAACCCAATTAAACCCAGTTTTTTCCAACAAATTTAAATGTTCCATTTGAGGCTTCATCGGTTGCAACTAACAGAAAAAGAATTCCGGGTGTCCTCAAATTAAGGACAATATAATTCTTTTAAGCAATTTAGCCCAGTTTTTCCAACAAATCTAGATATCTCTCGATCAACATATCAGCCTGCTGCTCAGTTGCAACATAAACAACAAACAAAAAAATTATCAGAACTTTGTCCTTGGGTGTCCTTGGGTGACGAAGCACATTTTTTCAACCAATTTGACCATGTTTTTCCAGCAAATCTCCTTAATAACAATAATAATAATGATAATAAACATCTAGATGTCTCCTGATCAACATTTCAGCCTGCCACTCAGTTGCAACTTACAAAACAAACATAAAAAATTATCCATAATATCCTAATGTAAATCTCCATAATAATAATAATGATAATAATAATAAAAGATTAGATTAATTAGATTAATCGATTACATTTCTCGTTTACTGCGGTGCCCCAAATTAGGGAAAACTTTTATTCATAGTAATATTAAGAGTAAAAAATATCACCAAAAGTACCTGTGGTTGTAATTTAGACATGACGTCTATGGACATTACACTTCTTGTTGTTGGGCTTTTATCACATCAACAATCTGACTCCTGTCCCCGTGTCTCTCTCTCTCTCTCTCTCTCTCCCTCCTCCCCTCACTTCCCATCTCCCGCTCCGTGTTTCCGACTCTCCCTCCACAGGAACGTATCTCACCCACGAGGCCAAGGGCTCGGACGACGCCCCCGACGCCGACACGGCCATCATCAACGCAGAGGGAGGCCACTCCGGAGCCGAGGACAAGAAGGAGTACTTCATTTAGATCGAGGAAGGCAAGGAGGAGGAGGAGGAGGAAGGAGGAGGAAAAAGTTGGAGGACGCGGAGTATAGGAGAGAGCGGGGGATTGAAGGAGTTTGAAAAAAAAAAAAAAAACCTCCATTTGTTTTCACGGCGCTTCAGTTCTTCACGGCATGACGGGAGGGGGAAGGGAGGGGAAGGAACTGTGGGCAGGAGCACGCGACCAGTTCCACCGCCCTCTTTGCATCGATTACAGGGAAGTGAGGTTTTTGCACTGACGCTCGGATCAACTGAAGTTGCACACTCAAACATGCGCAAACATGCATACACGCTTCGGTTTTTCTGGTGGGAAGTGCGGGGGGGAAAGAGCCCCTCCTCTCACGTGGACTTGAATTCTCATAGACTGTCAGTTTAACAAAACAACGAGCCTCCTACTAACATGTCTGAATTACTTCTGAATGACACGTTAACACATTTTTACGCATCCTATCCTATTTCTAACTATCAGCGCCTCGAAAAAGCAAAATTGTAACTCACATTCCGGCATCCTGAGCTGATATTTCACTTGTCATGCCACGCCAAATCCCGTCTCTTCAACATTTTAAACCAGATTTATTTTTTTTTCACCCCACTCTCAATCTGTCCATCGAGCAAGGCAGCATCCCACCGCGAACATCCTCGTGTCAGAGAAATCCATCCAAAGCGAATGATTACCCACGAGTATAATCGCCTACTTTGGGTTGAATCCTTTTATCCCATCAAGTCTCTTCCTGTGTCCTCTGAAACCCCACCCAGTATGAGCCATCGAATTTCCCACAATGCAGCATCACACGACATGCAGCTCTCATGCAAAAATAGCATTCCCGCCTTGCGCTACCAGGCCGAGGATCTCCAGTATACATATATAAATATATATAAATATATATATAGAATTATATAGCATTCTTTTTACTTGACAGAAAATGTTCGGTGTGCTGTAAATACACTTACAGTTTCTCTCTTTCTATCCTCTGCTTCTTCTCTCTCTCTCTCTGTCTCTCTCTGTCTCTCTACATCTCCCTCTCTCCTGTATCTCAAACAGTCTGTTACTGTATTACAGTGACTTATATACTCTTAAAAAAAAAAGCCTGCCTGTTTTTATTACATGCGTGGAAATGCAGAGTCGAAAAAAAAATATCAGTATCTGGGGTTGAAAAACTGGAGAAAAAAAAAAATCAAAGTAACAGTAACGGCGTTGCAACGAAAACTAACCTTAACTGCAAATATTTGTATGAGGAACGTTTTCCTTATTTCTTTGTTCTTTTATTCCCTTTGTTATTTTTGTGGGTTTTTTTTTCCTGGACTTGTGAGAGATCGTCTCTCATCGGTGTCTCAGTGTGTTACTGTCAGTGTTAACGGTTTACAGTGTCTGTCAGATTGTCAGTCAAGGAGTGCATAGATATGATTTCCAACATGTTTTTTTTTCTATTCTTCTTTTTTGATGCTTCATTGGTTTGTTTTTTCCCCCCCCTCGTGAGCCACAGTCTCCGGCCCCCACTTCCCCCTCTGCTCCCAAACACTAAACTGTAGCAAAACCTGATTTGAAAAGGTGTCAAAGTGTTTGGGGAGGTTTC
>CAESWR010000568.1:193251-205750 GCA_903171835.1 Mullus surmuletus | reverse complement strand
ATGGACACACTTAATAGTTGTTAAATACACTTACTTATTGCACCTAAATAGTAATAGTGGCTAAATGCACTTAGATATATCCCTTAAATAGTCGCTAAATACACTTAAACATTGCACAATAGTGGCTTAGCAATAGTGGTAAAATGCACTTAAATGCTACAGTTAGATTTCAACAGTGGCTAAATACACTTACATGTTACACATAGATAGTAGTTAAGTACACTGACATATTACACATCAATGGTAAGTAGTAGTTAAATACACTTAAATATTTCATTTAGATAGTAATAGTAGTTAAATATACTTAGATGTTGCACTTAAATAATAGCTAAATACACTTGATTATTATACTTAAATAGTAATAGTGGCTAAAAACACTTAAATGTTACACTTAAATGGCAATAGTGGCAAGCACTCGCCACACGTGTCAATGATAGAAGTACGCATAAATATTTCGCCATCTAGTGGCCATGGGAATTATGACCACAGAGAAAGTCGGTGGTCAAATGTCAACAAAGTGAGAATGTCCGAATGTAGTGCAGTGTTTTAAAAGTCATGATTGCAAACTTAATAAATGCAGATCTGTGATTTTTTCGCCCCCGACCCATCAGGCATCAAACCATTTGTCAGGGGGTTCGGGGCGGCACGGCTCCAGACCCCATCGTCGCTTTAGTCACACTGGGTGTTTAAAGTTGGATGTTTGAAAGAAAATCCAGCAAAATGGTGACGAGCGCAAAAACAAAAGAACACAGATGGCCAGTTTCAGCAGTCTCCTGTCAGCACATTGTTTCAGAAACTTTACAAAGGGCAGTCTGAGCCACCGTGATGGACAAGAGGAGGAGGAGGAGGTGCAGGTGGAAAGAGGTGGTTCACATTTAGAGCGATTATTCAACCTATTAGCCTAAATATGGCCTGCCGGTAATATTTTACGAATATCACCTTTAAAAATGCATCTTCCTAAAGACAAATTCAGCCTAATTATGAGAGCAGTTCAGGCCCTTCGAGGCAAAATATTTGCATCAAGAAGTGGGATGACCCCCCCTGTGTAATCAAGCAACAAGTACTGCAAATATATTTAGAGAAGACATAAATACAAGAATATCTAGGTTTTACACTTAAGATAGCCTGATTTTCTGCTCTACTTTCTCTCAATATTGCTTGATAGACTGATTCTCCATGATATTGAAAGCGATGATGATTAAGAGGTTGAAATCTTGCAGGCTCTCAAATATTGGCATTGCACATCGTCTTTAAAAAAAAAAAAACAGGAGGAAGTACGGATATTCCCTAAACTGAAACCCTACATCCCAGATATAAAACATACAGTATGTGACAGAGTCCAAATTAGCACATACAGACCTGAAAGGGCTTATTTCATATTTTACATTCTTTGCAAAAGCAAGATCAGAACTTCAAAGTCTGTAGTAGCTGAGGTATCTTGCACTGACATCAGAGAAAAAATGATGAATGTTGAATGTTGCCAGGCTGTGAAGTCCTGACAAAAAAGGGGGCCTCCAACGCACAGCTTTGGCAAGCTTTCACACCCTCTCACCGCAGCTCTATTATATCTGTGCATTAAGAAGTGTACGGATTGCGAGGAGGAAAAAAATGTCGAGCAGTAGCTGCAGGAGGCGTCGGGAATTTCAAGTGAATTTTTTTGAAATGCATGCAGGAGGAGAGAAAAAAAGCAAATTAGTGTGTGTTTCCATCAGCCGGCTGGGAGAAAATAGATTGAATTTCCACACAGACTTTCAAGAACTGATTTCTATTTTGCGAGTTGTTATCGTGCTTTCATGTCGGATCGTGTAAGTGATATTTCATGCCTTCATCCTCGAGACGGAAAATAAAGTAATGCACTTTGCATACCGCGCAGCCCTGACTGGAGCCGCGCCGGCACTTCATACGCGGAAGGAGACGTTTCTCTTTCTCAAGGAGGTCACAGTTTACGTGGAACATCTCACAAAGAAATTTTGTTTCTAACCTGCAGACCCTTTTTTTTTTTTTTTTTTTTTTTAAACCTCAAGTGAGCATAAAACTTGACATTTACGTTCAGCTTCTCTGGCTCCTGGACGGCAGCCCGGCTCGTGTTCCTGCTGCATTACTGCAGCAACTGCATGAAAATCCCGCCATTACCACTGTAACTTATTAACAATTTGATTAAACCGCATGAGTGTTTCATTCGCGTGGCAGAGCCATTTGCAGAGTCGAGCCCCCCCCAATCCCCCCCCCAACCCCCTTCATCATTAAGCTTAAAGTATCCGCCTGTGTGTTAGCAGCTGAGTTTTTGTCCTCTTGCTCACAGGGCGACTGCGAGGTTATTTTTCTCTTCACCGTTTCACTTCACAGCAGAATCTCATCTCCTCTGCCTCAGTGGAGCTCACATCACCAATTCTTATTGAAGGGGAAATCGCGCAGCCATCGCTGAGCGAGGTCGTTATTTGGATAATGACTAATCTGCTCTTGACTTAATTCCATTCCTCTGATCCGACGTCCAGGTTGGAGTCAGAGGATGTGGCTAATGATGTGGCTGCAGCATTGTCTGGGAATGTGGCGCATATACGCATGTAGCACACACACACACGCGCGCACACACACGAACCCACACACACATATACACATTTGTACTTGCAGACATCCACTTAGAAGGAACTTGCGCTTTCTCACACACATACTTATGCTTTCTCCTCAGTGTCATGCATAGACACATACACACATTTGGCCTTAACCCCTTTATACCCCCCCCCCCCCCCATCTCACCCCACCCCCTCCTTTATGGAAGCATTTTTTTTCCATTATACCTCATTGTCACGAAAATACTGTATCCGTGCCAGTGCTTCATTGCTCACTTTAAGTGCAATTCCAGCAAGGCATCATTTTTCACGGCTGCCCCGAGAGGTCAGATTGAGAAAATGGAGATTTGTTTCTTTTATCTTTTCAAGAAGGCATATTTTACATCTTAAAATGAGGATCTGTGAATTCCGAGCACTCGGCCGTCACACCACTCCCAGTCGCTAGCTCATATATTGAGTAATCAAATGTGTGAAACGCGTTGCTCGGGGCCGTCAAATTACAAAATTATCATCCAGCTTCTCGGCTCTACACATTTCTTCTCTCTTTTTCAGTCCATTAGGCTCTTTCCAAGTTCATAGTTCAAAAACAACTTATTTCTGAGGGTGTGTGTGTGTGAAGGCACTGTAATTTTATGAGGAACATTTTAAGGACAGATTTGGAACTAGTTAAGTGTGTGATACTGCAAGTGCATGTGTGAATAGTAGAATGTCAGCAGCCATGTTAAAAAATACATTAAAACAGACTAAAACATTTTTCATTTTGACCTTTTCACCTGGGGGGGGGGGTCTGGCTTCTGTGGCCCCCTCAACCACCCCCAGTTTTAGATATTTTCTGTATCTGCTGAAAAGAAAGATTGATATAACCCGAAGAACAAATGTTCCCAAGCAGGCCGAGCACGTGCTTAATAGTGGACTGGAACACGCTTTAAAAGTCGTGAATGTAGCTGCAGACTTACTTAAAATTTATTGACACCCGTGTGAGCACCTCACTGGCATCATTCCACCATTAACCGTAACCCTAAACTCAGTGCGACTGCAGGTCTGAAGCCAAAAAAACACGTCAGTAAGAGCGATTGTCCTTCCAAGAAATGCAGACCAATCAAACATGAAAAATGTCTTCACCCTCAAGGTTTCATGTTCGTCCTCACAAATATACCATTACCAAACGCACACACACTTGGTCTAATTTTTATCGAATGCAACATTTACAGCATTGACCTGCTCACTCATACTTCACTCACTTTCACATGCACCAGAAAACACGCGTACACACACACACACCACCCCTCCCTCCACACTACATACACACACACACACAAACACACATCGTTGCCCTCCTCTTCTCACATGCTTTTTCACTCTGTGCTCATTTGGTGATGTTAATGCTAGCAGACATGTACAGTGTGCTCTAACAGCGGAGGGAGGAGAGGGGTGCGTGTGTGTGTGTGTGTGTTTGTGCATGTGTGTGTGTGTGCGTGCAAATGCACATGTGCGAATGTGGGTGTGCACATGTGTGTGTACTTACCGCTCTTAAAAACCAATTAACAGTGCACAGCAGCAGCCACCCCCTCCTCCAAATGAAGAGGTGAATTAAACATCACCGAGACCAGATGGAAAGAAATCAGAGAGAGAAAGAGAGAGGGATGAATAATTGAAGACAGAGGGGATCATAAAAAAAGGGGAAAATAAAACTGAAATAAGAGATGAAATGAAATGTAGGAAAGCAGAAGTCAATTAGAGACTGTGAGAGAGCTGCAGGGGGAAGCAGATAGGAAGAGAGGGGAGGGATTGCTTCGAGTGTGTGCGTGTGTGTGTGTGTGCGTGCGCGTGTGTGTGTGAGCAGAAAAGAGTCAAACTATACACAAACCCGTTGTTTGAAGTCTACAGCGGCGTAATCAGGTTGGTTCCCGCACAGCAATGATTAGACCATCGTGTCTTTCACAAAGCTGAACTTCATTAGCATGTGTGTGTTTATGTGTGTGTGTGTGTGAGAGAGAGAGAGAGAGAGAGAGAGAGAGAGCACAGATAACCTCTGACCCGGGTGCCGTGCTACCCTCAAATGGTCTTTAAGCACCGGCGGCACAGCTCACTCACGGCGAGCGGCATCGGCGGCTTGCTGACAACCTGCAGGTCTCACTCATGCATCACACACACGGATTGATGGGAGAAAAATGGGAGCAGAACACACTCATAACTCTGATGCGTTTATTTCAACAAAGGACAATCAATCTTTCACCAGTTTCGATTTTTGTGGCTTTACATTTTTCATGGCTGCTTGTGAGCCGCCGCCTCGCTGGAACTAGGTGTGCATTTTTCCACTTTTTTTACCCCTTTGTTTTGTTTCGATTAGTGAAGCATGAAAGGAGGGGAGGTCTCACGTCGCCGAGTGCAGCCTGCGTTTTGCAAATTTGGTGAAAATGCATCTATTGCTTTTAATGTCATATTGTATGAGGGGGAAAAAAACCTTCATGCATTGACAATTGGCAATTTGCTCAAACAACAGTGTAATTAACTTCCACACAACATGTTCATGCCCCCAGAACATCAAATATTGAACATTTAACGTCAAATTACAGCTCTGAGGCACCAGGTTTGTACGTCCAGGGCTTTTAATGGAAACAAAGACAAAAAGCTGGAAAAAAGCTGGAAAAAGCTTCATATCTATATATACATACATGCTTTTTGAATCCAGTTTCGGACACAATTTTCAGATTTTCAGCGAGTCAGGCCTGTTTCCGAGTCCCAAAGTTGTTAATCGCTTGTTTCCAAGCATGTAACCATGACAGTAAAAGTCACATAACCCGAAGGGAGTAATAACTGAACGCTCACGCTGCAATGTCCCAATCCCAAACAAAAGCGTTTTGTGCCTAAAATACGCAACCAGACCTCAGTCACGGCATCGGCACGTCGTAAAACCTCATTATTTTTTTAGGGCCGAATTATGTCATCATGGAAGGCGACACACTTCCAAAAAGGAAACAACGTCGGTCTGCAGTCGCGCAAAGGTCTGAGGCTCGAGAGAAAACAGGTTTGCAGCTATGATGCTGTGGGAGAAAAAAGCGGCGTGCTGGTTTTAGACGGCTCAACACGAACGCGCGTAATCTCAGCAAAGCATAATCACGAAACTAAGTGTGACCAGAAGCGTCGTTTTATCGGTTCGTTTCATCGGTCGGTTGCAGGAAGTCTAACACGAGTGGTCATCCGATCACAGACGTTCTTAAGGAAACAACAAACGGGGAACTTTAGTGTTATCACCCAGAGAGTGCGTTTTTAAATATTCATCAGTGTTCATAGACTGTCTTCTTGCTTCAACTTTGTCCCAGTCAGCTGCAGTTATGAGTACACACACTTTTACTGCGCAATCAGGGAACATTACCAATATTTGTGTCTTGCCACAGTTTTTGGTTTTTAGCCCCCCAGATTCAGCGTGTCAACAGATCTGTGTGAGGTTGTGGTACTGCATAAGTCGTAGTACAGGAATTAGTCTTGCACAGAGAAAACACACGGCTCTATTAAAAGACATGTATGTGCGTGTATTTTGATGTAACAAATGTATGCGCGTTTGTTTGCCTCTGTGTTTTTCAGGAGCGTAATAGCGCGTATTTGTGTGCGAGCGAATGCATTTAGCCCCCCGTTTGCACGCGTGTTCCCCCTTTGCAGGCAATTACAGTGTGTTTGTGTGCAGTCTGCAGTAATTGTCCCCCTATTACAAAAGTATTTGGACACTCTTGAATCATGCATGCAGTTCTATTTGTAACTGCGATGCTTGTGTGTGTGTGTGTGCAGGCGCTGTGTTTGTGTGCGTTGTCTGCAGATCTACAGATCAGTAATTGCCCGCTGAATGAGTTTGTGAGAGTGTGTGTGTGTTGTGTGAGGTTTTTGTGCGAGTGATTTCCAATAACTGCTCGGTTTGCTCAGCATTTCCTCTGCGGTCGGGCGTCATGCTGCTACTCTTCTCTGCTGGAAGTGTTTGTGAGCGGAGGTGGTGTGTGTGTGTGTGTGTGAGGGGGGGGGATAAAAGGAACACTTGCAAGAGAAGAGGACAGTGGGAAATCTGGGCTCCTGTTTACAGCAAACACCGCGTGGACACACGGCGACAAAGTGATCTGTCGTGCCCGTCTCCTCCTCCTCCTCCCTCGTCTCTCCGTCGGTTCTCGTCTTCGTCCACGTCAGTTTAACGCCCGTGAGCTGCGGGGGCTCCAATGCTACATGAAAGATATTCTCCGAAACATCAAAATAAACAGGGCGGCGGTAAACATATCATCTGACAGCAATGATGCAGTCTCCCCTCGTGGCCCATCAGAAACAATGGAATCTGACCTCAGCTTGTAATTGACTGGGAGGGACGTACGGTTGCGTAATCTGACAGAAAACGACTCGTCTGCGAACTTGCAGGCGTGTTAGCGTTGGTAACGCACCAAAGCCAGGTAATATTTCCAGAGAAAGACACGACCATGATAAATTCAATCTCACATGCAACCGGCTAGTTTTTTTCTTTGAATCAGCAGGAAAAACCTGTCAATCAAACTACACTGATGTTGTTTAAGGGCTGTTTTCATGTCTATACAAACAACATTTAATTCGTCTCTTTACCTTTCAAGTATGTGATGATATTAATTCTTACCCATGAGCTAGATTTCCGTAAGCTGCATCGTCAGTGGCTGAGATGATGGAATATGATCCAGAAATTCAATTTTTATGAACAGAGAGTAGGATTACAAAATAGAATTTTATTGGTTTTTTGTTAACAAGTTGTTGGGAAGCAGAAAAAAACATTACAAAGCATTCTTTTCCGTGTATCTGAGTGACCATTTATTAAGTGTGTAATGGGGCGATGCTGCATTGCGCTGCAGCGAGGGTTTGGAGTCGGATTCAGCTGTTGTGCGTCGTGTGTTTTTGTTACAGGAGCTCCCCTGCTGTGCCGGCACAGCGGCCTCATTGAAATGAATCAGTCTGCCGCATTTTTTCAAGCAGCGCTGCCGTCTGCCTGACTGTTTACTGTGCGCGTCTAAAGGTTGTGTTAAAAAATGATGCAAATTTAATCGTTTCCCAGCCACCGGGGGCTTGACGGGAAGAAAGGACAGCAATGCTTTTCATGCTTTCATCCAAAATCCCGCTCCAACTAAAGCTGAGAGCGAGCATGTGTGATTTTTCCCATCATGGCTGACAGATGTTAAAGTAGTTGAATAGACTAAATACTTTCTCTTGCCGAAACCAACATTTATTCAGAAAATATGTTGTCAGTGAAAATATTTCTCACTTGAAAAAGCATCCAAAGATCTGCCCGCTGAATTGTGAAATAGTGCAATGGTACTTGGATGTTACAAAACAGCTACAAATGAAATCACAGCTGCAGAGAATTTCATTGTTTTACACCCAGTGGTTTTTTCCTGCCTCCAACCTCACATAGCTTCTTCTTCCCTCTCATGCAAACACCTTTTTATGCTACTCTGCCACCCTCACTTTGCCCTTTACTGCCTTTTCAGAAAAGGGCAAATATATGAACAGTGCACTCACATCACAACAATGGCAGATATCCAGGCAGGCATGCATGTAAACACAGACAATACTCACACTCATACACGCATAAAACACACATAGACACACAGCGGGCTCTGTCCTGCCCCGAGAGTGGTGTGTGTGGTTGTGGAAATGGGAACGAGCTGTAGCTCCGAGGCAGAGCTGGGACATGAATACACAGAGAGGGTCAACGTGGCAGTGGGGGGGCGGGGGGGGGGGCGATGGGGATAAAAGCTTCAGGGTTGTGCAGGGTTCGAGTCTAGGGTTACAAACCTCACAAACCTTTCTTTTCATTTCTGCACAGGAAATATACGTTACAGAGTTTTGTATTTGGCTTCTGGCGGCCATATTGGACGTCTGTTGGAGTCATATTGGGGTGCGCTCCTCAGCCAGTGACCTTCGCCTGCGTGACGTGACGACCTCAGCCGGTTCGGGAAGATTTTATTTGTGTGGCAAACTGCTTCACAAAATAATGATTAAAAGAAAAGGAAAGCGCTAGAGACATAAAAATAAGGGAGTGGAATTGAAATACTTGAGAGTTTACAACCAGAAATCAAATAGGATATTGAAAGGAGAGTAATCCAGCAAATCACAGCAAAACAATATAAAGATAACAACAGACAATTGAATATAGATACAATTCAATAAAAGGCAACTTAAATGAAGATGCCTTAATGAGATAAAGATATCTGTCAAATAGATTTCATTTTCCCAGTTTCAAACTTACAGTTGTCTGCCAGAGTAAAAGATTCATTTGTTTTTCAAGATATTTTTTCAAATTACCTCCTTTTTTTCCATAATGATGAAATGTTTTCCGGCTAATGAAGAGGTATTATCATGACACATCTGTCCCAAATAAATGGGCTTATAGGAACTTAATAAAACTACACGCAGGCTGTTTAATTTAGGAGAATTTTCTAAGCTCTCCAAGCAATAACAGTGCTTTATTTGTTGGGTTTATGAAGAAAACATTTGGTTGTATGGTTCGATTAGGATATGCTGTTACTTCTTTACTAAATGCACCATCTTCACCGTGATCTCTACAACAGTGACCACGATTTAGGTTATTAAAGAGCTAAAAAGAAACATGAAAATCAGAAGCTGTTCTCTCTCAGGACAAAATCTTTGCTCCCTTAGCAAAGATTTTTCACAGAGGTCTGTCAGCTCAGACCCCAAACCTCTTCCTCACACTGAATTTCTCGCTGTAGATGGTCGTTATCTGCAGCAATGGGGCATCGATCAGTCGTGGCGAGCCCCTCTCGGTGCGTATAGTCAGGACAGAAATCAGATGCCTTCTCATGCTTGAACATCAGCAGCGGTGCAGGAGATTCCATTTGCTTTGCCGGAACAAAGGGAAGGTTTAACACAGATTACGGAGAGCCGTGGAAGGTTTGATGCTGCGCAATTGGTCACATACACTGCGTCTACATTTACCAAGCGGATAGCTTGGATTTTTTGACATGAAGCTGTACGAGATCCTCACCATCAGTGTCGTTCATCAGCAGTGACTTTTGCCCCACTGCGTCCCGTGAGCGGAGTTACGGCCCGGTTTTAGTGTTGCAGAAAGTAGTTCCGGCAAATTGCTGGGGTCACACGGATAAAGGGTTTGGCTCCAAAAAACAACATGCATTCAAAAGAGTAATACATTTGCATCACAAATTCTTGGCTGTAAAAAAAAACCTTGCAATCACCCGGTACTATTTTCCCTCCCTTCGTATCACTGCACACACCACTCAGCTGTCTCACGGCGTTTACATGCTCGTAAGGAAACAGAAGCAGACTGCTGAGACACGTCTCCTTCCACCTCCTTCCTCCTTCAGCTGATGGAAAGGTGTGCGCATCGATACAAAGGGAAGGAAAATAGAACCGGATGATTGCGAGGTCAGACCTTTTTTGTTTCCAAGAATTCGTGAAGCAAATGGATTACTCTTTTGAACGCATGTTGTTTTTTGAAGCAAAACATCCATGCAGGACCCCAGCAACTAGAAGGAACTACTTTCTGCAACACCGAAACCGGGCTGGAACTCCGCTCATAGGACGCAGTGGAGGAAAAGTCACTGCTGATAAATGACTCATGGTGAGGATCTCATACAGCTTCATGTTAAAAAAATCCGAACTATCCCTTTAACATAATTACATGAAAATCACAAACAAAAGTCTGTTATGATGGGACTCTTGAGCAGATTTGGAGCCAAAACGCCAAAGTAAAGATGTCGGTTACGAGGTTGAAAACTATAAATCGCTCACTTTGGTGCTCTCTTATGGGACTATATCTTTCAAATAATCTGAATTCTTCCACTGAATCCAGCAGACTTAAGCTTTACACTATAGTGTGTACTTTACATTCAAAATTTAAGGCTTTAAACTGATAAAGGGCGAGACGGCGCTGGCGAACACGTTTAATTAATCATAAGCCTCCGAGCTCAAATCTGTTACGACACAGGAAGACGCGAATTAAAGATGCAAAGAGTTAATATGTTTGGACTTTGAGGCTTATTGCGAAAGCCTGTCTGATGTGCCACTGGGTCTTTGTGCAGCCAGAGCAGGCGAGAGAGGAGATACGCCTCACCTGGTCCCCGCAGGGCAGCACTGCAGGAAGAAAAGGAGGAGGAGGAAGAGGAAGAGGAAGAGGGAGACAGCAGCTGTGAGAAAGGTGGGGGGGGGGGGGGGGGGNNGTCAAACCAACTAGAGATGAAGATGCAGGGAGGAGAAAGTAGAGGTGCGGAAGACAGAGTGAGGGAGCGAGAATAGTGACAGATGGTCGGAGAAGGAGACCAGAAAGTGCAAGTGAGGAATAAAAGAAGAAACACTGACGGGAGAGAAAAATGTAGAGGAGGGAAAGAAAGGACGAGCAGGAACCGGGAGGAGGAAATCTCATTTGGAGGAATTTGGAAGTAGGGAATGATAGTGTGTGTGTGTGTGTGTGTGTGTGTGGCACAACAGACAAGGGCTGGGTTGGTGGTGTGTGTGTGTGTGTGGCACAAGGGACAAGGGTGTGTGTGTGTGTGTGTGTGTGTTGGGGGGGGGGGGGGGGGGGTNNNCCGTAGGGTTAATTACATCTCTGTTCTCTGTCAGTGTGACTCTCTCCTCCGCGATCTGAGTGTCCCTGCTGCAGGCTGACAGGCCACACACACACTAGATACACTCAAACGCACACACACACACACACACACACACACACACCTACATCCCGGTATACCGCGTCACCAAAATGTTCTCTTGTCGCCTCCTTTTTGTCCCCTCTGTCATTATTTGTCACTCACACACACACACACACACACACTCCCAGGGGTGCACGCGTTGTTCTGCGCGGAGTTATACACGAGGAAGAAGAGCTCTTACTCGTAATAGCTGTTAATTTTGCATAAATCATGCATAACATGACCCACATGTAAATCACTCATGTCAGCGGGGTATCACATCCCCGCAGCTCTTCTTCTCCCGCACAAACGGCGCCGCTTCCGCGCGCTCTCCGCCGCGATGCGCTCCTTCGTCAGGGCCGTTACACTTATTACACGGGAAATAAAATCACCCCCGTTATTTACAGAACAAACCGAGCGCAGGAGGAAGCGCAGAGGCGACTCATTACATATTCATTTGTGATTGAAGCTTTGTTGAATACTCACTTGAGTATTTGATCGGGTTTTATCGGATAGTCGATTCTTCTAGTCGGTCTTTTTTCAGTTTGTCAGAGAGGAAAGGTGTGATGTTGTGCTTCCTGTTTTGGTCTTTTGAGGATGGAGATCTTCTTGTCTGGCTTTGTTCCTGTTTGAGGTCTGTTTTGGAGTTTAAAACGCTTTAATCAAAAATAAAATAAAAAGCTGCAGAGAAAAGGTGGCTCAGCCTCGATGGCGCATCTTCAGAAACATCTGGGTTGCGGAAATGCGTGCACTGCGCAACGGAAAACAACAAGTCAACAAAAGGAATTGGTGAAAAGTGGCGCCTGTTGATAAAACATCAGCTTTAAAAATGGATAAAAAGGAGGAAAAACGGCGGCGGTGCAGCTTCATCTTCATCTTCAGCTTCAGCTTCAGCTTCAGCGCCCACGACCGCGACAGAACGAAGTGTGAGAGTCGGATCACATCTTTGGATAAGAAGAAAATGCCAAAAAAGCGACTACTTTAACAACAACATCAACAACAGCGTTTTAAGATCGTTTCCATCCTCATCTTCAAACGGTGACGTGCTCTCAGCTGACAGCTCGTCCTGCTGGTTCGGGATGCAGAAAGGAAATTTGATAAAACATCAAAGTAGCTCCTGTGAAGGACCCCCTCCCCTCCCCGCCACCACACACACACACACACACACACACACTCACACACAAACTAACATGACAGGTGAAGTAATCCTCCTGACAAATCAGCGCATCTCCCCGTTGTTTGCGCCTCAGCGGTGGGAATCCCACCGGG
>CAESWR010000568.1:78797-90100 GCA_903171835.1 Mullus surmuletus | reverse complement strand
CAGATGCTGTTGCCGTTTTGGTTGGGCCTGGGGGGCACTCTGGGTTCCGGGAAACAGCCATTCCCCTGGATCCACGTGTCGGACCTGGCAGGGATCATCGCTCAGGCCCTGGAGCCCCCCGCGGACACTCCGGCCCCCTCACCGCAGGTGCTGAATGGAGTGGCGCCTGCTTTGAACACCAACTACGAGTTCACCAAAGAGCTCGGGCGAGTCCTGAGACGACCCACCATTTTCCCCGTGCCCGGCTTTGTCATGAACACCTTCATGGGCGCAGAAAGGGCGGTGGTCCTCACTCAGGGACAGAAGGTCGTACCCAAGAGGACTTTAGAGGCTGGATTTCAGTACAAGTATCCAGACTTGAGCTCTGCCCTGAAAGAGATTGTTGGGAGCTAAATGTTTTTTCCCCAGAATGTGCTTAATTATCGAGTAATTTTTTTGTCTATATAAACTATTAAAAAATAAATAAAATGACAATGGAGGGATATATTTGTACGTTTTCCATAATTATCTTTACAGGGGCTTCAACTTTGGCAAATCTTACACCCTTCTTAACTGCCGCACCAGAACAACACACAGTTTATAGATGACTAATGAGTCAGTACTTTCTAATAAGATATACACAGATCTTTGGTCTTCTATCAATTTTAATTTGTTTTAGGAAAAGCAAATTCTGTCCCCTCCTCCTTCTTAATCACTTTGATCATCATTCTGAATTTCTTGGATGTCTCCTTCAATGTTTGGGATAACAGGCATTTGATCTCCCCATTCACTACTCCGGGCGCAGCGGTACATGTCTCTGAAACGAGAAAGACAAACACACGTTCATCATTCAGAGAAAAGGTTTTACAACTGCATGATGTCACCACCACTCATTCATTCACCGCATTCATTAAAAAATCCACAAACTCAGTATTAGTGGGTAGCAGGTTGCTGATCACCTTTGTAGCCTTGTTATTTGGCTGACAAAAACTCAACTAAAATGCAGATTGGTTCTGCAATGTCGAAACCTCACCGGCTGTGTTTTCGCTTCGTCAGCACCAGGTGCTGCAGCTGTCCGTCGGCGCAGCACATCTTACAGTGCACGTGTCTCGTTCGGCGCAGCACTGGTCCGATCAGCCTCGCCCAGTCCAAGTCCGACTCTGCCTTTGCCGGTGGTGTCCGTGTCAGAATCAAGTAGCTGAACTTTTCAGTTTGAATTCCACTATTCTGAAAAAGCATCAATGTGGTGTCAATCAAAAGACACCATTTACTATTTATAATAAGAGATTAGATGGCCACAGACAGACATGTAATTCAGAATTCAATCTCACCCCTGATAGAGGCAGAGGATGGTACAGCTGTTTAAAGTTACACGGGATGCTGGGCTTGACTGCCAGCTTCGGACACATGAGCTCATGAGGACACTGGAGACAAAACAGCAGACATAATATAAGATCTTTAAAACCATGACACTATGCATGGGGAGTGTGGTGTGACCATTGAAATCAGGTGGGTTCAAACGTACCGGAGCAAACACAGATGCTGGCCTGGTATCATAGACGGTCTGCTCTTGTTTCTAGAATCAGAGTTTGTGAATCATTAGTAGGGCCGGGTTTAAAGAAATCAATTGAATGGATTTTAATCGATTTCCCTTGAAATGGTTTGGAATCTATTCATAAAATCCAAAACTCGATCTTTTAACTTTAGTAGTTTCTTCTTCTGTGGACGTGCAGAGAAGCAGTCAATATCACAGACTGAATTGATATTGAATCAAATCAAATCGAATTGGGACCTTCTAATATGGAATCAAATCTATCTGGTGAATCTGAATCAATACCTAGCCCTAATTATTAGTCGGTGAAAACATTTGCATGACCACACCTACCAACATATAGGATAGTAAAGTTCTACTTTGTGATTTATTCAAATACCTTTAATAAAATGTCTCTGGCCTCCATGAGCATCTGATGGCCTTCTCTGGTCCCATTTTCAACAAGCACCTAAAACAGGAAATGTAATTTCATATATTTGAATATCTGCTGTCAAATGACCTTTGTTGTGCACAGAAAATCATTCATAATCAACATGACTAAGTAACATTTATGTCAGTGTTATCAGAACTATCCTTTAATCTTTATTTCAACGAACCAGATACGAGTTTGTCTTTCTCCACAGAGTGAACACTGCTTCTTCTCGCTCCTTCATGTTGGGGAGCTCTGACAAGGTGTAGGCTGCAACAACCAGGTCAAACTGTACCTGAAAGGAGAAACAACAGACACTCAGCAGCGTTTGATAGGAAGACAATAAAAATGCTCCAAACACTGCACTAACTGTTAAAGTTACAGTGGGTCTTACCTTTGGAGAGACGGGAAGGAATTGCCGGAAATAGACATGTTTGATGCGAGGTTCAGCTCTCTCATCATCACCTGTTCAAAGATTTAGATTGCTCGTTTAATAAGCAAAACAGTTCAACTTCACAAATGTATTTGACATTATTGTGGATGCACCTTTGAGTAGTCGCTCTGCCAGAATATTCATTGGCCCAGAGCTGTCCACACACACCATCTCCTTCAACGTGTCACCCCAGTATGAGTGTGATGCCCTGATGCAGAAAGTGAGAAGTGTCAGTTTCATAATCTCGCAATGTACTCAGAATTTCTTTTTATGCTCAATTACTCGTGCACACTGACCAGACAACAGATCCAAGCCCCGACCCAAAATTCAGGAGGGTATGAGGAGCAAAGGAGCCATCTCTTTTCTTTATCTGGAATGATGTAGGAAAGAAAGAAAATAAAAGTACAGTAATTGAGCTCAGGGGAGAAAAGACTCGCTGCTATGTTTTTAATGTGTAGTAACAGATTGCAATCAGGGAGGACTCTGGGAGCATCGTGGAAGTGCTTGTACCTCATTTAGAGCTCTCGTCACTGCTGCATAGCACCCAGCTAACCGGGCAGCCATATACATCATACCCAACTCCTCATCATACCTGAAACACACACACACAGGCTGCATGTAGACACGACGACGGAAAAACATTTGTAAAGAAAACAAGGGGCCGGGGGTTACTTCATGGGTCTCCAGTGGTATGTAGATTTTTTGATCTTTGACAAAACTCTGTTATTGATGCTTTCTTGCACAACTTCTTCATCGATATCTGCAATAAAATATCATGAAATACTCTCTATTGTTCAAGGTATGAAAATATGTTTGATGTATACTATTCTGTAGATTTTTGTATCGTTTCGTTTCTCACTCTCTCCGTCAACTCTCTTTTGCATTGCGTTCCCCCACATTGCTTTCTCCAGAGAGAGAGCTTTCTGCCTCAGTTCAAAATCCTCGACTTGTCTCTTCCTGCTCCATAGGAAGTTCTTAAGACTCTGAGCACGGTCGGTGAGCCGGGGCACCTCAGCTTCTGTATACAGAGAACCACAAAAAAGGTGCACAAATTTAGGATTTTCAGGCTCACTAAAAACACAGGAACATTCATTGGAGTGATTATTTCGTCATACACCACACATGAGTCAAACCTACTGTGTAGGACGGAACGTGCAGCCATCTGGAGCTCCTCGGGGAGACGCAGAGTTTTGAGATTGGTCAAACCTGGGTGTTTTCTGTGTGGCTCTCCTTTTAGGAAATCTACCTGGGCCTGTGGATTTACAGCTGTGCTCATTACCTGAGGGGGATGTGTGAAAACAAAGGTCTTTTATTAATTCACAACTGTGTAGCTGACATTTTTTCTTGCACAAATAATTTAAGATTCCAGATTCACGCTGTTATGCGTATTGTAATCTAATGTGTTTTTAAAAAAAAAAAAAGTTTTCAACACAGAATGGTTTAAAAAAGTAAAAGCAAATGACCTCCAAATTAACAACAGCACCATAGATATTGCAGTTGAGAAGCATAGTTCTATTCACGCAAAAAACAATTCCGGTTGTTACACAGACATTTATTCTACAGTTTCTGATAAAACTGTGTCAGGATACGATACATATTGGCAGTATTCTAATTCAAGGCTAAACTTTATAAATGGCCACAAGGAACAAACGCTACACAGAGAACAGACTAGTGACATGAAGTGACCTCAAACGGTGAATTGCCCGACAGTTTGATATCTTTAATTAGTGTGAATGCCTAGTTATCCTTTTCTTTATTCTTTACAGGCCATACTTTGGTTCAGCGTAACTCTGCCATTCCTTAAGATCCAGAAATGATTCAAATGTCAAAATGTTCAGATTATTATATTCTTTTATCAGTTGTTTTATCATGCTATGTTTCACTGTGTTCTTCTCTTTGCTTATTTAAATCCATGTATCCCACTGTCTTTAACTGTACTGTAAAGTGCCTTTGAGTTTGAGAAAAGCGCTATACAAAATAAATGAATTATTATTATCATTATTATTATTATTATTCAGGACATTATTGGAAAGTTTTCCTAATTCTTTTATTCTTTCTAATTCTTGAGTTATTCTGATTTTTAGTTATTCAAAATAGAATGGGAGTCAATGGGGATTCTAGATTCTGCATACTTTGGAATTCAGAAACCATTCAAATACTCAAATGCTCATATTTTTGTGCTCTTTTCATAATTATTTGAATGTTTCTTCAATTCTTTATCATTCTTGTCTATATTTGCCACCGGTCCGAGAGCCAGGTTCAAAGTTTGGTTCATTTCAACTATAATCTGACCTCCGATGGTGAAGATGCTGCATTCAATGACACCCACAACAAACTCACCCTGCGCATCATCCCCGGGACCCCCGCGACCCCCGCCCTCCGGGAGAGCACACAGGCAGCGTAACTTGGCGAGGCCATCCCTCCTTCCACAGTGCGATTCCCTCTTAAACCCCGAAAATGTACCTTTTTTTAACCCACACCTTGAAGAGCACGCTAGGCTGTCAGAAGTCCCTCGCCAAAATAATTCCGACTCCCCGCACAGGCGGAACCTTTGGCAGCGAATCTAAGTTCCGGCTGTAAAGAGCGCTTGAAAGATAACTCACTCTGATATTATTTTTGAGTGCCTCTCACAAGCGTTGTCCAAAAACGTCAAAGTTTGATGTAGAGCGACGAATTGTATTTCAGTCAATTTACTTAAACAGTTAAATAAAACAAACAAACAAAATAATTCCGACTCCCCGTATAGGCGGAACCTTTAGCCGCGGATTTAAGTTCCGGCTGTAAAGAGCGCTTGAAAGATAGCTCACTCTGATATTATTTTTGAGTGCCTGTCACAAACGTTATCCAAAACGTCAAAGTTTTATATAGAGCGACGTATTATATTCCAGTTAATTTACTTAAACAGTTTTAATTACTCGTAGCAATTCTTTTCATTAATGCCAGGGCAGGGCGCACGCCAAAAAAGTTTTGCGTTCGAACACGAAGTGGGTCGTCTTCTTAATAAACGATCTGTGACGGGCGCCGGCGAGGAAGCGGCGGTGGAAAGTTTCCCGCCCTCTTTGTCGTCACTGTCGGCGTCTTCTTCCACTTTCAAGCACATTCACGCAGCATCTTAATCAACACCAACATGAGGCGAGCGAGGAGTACGAGGAATAAAAGTCAAACCGCGCCAGCAAGTGAAGATGTCCAGTCCAAAACAGGTTGGTGGCACCGGAGGGTTAGCTGGCTGCTTCCGTCACTAGCTCCTACGTCACTCCTGTGGTCCGGGGCGACAGACTGGGTGCAGAACTACAATGTGGATAAACATGCTTTATTTTCGCCCTCACACAGTTCACCCTCGCACAGAAAGGGAGCAAACACTGGGTGGTTTCTGCTCCTGTGCTGTTTGAGCACGCTGGTAAAAACCTGCCCTCTTCTGCAAAACCTATTGTTAAGATGGTCACTAACAAAAGAGCTTCCTGTTTATCGTCCCTGTTAAAGGAAATACATGTGTACGTGCATTTGATAAGTGAGCAGCAAAAAGAGCATCTGGATTAATCAGATCACTTAAATAGATGATGCTGTGATTTAGACATTTGCTGTATTGACATATAATTAAATGGTAAATACTATTTTTTTGCTGAACTCTTGCATTGATTTGTATTTTATTCATTTTTTACAGTGAGATTAAAATGCATAAAAAGTTGCACAGTGACGCTGAATATTATTCTCTCATATACACAAAGTAGCCGATGCAAATGCTTGTTATGTTGTTTTAAATGAGTTGTGCGAATGATTAAAACTATGTTGTTGTTTGCTTGTGTATTAATTGTGTGTGTGTTCTCAGTGTGGCAGTGGCAGGGAGATAAAGGAGAGTGGGAACCGTACGAGCCCTCAGATTGCACCTTGTTGGATGGAGCTGTTGCCTCTGGAAACACCTCTGTCACTCTTGCTTTGAGCTCTGGGAAGACGTATGAGTTCGACCTGACGAAAATGCTTCAGATTAACCCTGCCACCAAATACAAGAGGAAGATTCGCTCCCAAACAGTAAAGTCAGGTCTGTTTGCGTATAAGTGTTTTCATCATTTTCCAACCAGGTCAGATATTTTCATTTGAAAAGGGACAACGCATCATTGAACATACGTCATTTGTGCTTTCTTTGCTCTCTCATATGCAGAGAGTTTGGGTGAAGGCAGTGATGGGACACCGGCTGATGTTAAAGAGGAGGACAAAGAAGAGCAACCTGCTGCCAAGAGGAAAAGAGGCAAGAGTCAGGCGAAAGATGTAAAACAGCCTAAAGAGGAAAAGAAAGAGGAAGGTAAGAAGAAGTTGATATTTTCTGGAATGTATTTTATAAGCAATGCCAGTCGAGCCGATTAACGTTGTATTTCTCATCTTCGAATGACAAATAGAGGTTGTGAGGACCGTGGTCATGAAGGGCAGAGCTCCGGTGGACCCGGAATGTAAAGCCAAGCTTGGAAAGGTACCTTCTTACTATCCATATGAGATGTGAAACACGTGATTCAGTCATGAGCTCGTCATGTTTGTGGTGTGAAAAATGTAAAAGGGCTCACAAAGCTTCAGACGGTTCCTCTTACGAACGCGTCTTAAATTAACGGCTTTATTTTGGTTTCACCTTTTCCATTTGTTCCACCCATGTCGCACACACAAATTGGGAAGCAGATTTTAAAATTCATCACGGTTTATCGATTTATATATAAACAGAAGAGAATATTTAACATCATTTTCAATAAAAGTTTTGTTTAAAGGAAAATATTGATCAGTGCGACTGATAAGAAAATATGTAATATG
Source organism: Mullus surmuletus (assembly GCA_903171835.1). Lineage (NCBI taxonomy): Eukaryota > Metazoa > Chordata > Actinopteri > Syngnathiformes > Mullidae > Mullus > Mullus surmuletus. The sequence continues at coordinate 82,936 of CAESWR010000568.1, read as the reverse complement.
CTTGTTATAGTCACATTTGCCCACATCTGCAACCACACTGTCATCATTTGAAGGTTTCCTCCGCGCTCAAGGCTCCGCCCCGAACCACGTCTCATGAAAATCAGCCTCATTGATTTTGCATAATCCTGCTGGCAGATAAACGAACAAACTCCACACAAATTCCTCTGCAGCGATGATAGCACGGACAGGGAGACTTAATGGGGGGGGGGTTTCTTTATCTATACTTCACAATCTGTTTCTCTCATTGACAATGTAAAACCACTTTTACTCATTTTGTGTCTTTGTTTTCTTTCCAGGCTCACGTTTACGACGCAGGAAAGGATGTTTATGATGTAATGCTGAACCAGGTAAACTAATGAAAGTGAAGCATCGAGCCTGTGATTTATTTGTATTTTAAATAATTTCTCATCTTAAGAATAAACTGGTTCCTTTGTTTAACCTGTACATTCATCAGAATATGTTTTTTAGGCTAACTGTGGTTTTTTTTGCAGACAAATCTTCAATTCAACAACAACAAATATTATCTGATTCAGCTGTTGGAGGACGACGGCTCCAGGGTGTACAGTGTGTGGATGAGATGGGGCAGAGGTGAGGAGCCACTTTTATAAACGCATGTGTGTGTTGGTATCGCAGTGAAGATTTTAACTCCTGCCCTTTGGAGGAGCCGTCTACAAATCTCAGACCATTAAATTTAGGTTTTTTTTTCTCCTTTTGCTTCTTCAGTGGGCAAAGCGGGTCAAAGCAGTCTGACACAGTGTGGCGGAGATCTGCAGAAAGCCAAAGACCTCTTCATGAAAAAGTGAGGTCGAGCCCCCCCAGATGCCTCCAGGGGAACATTGGTTCTGTGAAAACTAAAAAAAAAAAATCTGTTCCTTGTTGTTTTGGCTGCAGGTTCCTTGAGAAGACCAAAAATGAATGGGAGAACCGTGACAGTTTTGAGAAGGTGGCCGGAAAATATGACATGGTGCACATGGACTACAGCTCGAATGAAAAGGTGTATATATGATTTTTTTCCCCTGCTGTTTTTGGCATACAGTATATTATGTATATTACTGGGTGGGTAGTAAAATATTTTGATTTTATTCTTTGAAAATTCAATATTTTATTCATTCTATCATTTGCTTCTCTTCTCTATTGGGAGCTTGGTTGTTATTTGTAACTTAAGAATTAGAGAATCATTCTGATTCTGACATTCAAGCTCAAATCTGATGCTGAAGCTTTTGCCAACAAACATGGCTCAACATGAGGCATGAAAAACAAAGTTTTAGTTCCAAGCCAGTGTTTCCGTGTCCTAGGAGGAGAACCAGACCACGGTGGACGCCGCGCCCCAAAAGAAGACCTCAAAGCTGAACATGAAGCTGCAGTCTCTCCTCGAGCTCATCTGTGACCTCAAAGCCATGGAGGAGTGTGTGCTGGAGATGAAGTTCGACACCCGAAAAGCTCCTTTGGGTTAGTGGGGGGGGGAATCACAGCACACACACCGGTGTTCGAGCCCTTGTAGCTCGGGGAAAGAAAAGGTGGAATTTTTGGCTCTGCCAGTGATTCTTTCTCCTCCTGTCCACAGGCAAGCTGACCTCCGAGCAGATCAAGGCAGGTTACGCGGCACTGAAGAAAATCGAGGACTGTTTGAAGAAGAAGGGCAGCAATCGTGACCTGCTGGAAGCGTGCAACCAGTTCTACACCCGCATCCCGCATGATTTTGGGTAGGGGGGGGCCGGGGGGCCGCAGTGCTGTCCTGACTCCTAAATAAAAGGATTATATTTTGCTTTTAACCGAGTCGTCTAACTCTCCAGGTTGAAAACGCCTCCCCTCATACACACGGAAGCTGAACTGAAGGAAAAAATCGCACTGTTGGAGGTATTTCACGTTTAACTTCGACCTGCAATTACTGATCTGGACTTTCAAGTCGCTTGCTGGGATGTAAATTTGTCCGCTCTTTTCTTTCCCCCAGGCGCTGAGCGACATCCAGATCGCAGTAAAAATGGTCCAGTCCAGTCAGGGCAGTGATGAGCATCCTCTGGACCAGCAGTACAGCTCACTCAAGTGCCAACTGGAGCCTGTGGACACCGGCAGCCACGAGTACAAGGTATTACAACTTCTTACTCGGTGGAAAATGTATCTCTGGATTGTTTGTTAAGCTCGTGTCTCCCTATTGTCTAGTTGATAGAACAGTACCTCCAGTCCACCCACGCCTCCACCCACTGCAGCTACAAAATGACCTTGCTGGACATATTCTCGGTGGACAGGGATGGAGAGAAGGACCAGTTCCTCTCACAGATGCACAGCAGGTGATTTATGCTGCTGGTGGTTTATCTTGCCTCATGTAACGTCTTTGGAGATTGTGACAATAGTGTTGAGGATGGAATGTGTCTCACCAGGACGCTCCTGTGGCACGGCTCCCGTCTGTCTAACTGGGTCGGCATCCTCAGCCAGGGGCTCCGAGTGGCGCCGCCCGAGGCCCCCGTCACCGGTTACATGGTAGGGTGGATGACGGCGAAGATTGTTCACATGGATCTCGACTTTTTAGGCTCGCATTTTTTTCTATGGTTTTCAATTAATGTCTTATTATTTTGGTCCGTTAAATCAGAAATGGTGGTTCCTGTGAATCTAACGCCCCAAACCCATAGATATCTGTATTTCATATTCAGTCATATAATTTAAGAAACAAATAAGCAGATTTATCCAGATGCTGTTTGTTACATAAAATTAATATACATTTAGATAAAGGCAACTTAATTCGAGTTCAGCCCCCAGGGCAAGTAGCACTGTATGTTGTATACTCCAATGAGAGATGAAAGGTCTTCAGAAACATTTTTGCCAAGAAATAATTATTTAAACAAAAGTAGAATAAAAAACAACTCAACAATTTGTCTTTGCAGCAATATTTACAATTTCCATTGTTGTCTCTCATCCAGTTTGGAAAGGGCATCTACTTTGCAGACATGTCATCAAAGAGCGCCAACTACTGCTTCGCCAACCAGAACAACAACGTGGGCCTGCTGCTCCTGTGTGAGGTAGTCGAGAGAGCTTGTTTTGACACGCAACAGGGGAAAAACGTGACATGGGACTTAACAGTGTGCGGCTGTTTGCTTGCAGGTTGCCCTTGGAGACTGTAACGAGCTGCTGGATGCCGACTACGACGCCAACAATCTGCCCACTGGAAAGAACAGCACCAAGGGTTTGGGGCAGACCGGACCGAACCCCAAAAACGCAGTCACGCTGTTAGTATTTCTCTTTTACTCACTCCCTGTTGCGTTTTGAGCATATACTGTAGATTTCACAACCAGGGAAAATACAGCTTTTCATTGAGGCTTTGCAGGTAAAAAAAAAAATAATTTCACCTTTTGTTGTAATCCCAGGCTGCTGTCAATCAATTTAATTCAAGTTTATTTCTAAAGTATCAATTCTATAACAGCCAGTCTATCTCTAGACCAGACCTAGACCAAGCTGGGCACTGGACCCAACAATCCCACAAGAGCAGGGGCAGAGAAAAACTCCCTTTTTCATTTTTAGTCACAACAGATAATTGATGAGTAAAATAAAGATTCCTACGCACTGTCCTTCCCTCAACATCAATTGTATTGTTAACCCGTCATCTCAGCTCTTGCTTCATGACCGAAACTGAAGTCACGCTGTTCGCATTTCTCTTTCACATTTGACTTACTGTTACACATTGAATATCAGTGTGGTCTTGTTGGGTTGTTGACTCAGTGGAAGACCTCACTTCCTGTTGCGTTTTGAGCATATACCATAGATTTCACAACCAGGAAAAACACAGCTTTTCATTGAGGCTTTGCAGGTAAGAGATGAAAATACGATCATAAGAAATCAAGACCATGCTGGGCAATAATTGTCTATAAACAGAGATCCAAAAATCCTAACAAAAACAGGCACTCAGTGACAGGGCAGGGGCCAAGTAAAACTCCCTTTTAACAAAAGCAACCTGTAGCTAAAGTCCTGTAAAACTCAGTGAAAACTCAGTCACTTCTAGTCACGACAGAGGACTGGTAGTAAATTAAAGATTCCCACGCTCCATTCTTCCCTCGACATCGTTATTATTATTGACCCGCCCTTTCTGCTTTTGCTTCTGCTTAATTCTTCTTGCTTCCGCATGAAGTACTTTAATCATGCCTCTTCTT
>CAESWR010000568.1:46524-62165 GCA_903171835.1 Mullus surmuletus | reverse complement strand
CGGAGATATTTCTGTGCCGCTGTGCAGCTGCCGTCGGATTGGCTGGAGGTGGTCAGAATCTACAGCACGGTGAGTCGCCTCTGAGCCGCAGATCTTGACGTAACACCCCAGGGTTCGGTTCTAAATACCGCTTTTGCTCGCTTCCAGTGCTTCAGCCACTCGCTGCCGATGGGCCTGAAGAAGGCAATGACGGACAAGTTCAAGCAGTTCAACGAGTATCAGCTGGCCAAATACAACACACGCAAGCACCGCTGTAAACGCAACCCCAAAAAACGCAGAGGAAAGGTACATTAGGAGTATTACTTTGGGAAAAATATATTAGATAAAGATATAGCTGCTGTATTGTCACACATTTTCTGCACAGAATTGTACATTTATTGCTCACTACTTTGTTGAACACTGTCTTATATCTCTACCAGGAAAATAACCACAAGATGGAAGAATGGGCAAAGTTGCTCAGATCAGACGCGACTATTCTGACTAAATTTGTGAGTCAATATTCCTTTCATGTTGTTGTATTTTCCCAAGTGAATCCTGATGAGGTATACTACGACTTATCCCGTTATAACGGCGTTTGTTTTTCCATGCAGCTCAAGATAGAAGGCAAAAAAGCCGCAGTGGATAAAAAGCAGAGCGAGTTCAGCCTCAAAAAGATGATCAAGAAGCTTCACATCAAGGATCCGGCTGAACTCGTCATGGCCATTCTAGGGAAGAAGTAAGAGTTGTCAGCTTTGCGTTTTCACTCGCCACCTGTCACTTGAGTTGACTGTTGGACGGCTAATTCCTGTAATGCACAAATGTTTCAGTTATTGTCAGAAGCTGCCATCCCTTTGTTGCACATCCATTTTTCTCGCCCTTCTTTATTGAAGTCTGCATTTCCCCGCCTCCAGTGTTCTGTTAATCGATTAATTACAAGCGTGCTCTCTGTGGACTTGCATTGGTTGTTTCATTCAGCCTGCTGTGTTCGTCCCAGGTATCCTGCAGATCCAAAAGCGTTCAACCGCAGCGGAATGACGGGCACGTGGGACAGGGAGCGGGCCGGGAAACGGATGAAGCTCAAAGAGCCAGAGACGTGGGAACGGCTGCTGAGCCAGGAGGGCAACAAAGCTGCTACCTGGGAGAAACTAATAGGTCTGCGAACATTTCTTTTAAACTTCACAAGATGTCAGAATGCTGTAAATGTATTTAACCAGAGAATATGATATATGATATAATATCTCACTTATGATGTGCAGACAATAGGTCTCTTCCGTTCATGGCCATGCTGAGGAATTTGAGGAACATGATAATTCAAGGCATCAGTGAGGCTCATCATCAGAAGATCCTCAGCAGACTGACCAACAAGGTTAAAGCATTGTTTTTTGTCAGTCATAGTTCAAGATTATGCTGCAATGTGCTTTATGCATTTTAAGAATCAAAATGGATCAAATGTTTCGTCTGCTTTAACTTCCCTTTGGCAAACATCTCTGCAAATGTGTGTTTTAAATGTGCTTACAGAAAGCCGTCATCCAGAGCCGACAGTTTCCCTTCAGATTCCTTGCTGCATATAAAGTCATCATGGAGCTTTACGACATGGGTGAGACTTCAACAAGCACACGAAAAAATCATGCTGAGGAGACGGGAAAATCACATTTAAATAGTGATAGTTTTCAGTCGCACAAATGCAACACTAACATGCCCCAAGCTTTCATGCCGCTGTGTCTTGTTGGACATGTGCTGGGAAGATGATATCAAGTTATTGTAGCTCGTGCTGTAGCCAAAAACAAACATGCAAGCTAACATGCAACACTGCCAAAACAAATATGGTAACACTTTATATTAAGGTACCATAATAGGCGTTAATTAGTGCTTAATAAGAATCAATTAACACTATGTGATGCTTATAAACAAAACAACAATTACTTTTGCTTATAAAAACATTTGACTCAAACTTTGAACCTAAAAAAGTATCATTAATGTTTATGTGAATCTTATACTTCCTTATGCTTATCAATTGTTAATTGATGCGTATTAAGCATTAATTAACGCTTATTATGGTACCTTAATATAAAGTGATACCAAAAATATCAAGCAAGCCCCTCTTGCATCTCCCCGCTGCAGCCCACAAAACCCAGCAGGCGGTCCCCCCTGCTATGGAGATCCTAAAGGGCATCCTGAAGAAGATTCCCAAGAGTAAGCGCTTCAAGGGAATGGAGTGGGAGACGACAACCAGGAGCCGACTCAGGGTGACACTCGGGGTGCCGTTTGTCAATCGAATGTACAAGAAGAAGAAGGCTCTGCTCCTGAAGGCGGGGTACGACGCTTTGGCATGTTGTGGATTTTTTTAGCCATTTGTTTCTTTACGTCTGTTCTTGACTTTGAAAAATTGTTTTCCTTGTGCGCATCCAGTCAGATGCAGTACACCGCTGCCGTGTTGGACCGTTACCGCAAAGCCCTGGAGGCGGCGGTGCAGATCTCCTGCCGTTACAACGTGCCCCCCCTGCCCGGCCGGACCCTCGTCCTGGTCGCCAGCGAATTGACGCACAGGTCCTGGAAGAAAGGAAAAGACTTCTGCCTCCCCCCGGACCCAGAGCAGGAAAAAAAGGATAAGGAGAAGAAGGAGGGGAGCGAAGGGGAGGACGAGGGGAGTGACGAGGGGAGTGACGAGGGGAGCGGCGAGGGGAGTGACGAGGGGAGCGGCGAGGGGAGCGGCGAGGGGAGCAGCAAGGGGAGCAGCAAGGGGAGCAGCAAGGGGAGCAACAAGGGGAGCAACGAGGGGAGCAGCGAGGGGAGCAACGGCACTTTAGGGCAATTATTTGAGGGGAGCGACCAGGGGAGCGACCAGGGGAGCGACCAGGGGAGCGACCAGGGGAGCGACCACGGGAGCGACCACGGGAGCGACCAAGGGAGCAACCAGGGGAGCGACCAGGGGAGCGACATGGGGAGCGACCAGGGGAGCAACCAGGAGGAGAATGAGCAGGAAAAAGAAGAAGAGGAGAAAAAGTGCAGCAGTAGACGGAGGAAAAGAAGGAATGACGACGATGAGGATGACCAGCTATCTCCATCTGTAAGGACCAGCGACACAAAAGAAGCCCAGAACTATTTTGAAATGTACCAAGTACTAAGCGCTTTAAGGCTTTGTTTTTGCGCTCCTCTCACAGATGATGGAGGTGGCGGTTTTGCTGTCCCTGATGATCAAGAGCAGCGCTGAGGACAGTCAGCTCTTTCTATTCGATTGGAACAGCCACGCAGAGCTCAAAGTGGAATCCGATGTCCTTTTAGATAATGTCAAGTCTGTGATGAAGCAGATCAAGGTGGGGCATATATAATTCAACCAAACTATGACAGACAGGAACATTCGCTGCCTCTTATTCTAACCTCTAACGTTTCTAAAAACCCCCATTTAGCTCGATTTAAGATTAACCATGATATTTCTCACAGGAAAACCAAGAGAACAGAAGACCTGGAAAGGACAGCAGCATTTTCTCCACCATTTTTACCCACACAAACAAGGTCAGCTTCTATTTTCAATATGCAAAATTCAGTTTAAGACTTTTTCTTTTGCAAACACAATGTTCTTCAATGTTCTAGCAGCTTCATGATAGAGGTTTAGATTTGCACACATGGCAGGTTTATCACGCACAGCAAAGAGAAACAAAAGCTGCTAGAGCTCCGATGCTTGAATCACACAGATTTATGACTTGATGATTTTAAACTTTCACTATTTCTATTGGATCTAATTGACACAAAAATATTGCTATTTTCATTAAATGGTCAGGTTTTTTCCTCCCCACCTACAACAGTAATCTGACATTTTAATGGTAAGCACTGTAGTCTACTTTAAGCAAATAATTGTGACATTTTAGCTTACGCATCCTGGTTTGAAATCGCAACAGCACTGCTAAAAAGAAACACGGTGATAATGAAAGGGCCACAGTTGTAGCAGGTATCACCTACAGCAACCCCTCAGTTACCTCGTATAAATGCTAGCAATTGAAGTCTTGTATGCTTTGGTACCTCAGGTGGACAACATCGTCCTGCTGTACGACAGCTGGATTCAAACGGGAGTGCAGTTCGCCATCAACCGCTACAGGAAAGATGTTAACAGCAAAGCCCTCTTCGTTAAAATCGCCTTGACAGAGACGTGAGGTTTTAATTCACTGCCGAATAAACCATCAGCAGTCAAACATTGTTGTTTTTTATAGCAGATGGGAAACTGTCAGCGTTTGGTGGACTTTTTCGTAGCTCAAAAAGAAAAAGTGCCGTAGGTTTGGAATCTCAGTTGGATTATTTTTGACTCGACAGAGCCGGGGAACCCTGCATTAATGACAAGAACTGTGTGGAGCTGTCGGGCTTCAGTGAGCAAATACTGAGGTAAAAGGCTTCAACGAAATCAAACATATATTTGACATCATTTATTCAAATACAACATTTCAGGTGGGCTTTTTAAATTAAAAAGATGTCTACTGTGATCAGGTTTGTGGCTGAGCGAGGATCCTCCAGGCTGCTGGAACACGTGGAGCACCTGGACAAACTGTACAAGGTCCCACCACAAGAGGGATCTAAAGACCCTCAGAATGTTAGCGGTGTCGTCTCAATACCAGTTAGTCCCAAGTTAAGGTAATGTTTTTTTTTCTCACAAGATTTCAGAAAACACAGATGCAAAAACACTGGGGAGCGTTCCGTTTGACAGTCTACTGGTGACACATCTACCAGTTTAACACCAGCTGTTTCCTCTGCGCTCAGGTGGCAGGGAGTGCGGGTATTCATCTCGTCCACCTTCAGAGACATGCACGCCGAGCGAGACGTCTTGGTACGGAGCGTTTTTCCAGAACTCCGGCGCCGCGCTGCCCCACACTGCCTCCACCTGCAGGAGGTGGAGCTGCGTTGGGGCGTGACGGAGGAGGAGTCGACCCGAGCCACTGAGCTGTGCCTGTCCGAGGTGTGTCGCAGCCAGATGCTGCTGGGAATCCTGGGGGAGAGGTACGGCGAAGTGCCTCAGAGACCGACCCTCCCCGACCTGCCGCAGTACAGCTGGGTAACTGACTATTGTTCTCTGTTTAAGTAAGCCTTATGTAGCATTCCATACTACAAAGTGAATGTCTGTATGAGATTCCAGCCGATATAGTATCGGATCGATATCGGTATCTGCCAATACCCAAGGCTGCGATATCAGTATCGTATTGGAAGTGAAGTCACAGAAACTTTCCTTTAATCTGCAGCTGAGCTCCGCCCCAGACGGCCTGTCCATCACAGAGATGGAGATCCTTCAGTTTCAGGCTCTTTACCCCGACACTGCAAACCAACGGATGTTCTGCTACTTCAGAGATCCAAACATAATCAAGTACGTGGCCCATGATGGTATTCACAAATCGCAGCTTTGATTAACTACTCATTGTCCTCTTAATGAAACTTTCAGATACCCTCAAATTTGTGACAACTGTTTGATTCAGATGTTACCATAAGCTTAATTGGGTTCCATGTAGTTTCAGTGACACAATCTATCCCTATTCTGTAAACTTCTCAGATCAGTTCCTGTGGCTTGGAGGTCTCACTTTGTCCCTGAATCAAAGGAGGCCGAGTCCAAAATGGCGTCCCTGAAGAGAAGGCTCCATTCCAGTGGTGTGAAGGTCACCAAGAAGTGAGTGAACATAGATCTTGTTGTGGTAAACTATGGTATTAAATGAATAGTTTAGTATTATTTTGTAATGTTGTGGGAAGGCCAATATCGGTCACCAAGGCGAGTTGATGTTGAAAATTTGTGTGTATCCCTCACAGTTACCAGTGTGAGTGGGGCGGCGTTGTGGAGGGGAAGCCCTATCTGAAGAACCTGGAGGACTTTGGCCAGGCTGTGCTGGAAGACCTTTGGACAGCTGTGAAGAAGCAGTTTGTGGAGGTCAGTTTCCCGCTTAAATTAATTTGGGACATCCTTACAAAACCAGAGAAATGTTGTGATACCAAGCAGCATCGCAAAACAAGCGCGTCACTGTTTGGCAGGAGGACGAGCAGCCCGAGGTTGCATCAGACGTGACTGAGCAGGAAATCCACCAGGGGGCGCTGCAGAGGCGCTTCCTCAGCCGGGGGAAGCTGCTGTCTGCTGCCGTGGAGATGGTGGAGCAGGTGCAGGCCAAGGGAGGGACGATGATGGTGGATGGAGCGCGTGGAGAGGGCAAGACCGTCTTCATGGTGTGTTAAAAATAGTTACATTCATAGCCAAAAATTGTTTGTCCTTTTTAGATGAATGATTTTTGGTTTAAATCAACAGACTACTAACGCTAACATCATTATTGTTTTCTTAGTTTTTGGGTTTTTTTACATATTTGGAGGGGTTGCTTGTTTATCTGATCAGTCAATTAATGTATTCATACATGAACAGTTAATCTATTTAAAACCAGGGGTGTCTCGATAAAACTTTTTCACTTCCGATATAATACCAATATTGGTACAGCCTTGATCATTGGCCCATAATGGTATTGATCCGATTTTAGCACGAGTCATAAATACTTATATTACTTCGTAGTACGGAATGTCAGAAAAGGCTTGATCAAGCGATATTACTGAAACGGAACAATAGTTACTAGATTATTATTGATAGTCAGCAACTGTAGGTCTGAGAAAAAAACGTAACAATTTTTTAGTAACCAAAGTTGCACACATTTCAACCTTAAACATAAGAATATTCTACATAGAAGGGCTGGAGCAGAATCTGAAATGGACTGCTTGTATCGGAGTACTTAAATATGAGAGGAAAAAATGAATAAATTAATGTATGAATGAATGAATAAATACATATAAAAAGGAGAGAAGTTACATCCGCCCCCCACCCCCCAATAACACTAACTTTGCTGTGTGTACACAGGCCGCTCTCGCCGAGGCTCTCAGGACTGGAGGGAAATCCAGGAAGAAGTTCATCTGCGATGTCATATCTTACTCAACGGCCGCCAGCCAATCGGCTCGCTCGGCCCAGAACCTGCTCCTCTGCCTGGTCAAGTGGTTGAGGAAGCTAAAAGCATCGGAGGAGGAGCCGCCGTTGCCGCTCTCTCACAAGTACACTGCTTTTCAATGAGCCTCTTGGTGTGCCATTATGTATTCGAATATTAATCTTTTTTTTTTTTTTTTTTAAATCATCTCAGAGATCTGCTGTTAGAGTTCCACAACACTCTGAGGGACACGAAGTGGAGCAAACCTCTCGTGTTGGTGGTCGATGGGGTGGACCTCGTGCGAGACGGCCGGGGTCAGCTCAGCTCTGATTGGATCCTGCAAGAACTTCCACCAGTAAGTCAGAGTCACTTTGAAACTTTTTCTCCGACGTGTGATGGATTGAGCCGCTGATAGCAGACAGTAATAACGCCAATATTCTGAAAAGTGTTTGAGCATTTCTTATTTTCTTCACAGAGGGTGTGTTTGGTGATGAGCGCCACATCCAATTCATCGCTGACTCGAACCCTCGCCAAGAGGAAGGGGACTCCGCTGTTTGCCCTCGGGCAGCTCACTCTGCCGGACCGGAGGGAGATCGTGCAGAAAGGCCTCGACGCCTTCGGGAAGAAACTCAATGACTCGGCATTCGACAACCAGGTTTTACATATTTATATTCCTAATGTCACTGAAATTCATATTTAATTTCAACATTGTCACATTGTTCCGGTTTATTCTGATGGCCTCGTTTGATGTGCGTCTGAGCAGCTCCAGACACTGATCATGAAGAAAGGAGCTGTGAGTCCGCTCTACCTGCACCTGGCTTGCGAAGACCTAAGGAACTTTGCCTCCTTTGATAAGGTCAGAGGTCGCTTCCTCCACTTTTAGCACCAGCTGTGTTGATGATGCCGTGTTGTTGATGATGAACGAGTCCGTCCTACGTCGGACTGTAAATCCGTGGCAGTTTCCTCTCAGGTTGAATACGAAGTTTATTTTGGTTACATTGCATTGCAATTTAACATATGCAAAACATTATCATACATGTTTACACTAATGTTTCACACAATAAACAAAAACACTATAACAAACTCTGTAATCGAAAAAGGAATAGACTGAAGACAAGGCTTATTTTTGTCTATCTTGTGCCAGATTATCAGCAAAAAGGTTTGTGGTGATAACGGCCATTGCTCTGGTTTGTGTCTCAGCTAAAGGAGAGTCTCCAGTGTCTGCCCCCGTCTCTCGGCCAGCTGGTCCAGCATAGCCTGGAGCGGCTCTGCTCACAGCACAGAGACCTACAGGGACTCCGGTTGGCTCTGGCAGCGCTCGCCGTCAGCCCCTCTGGTAAGAACAATCAAAAAACATGCAATTATGTAATATTTATCATCCATTTTTTTTGTAGTGTTCGACTAGCGCTGCTTTGGCTGATGTGTTTCTCCTCCTTGACTTCAGGCCTAAGGGAGCAAGATTTCTACTCCCTCCTGTGCATGTGCAACGACCTCTCCTCGGGAGACAAACGGCTTACCTGGCAGGAAGCGCTGCAGCTCGCCAGGAAGCCCAAAGGACGCGTCCCCATGGCAACATTCAGTCGTATAGTGCAGAGCTTACAAAGGTATGAATCTCATTTGGGACCTTGAGCTTGTTGATATGAAACACATGCACCCCTCCTCCCACCGTACCCATGCTGCTTCCAAAACAAACGGGACCTAAGAAAAAGCAAGTGTAAGTGAATCAGAGGTGTGGACTCAAGTCACATGACTTGGACTCGAGTCATGAATTTGACTCGACCTGATGTAAAATGTAAAGAGACTTGCAACACGACTTGGACTTGAACCACTCGCTCGGCCGCTCTTTCTGTGTGTAGACGGTATATTTGCATCTTTCTGTGTGTCTGCACTATCGGCACAACATCCAGTCAAATTAGATCTGCGTTGGTTTGAGCCGATGGAATGCATCCAATCATTTTGTTTTTACTTCCTCCGTTGTTTTCAAATGTGTTTGATGAATGTTCTTGCAATTTTTCTTGCGATAAATACAGATTTTGAAAGCATATGTGATCTGTGTTAAATGTTTTTACTCTTGTTAAAAAGACTCAAAAGAACTCAAAACTCCAACTGTACGACTTTGGACTTGACTTGAGACTTGACTTGGGGGCAAAGATTGTGACTTGCATAACAATGACTTGGTTCCACTTCTGAAATGAATGAATGAATGAATGAATGATACTATTTTGATCCTCATGCAGCCTGATGTGTCCATCTCATTGCCACAACACCAACGACCTGCTGTCCCTCACCAACCCGGAAGTGAAGCAGGCCTTTGAAAAGGTCCTCCTCCCAGCGCACAACGACGCGACCAGAGCTCACCTCGTGTTGGCAGGTAACAAACACACACCCTGGTTTGTTTTGGATTGCCGCGTGAGAGCCGTCAGCCTCGTTAATTTCATCTCGTCTCCGTCCCGCAGCTCATCTCTGGGCGATGGCCGACAGTCAGGGGAGAGACACGTTTCTTCACTGCGAGGCCAACTGTGTTCAGCACCTTTCCACCAGTCTGGTTGGTAACACCACTGCACACCACAGCTGGTTCAAGACCCCCCTTTTAATCAGGCTTTTTACTGATTTCTATGATTTCTTGATTCCTCTTAATCAAGTATTTGCCTGATTTCTATGATTTTGATTAATTCCATTTCTTTTAGTAATCAATTCATTTATTTAGTCAGTAATTGATTATTTATTTATTTATTTATTTATTTGTACTTGTTATCTATTTCTCTGCTCTTACTCTTCTTATCACATCATATTTAATCCTTCTAATACTTTTTTAGTCACTTATTTAAGGTTTTTATCTTTCTGCTTCTAGATTATTCATACCTGCTGACCAGCATTTTATTAATTGGTTGGTTATATGTTTTACCTTTTCTTACTGTTTTAGTCAGGGGGGTATTGTCTATTGTTGTTTTTAGCCTCTGTGCGGCACTTTGAACTGCTTTATGTATGAAAAGTGCCATATAAATAAGGCTCATTTGATTTGATTTGTTTTTACAGTGAAGCAGCAGAGAAACTCAAAAGCTAAAGCCAAAAGCAGTTTAGATAAAAGCCAATTTAGGAGGATTTCGACAGGACGTGACTCCACCTTTTTGCCGTTTATAGATTCAAAGCAACCAGCTGGAGGTGCTCCGTTCTCTTCTCTCCAACTACTATTTCCTATACGCAAACGTGCGACACAACCTCCTGCACCATCTCCTGGAGATCTACAGCGTGTACGGTGAGTTCTCAGAGTTATTCATTCACGTCCGTTCAGTCCCTCCTCGCATTTCGTGGTTTTGACTTTCATTTCTTGCAGATAAGAAGTACAAGCCCTCTAACTTGGGTAAGTGTTTGAAAAAAAAAAAAAAAAGGCGAAACGTTCCTCCCAGATGTGTGTTGCACTCAGTCAGACTTGGTTTCTCTTTGCGCTCTCAGTTGGCGACCAGGACCCTCTGGAGGACTGCTGGAGTTTCCTGCAGCGCCAAGCCCCCCTGCTCTCCTCCTGGCCAGTGCTTTTTGTTCAGCAGGCGCTTAACGAACCCCCGGAGACCCCCGCACACAAGTGGGCCCGAGGCCTGGCGGGAGTGGGAAACATGCGAGTGGTGGAGTGGCTCAACAACAGCCAGGCTGGGAAAGAGAGCAGGTGAGATAACTTTTTCATTTCCGATACAATACCGATATTGCATCCTTGAATATTGGCCGATACCGATATCTATCCGATATGATATCGAGCACGAATCATGCATACTTATTTTGTAGTATGGAATGTTACAAAAAGGCTTGATCAAGTGATATTACTCAAACAGAGAACAATGGTCAGCAACAGTAGCTATGAGAAAAACTGACCCATTTATAACTATTAACCAATGGCTTACATACATTACTAAAATTGATAGTGGAGTGGGTGCAGGTCGATATAATCCAATACTAGTGTTTTTTTTGCTGATATCGGACCGATAGATATCAATATCAGATCGGGAACCCCTAGGTGTTGATGGTTTGGTATTTGATCGCAGTGAGCTGGTGTCGACCTTCTTGTCTGAGCCGAGTTGTCTGGTTTTGAATCCGGACGAGGAGCAGATGGTGGTCGGCACTCACCGAGGGACTCTTCATTGCATCAACACAAAGACAGGACAAGTATGAAAACACTTCAGCTCCGTCACTCGACTGCGACTAATGAAAGTTGCTCCTGCCCTCTTTTTGGCTTCATTTAGGGATACGTGCGTCCTTTTAAATGTCTTCTCTTTCCGCCGCAAATGGACAGGAGGTAAAGACGCTCCAGAGCAGCTGCGACGGCATCTCCAGTTGCGTGTTTCTGAGGGACGGGCGTCTGGCTACGACGTCCTTCGACGGCCAAATAGAAATGTGGGACATTGAGAACGGATGCAGGTGAGAGGGGTTGTCTAAGAGATTTCAGCAGTGTCACCTACAGTCCTGTTTTATTGCTCACACGGGGTCAAACGTTCCTTCCTCTCTTGGTAGGACGGCCCTCATCCATGGACACAATAATGTGATAACAGCCAGCGACGTCACCGCAGACAAGAAGCACCTTGCAACCGTGTCGCTGGACTTCATGCTGAAAGTTAGTCCTGACGAAACATTCGGCTCAATCTTTTAGCTGCAGAGTTGGAGCTACTTCACCCTTTGACGCTCAAAGGTTGAGATGAACATGCTCACTGTTGTGCTTTAATGGCGTTTTTTTGCCCCTCAGGTATGGGCACCTGCCAAAGGGCACGAGGCAGCAGCTCTTCAGAGCAGCAGCCCTTTGAACTGTGTGACCTTTGACCCCGAGGATTGCCTGCTGGCTGCCGGCTGCTGGAATGGGAAAGTGATTGTGTGGAACTGGCTCCAGGATAAAACTGAGACGGTGCGTGACAAAATTGGCCAGGATGGAGTCGTTCACTGCCGATTAACCGACAATTTAATCTCTCAAATGCAGATTCAATAACAATAAAACATTAAAAATACATGACACGGCAAAACAATTTGCTTTTTTAGTATAATATATTATTGCAATGTATACTTTAAAAAAAAATTTAAGAAAACTTGCTTGATTGTTGTTTACAAAATCCCAAATGTTAGTAATGTGGAAATTATAATGGGATAACATGGGTAGGGATGACTGAGTGAGTGAACCATATCGGACACCACCATTTTTTTTTTGTTGTTGTTCTATCAAAACTAATCAAAACTTTTGTTCCCGCAGATCTTGTCTGGTCACGAGCGCTCGGTGCGCAGTCTGGCCTTCTCGCCATCCTCCATGCTCTGCTCCGGCTCTGTGTGCGGTGAGGTGCGCGTATGGTCGGTCTCCACCTCCACCTGCGTGGGCTGTTTCCAGGCTCACTGTGGAGCGGCCGAGGCGCTCACCTTCCTGGACGAGGGCGGCGTGCTGCTGAGCGCCGGCTCTGATCACATGGTGGGGTGGCGCAGCAGAACAATAATAATAATAATAATGATAACAAAGTTTATTTGTGGAGCACTTATCAAAACATGGTTGTAAAGTGCTTAACATGGGCGTACATACAAACGTGCATACATAGTGCCATAACAAACACAACAGGGGCACTTATGGAACAGGGACCCAATATATCCCACCATGACACAGCACTGGGCAAACAGGGGCAAGAAGAAAATCCCTTTTAAGAAGAAACTTTAAGCAGATCCACGACTCAGGGTGGGTGGTCATCTGCTTTAACCGGTCAGGTTAGCAAGACATACAGTTAGAAATATACTGCATATGGAGGGCATGAAAAGACACATCATCGAGGTTATAGTCAAAGGCCTTATGGTACAGGTGTGTTTTTAGCAGGGTTTGAAACAACAGCAAACTTTGGAATCGACTTTTGATAACTGTTTTTCAATCACAACAGCAAAAGATGACATGTTAATTAGGGGTTTTTTTCCCGTTTTTTTTTAACAGCTCCAGCTCTGGTCAGGTGGACTCGGTCGTTCTGTCATCGCGATAACGAATGAAGATGTAAGATTTTTTTCCATTATTATCTACTATGCTGTCACACTCCCTGTCATCTACTGGTTTGTGCATAGGTGAGCAGTCATGGCATGCAAATTAAAAGTAATACTGTAGCTGCCAAATGAGATGTGAGGTGATGTTAGCTCCCTTACTTAGTGTCCCACATTGAATAAAACATCAGAATATTTATGAATGTAGGTTCTGCTGCATTACATTACATTACATTGCATTATGATTCTCCCTTGTTTTTGTTTTTTCACAGCAGGAGCCTCCTCAAAAGAGAAGGAAGTGTGTAACCTCGGAAGTGGCAGCGCTGTGTGCGGCTATAAATGGAGACTATGTTGCCGTGGGATACCATGGCGATGGTGTCAAAGTCTTCCATCTCTCATCAGGTGAGAGGTTGGACCCTTGGATGTACAAGCAAGTCTGTTCACAAGATGCGATCCAATCCGTCATTCTAACGAAAGGAATACCATGCTGGAACCCATTCACTAAAATGACCCTAACTGGTTTTAATTTTGATGGCAGGGGAGATGGTTTGGGCCTCAGAGGGCTACAAGGTGTTAGGACTCTGCCTGCTGTGGCTCTCGGTGGAGGTAGATGGAACGACGCACGAGCTGCTGTTGTCTGGTGGAGCAGACAAACGCGTGCGAGTCTGGAAGAGAGACGGAGGCGAGGAGGGAATGATGGGAGGCCTGACGATGGTGGGGATGATGGGCTCGCAGAGTGGTGCCTACCTGGCCATGGCGCAAAACTCCACCTACCTGGCAACGGCTTCAGGTTGGAACAGCGTCTTCATCTAACAGCTCTCTGTGGCTCCTCCTTTTGTTCAATTATAGCTGGCTGTTTTTTACTGTTAAAAACCAGAAACCAAACCTCAAAACTAAGAAAAGTTCTGCTGTAGCTATCTTAATATAAACACTATTATCCAAATAACATTTTTCCCAACTTAATCATTTAACCATTTTAGACAGACAATGTGATATACAACATGAGCCATAAAGATATAGAATAGACATCAGTTGTGACATCAGAATGTCAACTTCACCACCCACCACCCATTGCAAGGCCACTCGACTAGAAAAATTTAATAGGTTAATAAATAATAATAATGATAATAATAATAGTGATAATCATACTACTACTACGGCTACTACTACTACTATTAATAATGTTAATAAAAGTAAATAGAAAAATAAATAAATAAATAATATTGTCAAACAAATAACCAAGAACGAATAAATAACGCAAATAACATTTTTTATTAATTGATTGTATGTTTCATCAGAGGACTTCACGATTGCTCTGCATACGCTGGCCGAACTGCCCTTTGACCCCTGCACTGAACCAGCACAGCCGTTTCTGAGGGGCCACAAGGGGGCGGTCACCTGTCTAGCTTTCAGCCCTGATGGCGACAAGCTACTGTCGGGCGGCAGAGATCAGGTGTGTGTGTGTGTGTGTGTCTGATGAATAAATGAACTTGAGCGCCAACTCTGAAGAGAGGCACAACTAGACCGCTGCAGCTCTGCTTCAGTCTCAACGTGTTTTCATCATAAGAATGTCTCCCCGCGTCAGGCTCTGATGGTGTGGGACGTCAGCGTGTCTCCTGTCTGCCTGGCCAAGTCGCTCCCCCACTCTCACAGAGACTGGATCACCGGCTGTGCTTGGACTTCCGACTGCGTGGTGGGTTTCTTTTTGTACTGACCTTTAACCGCTCGTATATTAAACGTGAAAAGGCAGGAGCAGGCAATTTATTTTTCTTTGTACCGGTACATTTCAGGTTGTATATTAACTAGATGTCACATTTCTCATTCATAAATGGGAGAGAGCGATATGGACCAAAACTCATATCCCGATATATTTAGGCTGAATGTCGATATATGATAAATATCCTGATATTTTTTCCGCAAAGTGAGCTAAATGTTCAGTCAAATATGACATATCACAAATAGTTTTATTGAAAAGATAAATCAAATAACAATTTAAACTTAACAAATATTTTATAACAACAGGAGTAACTTTTTTGGAAATTATAAAGCTCCATGTAAGGTGCACATTAAAAGAATATCTTAAATGAAAATAGCCCCTAAAATAAAATAAGCTGGTCTTTTTTTAAAATACATATAAGGAAAGTAAAATATCTGCCAATCTTTTTAGTTTAGTTTGAAAACTGAATGGCATATTAGAATCAAATTACAGATTGTCTTCTCCTTTATAACAAATATACTGTATAAGGCTATAATCAATATAAACGATATGGCCTCATTCCATATCTCGTTTAAAAAGATATCCATATATATTTTGTATCGATATATCGCCCAACCCTAATAGATGGTAGAACTACAGCTTTCTAATGCAGTATAAATGTGACAAATGTTAGTTGATGAGACATCGTCAAACTCTCTCTGTTGTCAAGATGAGCTGCTCCAACGATGGAAGAATTCTCACCTGGGACCTGGAGGCTGCCCGAAGTCTCCGAGAAATCTCCTGGTCGAGTCCTCTGACCTCTCTCTGCTGCCAGGTGAGAAAGCTGTATAGTCATAGAAAATACACCATCACTTTTTTTTGTCTTTTCAGATCTTTTTCTGTTTTTGCGTTTATTTTTGTGAGCTAAGCTTGACCCGTTTCCATGTGCAGGGACCGTACGTGGTTGCCGGCAGTGCAGAAGGGATGCTGCATGTGTGGAGCTGGGAGACGGGCATGGAAATCAGCCACATCTCTGCCCACACGCAGCGTGTAAACCACTGCTCCGC
>CAESWR010000568.1:16447-27659 GCA_903171835.1 Mullus surmuletus | reverse complement strand
AGGAATTCCGCATTGAGCCGACACGGCCTGAAGACAGTCGGGTTGGTTTCCAATGTTTTGGAGAGTTTTTTTTCCATTTTTAGCAATATAAGAATCACTGTTGACATAACATGTTACTGTTACAGGATGCTGAGGATCTCATGGAGTGGTGGAACACGGTGGAGCGTGAGTTACACATGAAACTAATTTATATTTTCCTAATATAATAAACGTGAAGGAGGCCTTATTGTTTGTCCATAAAGCATTCAGACTGTGTGGGCCAGAATAATCCTCATTCTAAAGCATGCAGTGAATATGTTTTTTATAATAATTTGAGGTTGTAGTTGGATAAAGCCTCCTACTTTGGTATGAAAAAATGGACTAGCGTGCAAGAAAAAACCTCAGAGTGACACCAAACTGTTTTGTGGATAGGGATGTGAAACAGTCATGTCTGGGTGTAACACTAAGTTTGATTATGTAAGCTCATTTTTTAATACTTTTTCTTACTCAGCGTGGGAGGACACACCTCAGGACGAAGACCTGACAGAAAAAGAGGAGGCAAAGTGAGTAACGGCCTAAGATGACAACTGAAAGGATCACCTCACCCAACTTGTCACACATAAATGACATCATAACTTTTCCCTTTTTGAAGTCCAGTCAAGTGTTGAGATCTTTGCGCCGCTGAATCTAAAATACAAAACCTTCTGAAAAGCTTGATACATTTATTTCAAGGATTTCAGCAACACAGGCAGAAAAAAAGGATTTGAAGTGTACATGAATGTCAATGCTGGATATTAGAATTGGATGGCTCTAATGGTGAAGTGGCTCCCCTAAAAATCACTTTCACAGACGCCGCGCTTTCTGAATGTCCGATTTGCAATTTTTTCCTTCGCAGAGCGTTTGCTGTGACCGCAGACAAGGTGCAGAAGGGCATCCGTGTCTTCAACAAGCTGTTCTCGGAGCGCGCCGAGAGCCTGTGGCAGCACGTCATCGACCTCAACGGCATCGCGGAGGCCCTCGACAAGTTCAACAAGAACACCAAAATCGCTCAGATCACCGGCGGCTCCACCAGCGCCATCGGAGGGGTGGCCACCATCACCGGCCTGGCCCTGGCTCCCTTCACCATGGGAACGTCCCTGATTGTGACCGCGGTGGGGTTGGGCGTGGCCACGGCGGGCGGTCTCACCTCGGCCGGCGCCGGCATCTCCAACCAGGTCAACAACTCCATGGACCGCAAGAAGGTGGAGAAGATTGTGGAGGACTACCAGGAGAAGATCCTGGACCTCAACAAGTGCCTTAAGTTCATCAAGCAGGGAATCGAGAACCTGCGGAAGTTCGACCTGCTCCGCATCAAAAACCACGCCTACAACCGCGACTTCCCCGTCCTCAGCAGCAGCTTCTACGAGGACGGCGCCATGGCGGGGAAAGCCATCCTCATCAACGCCAACGAGATCATGCGCGTGGTGCAGATCGCCAACGTGGCGGGCAGCACGGCGGCCAGGGCGGTGCAGATCGCCAGCATGGCCACGGGCGTGCTGACCGGGCTCTTCGTGGGCATGGACATCTACTTCGTGGCCAAAGACTCCAAAGAACTCAAGAAGGGGGCCAAGTCGGAGTTCGCCGCCAAAATCAGGGAGGTGGCCTTGCAGCTGCACGAGGGTCTGGTGGAGCTCAACACGATACGAGAGGAGCTGCAGTCCACCACCACGCCAGAGGACAACGCGGAGGAGGAGACCGCCGCTTTGGAAAAAGACACAAAGAACAAAGTCGAAGATGAGGACAGTTCAGAGGATGAAATCGACCGCATTAAAAAGGCCATCAAAAAGGACATGGAGAACAAGGAGTACAAGGAGTATGTGTGACTGATGCCGGAACGTAATTGAACCAGCCATTATCAGTTTCCAAATTTCCCTTTAAAAGCGCACTGGGAGGAACTGGAGCTTTGTGGTTGATAACAGGTCATATCTGCCTAACAGTCATGCTAACGTGTGAAACTGCCACATTGAGTTTCAGGTTACGGGACTCAAATATTTGATTAATATAATAGTATTTGCATTTTGTCCAATTTTTTTGAAAACAAGATCATATTTTGCAACGTAAGGTTTTGTCAAGGTGTTTTGATTCACACTGAAATGTTACGCCAATGTGTCAAGATGGTGTTTAATCAAATGAACAAGTGCCCTCATTATTTTTGAGTGTCAGGCACAGTGTGGTAAAGCCGGCCGCACGTATGATTCAGTTTTGAACCGATGTTACCAACACCACTAATACTACTACTATTACTTTCTGAAGTTACAACTAGCTCTGTGGGTTTGAAATATGTGCAATCAAATAGCATTCAGAATTATGAACCTCTATGGACTTCTCAAAAGTAGCAATGCCAGTGCCGTTGGTTATATTAGAATTTATAGAATGTAAATAGATTGCTCATTTTACACATGCATACATGGATAAGATGTATTTCAGAGTCAAAAGTGTGGTGGAAAAAATCTGATAATGTAACTAGCCAACGATATTTTGCAATTTCGTGTAAAAGTGTTTTGGCAAAGTTCAATACTAATGCTTTTTCTCCCTTCAGATTAAAATTTAAACATATTTTTGAGCTGCCAGCTGAGGTCGTCTTCAGTAAACTGCTCATATGTTAGCAGGCTAACACGAGCTTCCAATGAAGCAACAGTTATGCGATGTGAATGCCCCATTGTTCTCTTAACAGTTCAAAGGAACAACACTACCAGGAAAAACTGGCGAGGAATAAGTGACGCTATTGGTGATTTTGCCTTTCTCTTAATAGCAGCATTTCTGAAACTTAAAGCTTGATTGACTGTAACGTCTGTTGCTCTGTGGTCTATTTAAAACCCATAAACTCATATTTATTTTCAGCCGTGCTCTGGTTGGGGCTGATAACTTTTTCATGTGCAATACTGTCTGTTTCCATGTGTAATAGATATAAATGTCAAATTGACCATTAAAGGTGAGAGATACATTTTTGCCAATACGTGTGTTTTCTGATTCCCTCCTCATACAGACTTAAAGGGTTGATAAGATCAATGAACTGATTGAGGTTCTTGCATGAATAGTCTAAATGAAATCAGGCTGAAAACACCTGTAGCATTTTTAGCCCTTACACACTCCAGTTTGAATCATGCATCCTAATTAGTGATGATTGTCTGGTGAATATTCACATAATCTGTACATGAATTAAATAGAATTTTAGGATCTTTGGTCACACGATGACTCAGTCCATGACAAGCCGCTGTTGGGACTCAACCCAGGATGATCACACCTGCAACCCTTCTATTTTTTGGCGCAGAGCCGCATAGGTCATGTTTGGGTTTTGTTTACATGTCATGTGAAGATGATGATGTGAAACTGGTGAGTCACACACACACAAAAATACCTCCCGCAGGCCACGCCCATCTCCCAGGTGATTTCCCGACACATGGAAACAAGCCTTTCATCAAAGCTTTCTTTCATCGTTTTGAGAGACCAGGTAGGATGCTGCTTTTTCCGCAAAGCACTTATTTGTTTTCTTATTTGATTTTCTTATACTTATATGTCTCGTTGGGGTTCTAATTTCCCCATGGATTGGAGTCTGCGGGGCGTGTTTGGTTTAGTTAAAATGCTTTGTTAGACCTGCGGGTGACGCTGCATTTGGGTGGTGTCGGAAATGTGTGTATTTCCTCATATGCAGGGAAATATTCCGTGGAAGCAGAGTGGGCAGGTGCTGCGAGCTGTTACGCAGGAGCAAAACATAGACTGATTTTATGAATTAAAAAAATGTAATTAAATTAAATAAAAAAAAAAAAGCACAGTTATTAACTGAATGAGAGCTCCTACCTTCTCCAATACATCTGCAGGCTAATGGCTTGCTGGGCCACTAAGGCTTCTGGGTAAACACACACAAAAAAACGATTTCTACAGACTATACCTTTCTTTATTGGCAATTGTACAGCATTTGTTGGTGTTATGTGTTCTGACAACTTAGTAATGTTGGTGATAATGATGAGTTACAGAAATGATTGGCAACATGAGAGTCATTAAGAGCCACTTGCCTGATGTCAACTCTTTTATTTTTATGAGTAATGGGGCAATCTTACATTTAGAGAGTGTAGTATCAATTCTCGCAATGATGGTGTTGGAGCTTGATGTGTGCAATTGAAAATGCCCCGATAGATGAATTGCTGTCACTCCACATTGCGAGTCGAGGCATCAGTTTTGAAGACCAATGGTCAAAGCCAGAAGACCTGGGTGAGTGGACCACCTGTTGGCCACACTGATCTTTGGAAGCAGAAATGGGTCGACTGGGCAGATGGAGGCAGCGAGATGCCCTGTCTGTAGCAGACATTGGCCAGGATGAAAGCATCATTAGCCAGCTGCCGCACCTGCAAACTGCAGCCAGGTTTAGTGGAGTGGAGGAAACCGCAGATCCCCCTGAGATCCAGAGGTAAACAGCAATCAAACTACCTTGCTACGATGGGGAGGAGACGGCACATGTTTACCTGGTTCAGCTGTGTAGCTCAATGTCTGGACTCCAGAGACCTTCGTGGCCCAGAAAGACAATACACATCTTATGAAATAATAGTTTAACTTCTTTAAAATCTAAACTACTTAGACAGAGACATCTGTACGGCATCTGGAGAGATGAGGCTGCAGTAGGCCAGGGTGCATCCAGAGCTGAAAAAAAGGACAGCCAGGTTACTATTATTGAAAACAAGAACCAACTTGCCTGCTTTGCGTTTAAAAATCCAGCTGGTGGTGGAGGTGGAGTGAAGTGAGGAATGTGGGGGTCTAAATAAATATTTTAACCCTGTTATGTCCACATTTGGCCCATCTTCTAAAAACTCTTTCCTGGCAATCCAAATCAGTGGCTGATTCTGGGAAAAAACACATTTAATGTGGTAAGAATGGCAAATCCAGAGATTTTAATGCAGCTCACAAATATCGAGATACTGCACAATTCAGTCATGTGAGTAAAGGGAAGCAAAGCCTTACTTGTTCTCCAAATAATTTTGTGGCTCCAGTCAGACAAGATAGAACAATTGGTGAGTAAAATATGAGCCAAAAACAAAGGGTGGAGCAAAATAATGATGATGCATGGTGGTTTAAAAAAATAATTACAGATTGAGATATATAAATAGAAGTTTTGTTATATTTTTACATCTCAAAAACATCTATCATCACTGCTTTCCATACCCTTGAACGCAACTTTAACAGCAAAGCCGCATCAATGTATACTCGGAAATTTCAAACTTGTGTCCAACTATGCACATTATGTCTCGCTGAGTCAAATGGAGTTGCTCCACATTCTACGGGGGGTCTTCCTTGGACCACCCGACACCTCTAAACTCCGTGGAAAAGTCCGTGGATGTTGCTTTCGGTGCGGACAGACGAACCCGCCACGCGACAAACAGAACGTAAACAAAGGAAGGCGGAAATTCCGAGCAGACAGTGAACGCCTCGTGCGTGCAGATGTGCGGGTGCGGTGACGCGTTTGAACTCCTGGGAAAGTGTCGGCGGCGGAGGAGCCGTCAGGAGTCCGTCTGCCCGCGACGGGCTTTGGCTGCAGCAGGGTGTCGGTTCTCGCCTCTTCGTCTCCGGTAGGTGAAGCCACTGCGTGTCGGTGTCACAAAGTCTCTCGCCGTCCACAGAGACGTGCGTAGTTGGCGACAAAAAGCGTGTGTTTTGGAAGTGTTTGTGATGTCAGTTAGCCAAACGTTGTTTTGTGCTAACTGTGCCTTTTTTTTTTTTTTTTTGAGGAAACAACTGCACCAGAGAGAAGTCATTAAAAAAGAAGCAAAAAAGTTGACATTTTTAGAAACTGCACTTCCAAACTGCTTTAAACCTGTTATTCTTCACTAAAAACACTTGTATGGGGTTCTATGTCCACCAAATGTATAGGTTACACCATTTTCTTACACTTTTAAATAATCAAACAACATAAGCTTTAGTATCCTAATTCTGAAAAGAATGATCTCAGTGGTTGTTATGTACCTGCATCCACGAAAACACGCCGATGGACAAACCTGCCTGATGAAGCTCTGGGTCAGCAGATGAGCGAAAGATTAAACTGTTTTGACAGCCGATGATGGGAACACTGGGAGAATCGTGGAATGTCGGGTTTCTCATGTCAACATCAGACCCAGAAAGTAGGTTAGGGTTGTGCGGATATTCCCTCTATCTGCTGAGCTCAATCAAAAACAGGACACTGGTGTTTACATCTGCAACACATAAGAGGGATTCTCACCCAGGACTGGAGCGGGCCGGTCCGGCAGCCCGCAATCATCGACTTCCTCTGCATATTTACATAGCCGTGCCAGCCTCCAGTGGAACTCGGTGATGCTGTCGCTGCTTCCTGCTGCCTCAGGTGGCACTCTGAAAGGCAGCTGTTGAAACGCAAACTTGTCCCTTATCTCCCTGATAGGCAGGATGGAATCGTGCATGATGAAGCCCGAGGTCAAAAAGAAACCCAAGCCGACGGTGAGCAAACACACAGTGAAATGATTTTTTTAGAGAAGTGTGTTCACGCTTGTATCTTACAATTTCTTTCTTTTGTTCACAGCCCAAACCTCCTCCAAAGCCTGTTGAGGTACTTCTAATAAATCCAAACTACCACGTTAATTTTGTTACAGTCGCCGAATTTATAACAAGTGCATTTTTTCATAACATATGATGGCAGAAAGGTTTTACATTTCTGTTTATAATTAAATATGGAACTTTTTGCAGAAAGTTAACCAAGAGAAGGCGGAGAAACCAATTCCTGTGGTGCCTCCACGACCTACAGATGCTGTAAGTCCATCTTCGCTCTTATCAAATGACTATTACCATATGGCATTGGGGTTCCTCTGATGACAATCCCTTCTTAAACCGCATTTAAATCTGCGCATTTCATTTGCGAGTTATAAACCAATCTTCTCTTGTACTTTCCCACTGACGGGGTCTGTTCGGCCAACTTTCTGAAACAGTCACATTTTGGTGGGACCGGATGTTGATTATCGCTTTTTCTGTTCAAGTTAATGTCAACATGAGCACCAACTACACACCAACTAAAAAAAAAAAAGACTATTCTGCTTTCTTTTGAAAATGACCATCAGTGTTTTTTTCTGATGTGACAATGACAGCTTGCACAGGTGATTGAAAACTTATTTTAATGGTCATTTCTGTTTGTGTAGAGGAGCAGGTGTGTGCTGATAAATTCAACAAATTAGGCAAAAGAAAGCTCCATTTGAGAAACCTGATAATTTATTCTTAAAAAAAATCCTTAATTCTGAAAGACTTGTCCTTTTTTTTCATCCAGGAGCTGAGCCAAACACACTACAGAACGAAAAGTTCAGCTACAACAAACAGAGAGGTGAGAAACTGTATTTTTTAACTGTTGTGTAGCAATATACGGATGGTGGCAATCTTACCAAAACCGCCTAATATTATTCTGTTTTTTTTAAATGTCGTTTTTATTTTATTATTATTAGATTTTTAGTTAAAGGTTGTGATGAAGGAGGAATAACCAACCAGACCCACAGAAAAGTAACAACACACCTAAATACTGGGCAGTGTGTGTTTGTTCTTGAGATCACTTTTAGCTCCTCAAGGTTTCATGTTTCTCTGTTGTTTCTCTCCTTTTAATGATTGTTTCCTCCTGGGATTTTTGTGTGTTTGTTCAGGACA
Organism: Mullus surmuletus; assembly: GCA_903171835.1. Taxonomy (NCBI): domain Eukaryota; kingdom Metazoa; phylum Chordata; class Actinopteri; order Syngnathiformes; family Mullidae; genus Mullus; species Mullus surmuletus. The sequence continues at coordinate 20,018 of CAESWR010000568.1, read as the reverse complement.
TGATCAAGACAACCAGACCACAAGCCGTGGACACGCAGGTACACACTCACAATAGGTTCCTCCTCCATTATTCATTTTTTTTAAACATATCAGACAATGCAGAAGTCTTTTCTCTTCCTCATCAGAGTTCCATAAAAAACGACCCGCTGGACGCTGCCAAAGATGAAGCGGACTTCAAACTGGTACTTCAGCTTCGGGTGCCCGTTCATGACCTAATGTCCAAACAGCGTGTTCCTCTTTAGTTACAATTGTTTTGTTGTAGACCGATCGGCCGGCAGTGACGGGACTCTTTCGACGGAGCCAAAAAGATAAAGCACCTACATTCACTGTAAGCCCCCCCCCCCCTTAATCAAGTAAACAGATGGTCTTCAGAAGATTACCGGTATATATGTGTATGAGTGTCCATATGGAATTTATCAACACTTGTATTTGAGTTACTTATTTGAGTACTTTGACTATTATTATTTTTTCCAACATATGAAATGAAGCCAACAGTAGTTTCAGCTCCACTCTAATTTGGCCGTCAAAGTAAATGTAATTGGCCGCAACTCTGCAAACAGGCAGGTAAGGATGAATGGATGCGCCAGCTAAGCAGGTTTCTGGTGGCAGAGGTGTGTGTGTGGGTGTGAACACGTACGAGACAAAAGTGCACAGAAGGTGTGTGTGTCTGCATGAAGGAGCTTTTGTTTGTTTCAAATGGAACGCTTGAATCTCGTGTTTCAAAAAGGTCGAAATCTCATCAAAGTCAAGATTAAAAGTAACCCGGAAAACATGAGAATATTTTAAAGCAGTTGGGGGGAAAAAAAGCAATTGTCCCAATGAGTCACAGTTTTTGCGTGATTTCTGTTCATTCCAGAGTTACGTCATTAACGACTGTGAAGAGGGAGAGAAACCAGAGGATCCTCCGGCCAAACAGGCTGCTGGCAGTAAGCCGGTATGTGTGTGTTTGTGTGTGTGTTCAAGTGCAGATTTTTGTCATCTCGTTTGTGACCTCTGACTGTTATCAGCAGGGCGGTCTAAAGGGAGTAATGAAAGGGTTACAATTCAAGTCGTCACCAAAGGTATGAAGCACGGTCTGGCCGGGCGGTTTGCTCCTGGTGGCGGCGGAAGTGTGTTACTTTTTGCACTGGTGACTTTTCACCTGGAAATACCAAGCTTGGGATGAGAGGACATATTCTGGCTTGCTGGTGGCGGTTGGTGTGTATATGTGTGTGTGTATGTATGGGGTGTCCCGATACAACTTTTTCACTTCAGATACGATACCAATATTGCAGCCTTGAGTTTTGGCCGATACCGATATTCGACCCGATACAATTTCAGCACGAATCATACATCTTATTACTTTTTTTGTAGTATGCAATGTTTGAAAAGGCTTGATGAAGTGATATAACTCAGAGAACAACAATCAGCAACAGTAGCTATGAGAAAAACTGACCCATTTATTATTAACCAATGGCTTACATATATTTTAACCTTAAACATAAGAATATTCTACAATTCTACAAATTCTACAAAGATGCAGGCCGATATAATTTGATACTCTTTTTTTATTTTTTTTTTATTTTTTTTGCTGATACAGGGCCGATATCCAATATCAGATTGGGACACCCCTATGGTGGAGGTTTGAGCTTTTGATAATACAATCTTCTTCCTCGAGATGTAGGATATTGCCTTTTTGCTGACATTCTGAATGCAGATATTTTCTAAATCTTTCACTCATCAGAAAGATTATTATTGTTATTTTGCTGTTCCGGAAGAATTAGTTTTAGAGCCTGATTTATAGTGCTACTGCTCATTCACACTCTGCACAATTGTGTTTCTGTGGAGGTAATGATGTCACCAGGATTTGACTCATACAGTATGTCTGATATCAATAGTGCTTGTAAACGATGTTAAGCAGATATTAGCCCTGCTGTCTCACAAGCACAAATTCTGCTTTTCTTACATTGTTATTTGTAGTAAAATAATCCAAGCAGGCCAAAAGGGCAAGGTGTCCTGCAAAGCCCCTTTTGTACAGCTTGTTCCACTAAAACAGTTATTGCATCTTGGCAATTTTGATGGAAAATAAAGGCTGGAGTTTTTCTGCCACCTAGCAGCGGTGTTCATCGCAAAACAACTTCCAGTGTGAAGGGGAGCCAATGCTGTTGTTGGACACGTCACTGCTCTGACTCCACAACAGCGGAATGTTTTATAAAATCAGCATTGCAGTGGCGGCGTCTGAGGCAGCGTTAACAAGCAGGGCGGGCAGACGTAAACGCACAGTGTAAAGATTCTTATTGTTGGTGTTGTGCAACCTGCGTGTAAAAAGGCTTTATGTTGCTAAGGGACGAACTACACACTCAGTTTGTCAGATGTTACTAATTAGCCTCAGCTAATGTTTGCACCCTGATGTGCAAATAGCTACAGTCCATCCTTGTTGACGTTTCACCTCTCATCAAAAAACAACTAAAACAAGTCATGTTCAAATAAAGTTCATTGGAGAAACTGCTTCAACGCAGGCAACGGGAGTGAAGAATGTGAATCCCAAGAACTCATGTTCAAGCCCATGCATCTCGGACTGATAAATTGATCATGTTGTGTTCTCAGACCAGCCGCGACCCAAGTCCTGATCCAAGCACACTGGAAGCCGGGTCTGGAAAGGAGCAGTCCACCGAAAAAAGCAAGCAGGAGAAGAACGCTGAAGCCAAACAGGTGAAACATGAAAATGCTGGGAAGAAATTAAATGAAAACTAATATTCAGTCATTTAAAATGTATGTATAATGTAACCACAAATCAACATTATTCCTCCCTATATTTTTCAGGACATCGGCGGTCGACTCGCCGGAATATTTAAGAAAACACACAAAGACGGGTTGTCCTCGCCTGCACTGACGGTAAAATCACGGCGCCTCCAGTGATGATTTACAGTTTTAGTTGTTCCCTACCTGTGGATCACCGTTGTGTCTGTCATCAGGTCAGTAAAGCCGACAGTGATTCCGATGATGCGGATGAAGAGAAAAAATCAGAGCAATCCCAGGTGAGCATTTAAATCCTGACCAAACATTCACATTCATTGGTTAAAAGGCTTTTTAAAAAGATAAGTGTGATGCATTTGGCTTTATATATACTTTATAGGAAAAAGGAAGCTTCTTCTCTGGCATCCTTAAAAAGTCCCACAAGCCTGCAGATGAAGTAGTGAGTGGATAATCTATACTTGTATACTTAATACAGAAATATCCATTACTTCAGGATTCTGCTGTTATTCTATTGATCTTTTTTCTTTTCTTTGAAGGAGAATCTGTCTGCACACAAAGACCTTTCAGCGAGCAGTGACAGTCTAACTGAAACTACAAACACAAAGGTTAGTTTACCTACAAAAGCAAAAAAACAATCTTGTCTCTCAAATATATAATTTATTTTAAAGATAATGGTTGCTGCAGTGAGACTGATGCTGTATGCTGATGCTTGTGCCATAAATGCTCTGTATTTTTAGGAAAAAGGAGGGTTGTTCTCCGGCATCCTTAAAAAATCCAACAAGCCTGCAAACGAAACACCTGCCCAGGTGAGTGGAGAAATCCACAATCTGTTTTT
>CAESWR010000568.1:0-15928 GCA_903171835.1 Mullus surmuletus | reverse complement strand
TGCGCAAGACAGCAACTCCAAAAATACAACTGTATGTTAAACATCGTTTGGGCAAGTCCTCCCTCGTTCTCTGCTTCATGTGCTTTAACAAATCCATCACTTTGATTTCAGGAGAATCTGTCAGCCAGCAACGAGAATCTGTCCGAGAACAACCAGAAGGTGAGCCGCTTTGTGTTGTCAAAGATAGCGGCGGCACTTCAAACCCCGTGTCTGCAATTACATTGTACACACAGACTTTGGCGTCGGTCTGCCATTGACCCGACCTTGACCAAACCAGCATCCACACACAGCTGATTACTTACTTCTTTTGTTCAGGAGAAAGGAGGAATATTCAACGCGATGTTCAAGAAGAAAACGGCAGAGGCTGCGCAAGATGAAGAGGTGACTTTCACAGAAAACGCACATCGTTTATTTGTTGCCGATCGTCATATTGAGGCGGTTCATTTCCTGTTTCAGGAGCAGCCGATTCTCCACCGCGATCTGTCGGACAGCAACGATCATCTGTCTGACAACGTGAAGGTGAGCGGACGATGGATGCAGCTTTGTGGTTTGTCAAAGTTTGGTGGATGCTGATGTTGGGTTAAACGTCTTTAATGTCACCAGGAAAAAGTCGCATTTTTCAGCGGGAAGATGAAGCAAACTCCCAAGATCCCTGCAGAGGCGACTCTCGAGCAGGTAATCCAGGTTACATGATTTATTTATTTTGCAGCTATGTCTTCTGAAGCCCATTTCTTATGTTAAAATATGTAATGCCACTAAGGAGAAAACTAACCAGCTGCTTGTTAGCCACTAAGTTATTGCGACATGTGTTGACACCGATTTCCTGCCTTAACAAGTCGCATGTTAATCCAGTTGGTTTTGTAGGTCTCGCAAGTTCAGCTGCATTTTTTTGTTTTTTTTGTCACGTTTTAGGACGCAGAGTCATTACAAAGCGAGCTCGCTGCCAGCCGTGAGAGTCTGACGGAGAACAAGGTGGGTCCACGTTACAGAGCAAACACATATCCCTCACTCGTCTACCGAAACCGCACGAGTCACCGTGACTCACCGGCTTATCAGTTTAGGTGCAGTGTGTTTTAGGTTTGTGGTAATTTACCTTGTGCTGTTGTTTTGTTTTTGTTTTTTGCTTGTTTCCTGCAGGACAAAGGCAGTTTGTTCAGCGGACTCCTAAAAAAGACGCCCAAAGCATCTGGAGAGGTAGCACCGTTAAAAAAAACAAGATAAAAAAAGAGATAACAGCCCTATTTAGGGTTAAAGAGACAATCAAGTAGTTTACTTGAGGGCGTGGCTACCTTTTTGATGGACAAGTCACGACCTCTGTGAACGCTGTGTCACAGGCAATACACTCCTTATAAACATTCCCTGCTGATAACTTGCAGCTGTGAGAGCACAACAGACCCATTTTTCAGATTTTTCATGCTCACTTGTCAGCAGGTATCCCAGCATGCTTTGTTCTGGGAGTAAATCTCGACTATAATGGAGCTCTACCTGTTGGAACATTTGACGCGTCTCTTTATCTGGAAGAGAATCAGACTCCCTCTTCTCTAAATAGGAAATTCTCTGCCAGATCATTGTTTAATTTCTCTCTTAATTTTGATTTCCTTTGTTGCAGGAGAATCTGTCAGGTAGCAGCGACAACCTGTCTGATGTGACAACTACAAAGGTGAATTCACCTGTGAAAGCACTTATATTCCTTTGGTTTTAAGATACCATTTTATGTATTTTTTAAATCTAATTTATATAATATATTAATACTGATTGTTGTGTCATGTATCTGGACAAAGAGGTATCAGCACAAAGTACGAAAGAAGTAACCTGTTGTGTATTTCAGGAGAAAGGAAATGCTTTCAGTGGGATTTTCAAGAAGGCGTCCAAACCCGCAGATAATGGGAAAGTAAGAAAGGTCACATGCAATTCTGTAACGGAGTAAATCAGTGTTGCCGTGGTTGACTGGAAAACTAAAGATTACCAGTCAAATATTGAAGGTTAGAGGCAGTGACTATGTTCGTCTTTTCAAAGGAAAAACTGGTGCAAAATGATGAGATCTCAGGAAGCAGTGAGAGACTGTCTGAAGAAAGCACCAAGGTGAGGTTCATTCATGCTTTTACTTTGAAGGGTGTCACGAGTACAAAGAGATCTCACACGCATTCTGAAATTGTCGCTCAGGAAAAAGGAATATTTGGTGGGATGTTTAAAAAGGCTCCAAAAACTGCAGAGGCTGCTGAGAAGGTAAATATGGATTTTTTTTTATTTTATTTTTTTTCAAGTTCTTATTCATTCAACACTGAAAACCATCACCTCTTCCAGGACGAGGCCAGTGGTAACGAGCTTTCATCAAGTGACGAGAATTTATCTGAGAAGAAAACGGTCAGTGGCGATTGTTTTGAAACCAACATCATCATCTCTCGCCAGGGTCATCGTTAAATCTTCCTTGTTTCATTAGGAGAAAGGAGGCTTGTTCGGCGGACTCCTCAAAAAGATCCCTAAAGCATCAGGAGAAAGGACTGAGTCACCGGTGAGTGTGAGATCATGGGCATCCACTTTGTTTTTTTGACCTTTTTTTTTTTTTAAACTTCTTCCAGTTTTCAGTTTAAAAAAACACCCGTGTTTTGCTTTCAGGAAGCCGAGGCTGAGAAAGAGCTGCAGGCAAGCAACGACGATCTGTCTGAGAATAAAACAAAGGTAAACGCGATGCCGGAAATTGTTTGGCGGGTGAAGGGTCGTCACAGCAAATGTTCACTGACTGTTTCAAACTGTTTCAGGAGAAGAACATTTTTAGCAACATGTTTAAGAAGCCAAAACCAGCAGAGGGCGCCGCAGCAGACAAGGTAGCAGCACTGAGTCCGAATATGGAAACCCCCTGTGGTGAATGATGCAGTCCATATTGATCCCTACTCTTTCCTCTTTTTATTGAGGAACCGGAGCTGAGCCGAGAGGGGGAGATGTCTGTTAGCTGCGAGAATTTGTCTGACGCCGTCCCAAAGGTATCTCGGTCTGGCCGGAAATTTGACCCTGGAATCAGAGATCAGATTTTAGGAAATAATCTCTTTTGTCTTCTTGGCTTTTATCCGTTTGTTTGGGGACAATTTGGCATTTTTTTCATCTGTTATTAAAGCATCATGTCTTTGCAAATGTAATTTATTTATGATTGGTAAACCCTCAAATGACAGAAGGCCTAAAGTGAAGCTGCTATCTCTTCAGTGGTTTATCTCATTTGAGAAAAAATGGATGTGTGTTTTAGGAGAAAAAGGGAGGCCTGGCTGGCATATTCAAAAGATCAGCCAGCATCGACAACCTGTTTGATGAGGTTTGTAGTCGACACAAGTGACAGAATCTTGACTTTTTGCATTTTCACCCACCTTTTCCAATTTGAATTTGTATTTAACTGACGGCACAAGTTGCTATATGATTGTAATCCTAATAAATAATTCCACAAGTTGTTTATTGTGATTAGTCAAAACATAAAGGTGTTATTGTAAATGCTATTGTTTGCTGACATTTTAGGAGAAAGGCGGATTATTCAGTGGACTTCTCAAGAAAACACCAAAAGCATCTGGAGAGGAGGAAGCTGCAGAGGTGAGTTTGACACCCAGGTTATTTAACACAGTTCGAGCCAATCGTTTATTTACTGTTTCTTTCCTTTGCATTTCTGTCTCTCAGGACAAAGACTCCCAGAAAGAGCTGTTAGCCAGTAATGACAGTCTGTCTGAAATTGGCAACTCTAAGGTAAGCAGAAATCCTAAAACATCACAGTTGTTGAATCTTTCAGAAAAAAATTAAAACGATGCAACATTAAAAGATATTTCCTCACCTGAAACTGCTTGAAAATAGTTATATTATGTTCATGATTAAGATTAAAAAAACTGCCATTGTTTTTGACAAATATTTCCAATTCCGATGTGTCTTTTGCAGGAAAAAAGTATATTCAGCGGGATATTTAAGAAGACCCCCAAAGCAGCAGAGGACGAGGTGCGCCGACAGAACTGAGCTCACAATGTAAAGCACAGTCACAGGGACGCAAAGTGACATATTTTTATTTTGATGAATGTGTAGGAATCGTATGTGGGTGGAGATAAGAAGAAGTTATCCGTCAGCTGCGAAAACCTGTTGGAAGACTCAACGTCGAAGGTGCGAATGATGGAAGCTTCTCTTTGCGTCGGATCATCACTGAATTTAAATGTATGAACGGTCTCGTTTGTTTCAGGAGAAGACGGGAGGTTTGGCAGGGATCTTTAAAAAGTCGCCCAAACCAGCTCCACGTTCTGTTGCCACCAAGGTCAGTTTATAAACACACACTCCAAGTATTGTTTCAATCGCTTCTGGTTGTTCTCCTTCATCCTTTAGGGTTATTTGCAAGATTATGTTGTGGTGCGGATTTGTTTCATCTTTACTTTCTGTTTTATATTCATTTAAATTGCATTAATTTATATGCTTATTGTTTCCATCCATGTTCGCCTCAGGACCCTCTCAATGACGCCAGCGTAATGTTTGGCAGCTGCGACAGCCTCCCAGAAGCATACAAGGTGAGTTCCCCGAGCTGAGAGGAATCCCTGTGTTCTTTAATTTGCCACAATATTGTATCACTGGTACATTCAGACCAGACCTGTGGTTTAATTTCCATCTTACTTCCCAAGATAGACCCTGAAATTGCAGAACAATGATGGCTAGTGCCTGTTCTTTAACCAATATTTTCCTGAAGGACAATCTGTCTGGAGATGAGCTGTCAGCCAGTACGGAAAACCTTGTGGAAGCTACAAGCGCGACAAAGGTGTGTCTTGAAAGCTTTTGTGATGCTTCTTTGAACTTATTGGCACATTGTCAGCTTCAAGTCGATAAATAAAGAAAAGCCAGCAACACTTACATCGCCTACACCTCACTGGTGTAGGCGATCAAACACACAGACCAGTTTCCTCAGTTTGTCAAAACAGGGTGAGACAAAAACACCCTGCATTCCCAGTCTCACAGCCGCATGGCGTCAGACAATCGCCAGAGAACCAAGCAGAATCCTCATAAACAAAGAAAATAATCACATAGAAGAGAACAAAAGAAAAAAGGACAAAACATGTATCATTAGGTATTAAAAAGACCAATACAAGAAAACATATCTACAATATAAAGTGCCTAAGAGTAATAAATATATACTGAATCCACACAAAAAACACAACATAATAAAAAATGATAATGCTTGGCAACAAATGGTAAAAAAATATATACATTGATATATTAAGTGCCACAGCTCAAAACAGTACTTATTATGATGATCTACTGCTTTGCCAGTGAGGCATTAAAAAAGATTTGTATGGAAGGACACCAAGTGTCGCTGGCTTTTCTTTGTTTATACTGTTGTTCTGTGGCCGAGCACTTCTTCCGTGTTTTCTTTCTTCATAGCTTCAAGTTAATATACATACTTATTTCATTTCTTAAACAGGAGAAGAAGGGTGGATTTGCTGGAATGTTCAAGAGGACGCCCAAAGCAGCTGAGCAACAGGTACGTCCACGGTCCATGCTTACTCTCAGCATGGGAGGGAGGGAAAATCAGTGTGTTAATAAAGAATACAATATAGATACAGAGACGTTATAATGTGAGATGTGTAACAGCTCATGTATAACTGATTGTGTAACAGGGAGATGAGGACTCGCAGCCTCCACAGGGAGGGGGGCTGAAACGCAGGAGGACCATCAAGAAGAAAAGACGCGTGAGTTTCCATGCATGCCGCAAACATCCAAAAGTAGCAGGGATCCTTTGATATAGTTTTAGAATGTTTCTTTTGGGGTTTAATGTTCACAATGACTCTGTGTTGAGCTCTTAGCTTTGAATCTGGTTCCTACTCTTGTTGAAAAGCCTTTTTTATTTCTCAACTCCTCCAGGTTGTATCGTTCCGGGTCAAGAAAACGCTCCCCAGAATACCCAAACTTAACTTTTCGTCACAGGTATGAGTGCAAACGGTTGCTACTTTGGAAAACTGCCTCCAAAATAAATGAAGTTGAATGCTCCTTTTTTCCGGTTTACAGGCTGAAGATAAGATGCCTGCCATCGAGGAGGATATGGAGCTGCAGGAGATGAACCCAGTGCAGGTTCGCATGATGATACGATACTAAACCTCCACTCTGGAAACTGGTGGAAATCTGTGTGTTGGTGTGAAAGATTTGCAATGGCGTGTTTTTGTAGGAGGGCGCGGTGGAGATGGAGCCACTGGAGATGGCAGCGTACCCGACCGAGGGCAACCCACTGGAATCTGAGGAGGTGTGTGTGTGTGTTTGTGCGTGCTACAATGTCACACGTATGAAATGTCATTCTATTCATGTTTGTTCTCCACTTGCAGGAAAATGATGGTTTGATGGAATGGTGGAACACGGTGGAAGGTCAGTTTGACAGCTTATGGAACATCAGCATCACCGTCATTTGACGTGACTCGTAACTAAGGCTGCACGATTATGGCCAAAATAATAATCACAGTATTTCTTTATTATGATTATGGATCACAATTATTCATTATTAATTTGTGAAAAGAGATATGCACTTTAATAATGCCAAAGCAAGTTCCTATGTGATGTAGCATAATTGTGAATAAAGAATAAATGAATGCTTGAGCTTATGAACAGTATCTTTATATTTCACTTCCATGTGAATTAATACTTCAGCGTTTTTCAAAAATAAATATGCCATCAATGGGGATTCATACAGTATTGTTCGCCCCCCTGGTAGTGTGATTGTAAGTACTGATTGTAAGTTGAGGAAATTCTTGATTTGAAATGCAGTAGAGCCATGGATAGAGCACGCATTCCAAACGTCAATATCGTGGATGATTATGCGCATGTAATGGTGGCGGCAAAATATATCGAGTTTGATTAAATTCGATTAATTGTGCAGTCCTACTTGTAACTGTGATGCTTCTGCTCCCAATTTCCAGGTTGGCACGAGTGGAATGAGACGTCAAATTTCCAGGAGGAGGATGTGGAAATGTACGCACCTCTTTACAGTTTGTTTTTTAGATGTAGATAATTGATAAGATACTTTTAGAAGTGGGATTACAGCACCATTGCGCTGTGCCTGCTCTCTCCAGGGCCATCGAGGAGGCGGCCGACCGTGTCTACATGGCAGCCCGTCTGTTTGTGCACCTCTTCAACCAGCGGGGGGCGTCCTTGCAGCATCGCATCCTGGAGCTCCTGGCCGTGGCCGACGCCGCCGACCAGTTCCACAAGAAAACGGTGTCGGCGGCCGTGGGCGGAGGGGTGGCGAGCGTCGCCGGCAGCATCGCCACCATCACCGGGCTCATCCTGGCGCCCTTCACCTTCGGGGCTTCCATCATCGTCACGGCGGTGGGGATCAGCGTGGCAACGGCCGGCAGCATCACCTCGGCCACCGCCAACATCACGGACACGGTTCACTCCAACATGGACCGTAAGAAGGTGGAGAAGATGATCCAGGGCTACCAGGACGAGATCAAGGACATCAGAGAGTGTTTGGAGTTCGTACAGGTGAGGAGATTTTAGCTTTTAAATTAAACTTCCATCATCATCATCATCATCATATCAGTGTAAAACTTCCATAAAAACACAAAGATCAACCTTCATTTACCAGGAGATGCCCAACATTAGAGCATCCAGATGAGGGCTGGGCGATATATATCGATATGAAAAATATATTGATGTTTTTTTAAACGAGATATGGAATTAGACCATATCTTTTATCGATTTTAAAGGAGAAGGAAATCTGGAATTTGTTTTGGTAAGCCATTCAGTTGTCAAATTAAACCAAAAAGATTGGCAGATATTTTACTTTTCTTATATTTATTTCAAAAAAGTTTGGCCTATTTTATTTTAGGGGCTATATTTATTGAATATATTCATTATGTGCACCTTCCATGGAGCTTTAAAATTTCTAAAAAGTTACCCTAAAGATTCTTTGAACAACTATTTATTTGTTTTGGCAACTAATAGAGTCACAAGTAGTTTTATTCGCTGAAAATGAATAAATAAATACTATATACATATATATATATATATATATATAGATACACATATACATACGGGATATGAGTTTTGGTCCGTATTGTCCAGCTCTTATCCAGATTCATCTCATTAAATATAGGTAAAACTTTTAAGAAAGTAACGTGATGTGAAATAAGTGCAAGTGAAAATGGTCATTGTTGCTGATCTGCCTTGTCTCTCCCTCACAGGAAGGTATGGACACACTGCAGGGGTGGGACTTTGAGAAATTCTCCCAGAGTGCCGCCAAAAAGGCTCTCAACCACAACATCAAGCACGTGATGAAGGAGGGCGGCCGCGCAGGCAAAGCCCTGATGATCAACACCGACAAGCTGATCAGCACCGTGCAGGTCTTGGGCGTGGCAGGCGGTGCCGCCAAAGCCGCCCAGGCCATCAGCGTCACCACGGGCGTGATGTCGGCGCTCTTCCTGGCCCTGGACGTCTTCTTCCTGGCCAAAGATTCACACAACCTCCGCAAGGGCGCCAAGACCAAGTTTGCCGCCAAGATCCGGGACGTGTGTAAAGACCTGCAGGACGGCCTGCTGGAGCTGAACAAGGTGAAGACGCAGCTGCAGAAGACCATGGACGGCATCGAGGTGGAGGAGTACGAGGAGATCGAGGAGGTGGAGGTGGAGGTGGAGGACGAGCTTGAGTCGGACCCCAAGAAGCTGGCCGAGCTGGAGCAGGAGCTGGATCTTTTGGAGGCGAAACTGGACAAGAAGGTGGAGGAGGAGCAGAAGAGCAAGGCGCTGGAGAAGGAAAAGGAGAAGGAAGAGGAAGGTAAAAGCAAGGAGGACAGCACAAAGGTCGAAGGAGACGCAGAAAAGAAGGAAGAGGAGGAGAAGGAGGAGGAGGAGGCAGGAGATGATACAAAAAAAGATGAGAAAAGGGAAAAAGCTGAAGGAAAAGAGAAGATTTCGGACGAGGAGCTCCAGACCGAGAGCGCCAAGTCCTTAAAAGCCACTAAAGAAGACATTTTAAAAGAAGAGCCCCAGAAAGGAAGCAAAAAGGACAAAGACGCAGAGAACCGCGTGACGGCCGGGAAAGAAAAACACGACAACAAAGAGGAGAGCGTCGCGAAGACAAAACCAGACGAGAGACGGCAGCAAAGCAGAAAAAAAGAAGGCGAGGTCAAGAGCGGAGAGGCGGAGTGCCAGAGAAAAAGCAGCTGGGAGGGAGAAAGCCAGAGGCGGCACAGAGAGGAACGAGGGACGAGCGGGAAAGAGGAAGGAAGAAGGAAGGAAGCGGAAAGTGGGAGGAGACACAGCAGCAGCCGGAGCGACGGAGGGAGGAAAACAGAAGCGAGAGACGGCGAGAGGGAGAGGGGGAGCGACGGCAGGGTCTCCAGGAGGGAGAGCGACAGGACGGAGAGCCGGAGGAGGGCGGAGGGGGCGGCGCCGGCGAAAGACTGGAGGGCCGAGACCACCAGAGAGGAGAGGAGAGAGCGGGAGTCCACCAGAGAGACGGGGAAAAGCGACGCACGGAGAGAGTCGCACCGAGCCAAAGACGAAAGAAGGCGGGAGCATTCGGAGAGGGCGGCGGCGGCGGGCGAGAGGGGGGACGAGGAGCAAGGAGGCCGGGGGGAGAGCAGTAGGAGGCGGGCTGACGAAGAGGAGGGGGGAGAGAAGGGGAAGAGGAGAGAGGACGGAGAGAGGAGGGGCAGCCACAGGGAGGAGCGGCACAGCCGACGAGGGGCACGCGCTCGCTCCAACGCCCTGCTGGAGGACGGGCTCTACATCTGACGGTCGCCACGGCAACGGAGGCTGCCAAGCTGTGGGAGCATTTTTACTGACTGTGGCTTTTAAAAAAAAAAAAAATTGTCGGAGATGCTGCTTTACCAGGGTGATTTCATCTCAGGTCACCGTGACACACACACACGCACACACACACACACACACACAAAACCAGCTGACCCCGAAGCAGGTTTACAGCAGAAAAGGTTTACTTGAAAAAACATTTTATTCCTAAAAGGTCAAAGTCCAGTAAGCTGGGACATGACGGTGATGGGAGAGATTGATATATATTAGTGGTTGTTAAAGAGACAGTAGCGCCTGTAATGCTAAACATGATATATACAGTGAGCTTCCACTAACAATCACTGTGGTTTACTTTTGGAAACGGGGGCTTATCTCCACCCGAATGAGGGCTGGAAAGTCGGTACACTGTATCTCGTCTATCTAGATTTTTTATATTGAGCTCCTTAACTGATTGAAAGCCTGACAAATAAAATGTTACCGTCTCTTTAAGATTTGACAGTAGCTTAAATCCCTGACAATGCTATGTAATTATTGGTAGGACTTGGAAGAAACTGCTTTCGGACACAGCATTTGTGAGACAATCTGACAAAATCTGACTGCATCGTGAGGGATGACGATTATTTATTGATCTTCTTTAGGTTACATCTTTGAATTATTTTCTTTTTTTTCCTTTTTTTAAATGTGTATGATAGCATTTATTATTTCTATGTGATGTCGTCCCTTTTCCTGGTGTTTGGCGGGGATTAAACCCAGCACCGATGCTCAGTTGGACCATCAAAGTGCCTTTTATCAAATCTGTTCATCTCACTCAGGAGGACACTGTTGCAAAAAATGAGTTCTTTAATGCAGTCCTCTGATTTCCGTTGTACCTCAGGTGTTGCAACTTGCACAGGGAAAGTTGCACAGTAACATCTGTCTACACAGGATGAGGTACCCAGTATTGCACTTTACCGCGATATATACACAATTCTGAAAAGCTTTTGTTTTTTTTTCAGTTTCATTGTTTGTACTGTACTGTTGTTTTTTTTGTGTAAGTTTACTTTACAATATGCTTTGTTATGGTACTTTATACTTTTATATGGGTCAATGGCCTCTTCTAGGGTGCTGGTTTCCTACTGAACAAATAAAGTAAGTTGTTACTGGAGTCATTTCTTCTTTTAATCCGGGTATTAGCCTTGAAAAAAACATTAATATATCTGTACATTTCAGACCATAAATGTGTTATTTATGTTAAGTTATCAAATGCTTCAATGTCAGTCTAACGTCAGTGATGAGCGGAGACAGATGAGTGCTTTGTCTGCTCTGAACTGAACTGAATGAAGTGGATTCACCTGCACGCTCTTTCCCATCAGGAGTGACGTTCCCTGGTGTGATGATGCACAACACTCTTACAATGCATTGCCTCCTTTGTTGCTCAGACAAGCCATCCAGATGTTGAGGTGTTTATTTTGAACATGGTATCTCAGATTATATTTTTAGTAAGTCAATTCCTATCAACTTCTGTCTTCAATCTTTAAAGCGCTCAGGTTCAGCTGATGTTACAGTGACTCCAAAATCACACACTACCTCCCTACATTCTACACAGTGTGGTGTTTTCAGGCTACTTTCCTGTGTCAACAGATCAGGAAGCTTTCACTGAGGATGTAGAGAGGAATGTTGGGAAAGTGCCCCATCTGGTGGAGAGGCAGACAGAATTGAATGAAGTGCAGGTCACATCTGAGCAGGAGACTCAAGTCCAGCTCTCTCATGGAAGCGGCTGGAGGAGAAACATGCTGTTATTGGGAGAAAGGATCAACGACAACAGGGTCAAGAAACACATTTTTACACAGAGGAGACCACACAACCTTGAGGGCCGAGACACAACTGCATCAAAGACAACATTTGTTTGGTGCAGCAAAGTACTGCACCGCTGTGAGGGAGGATGGGACGGAGAAAGAGAGAGTTCCTGTTCAAACATACCTCTTTCATTTCATATTCGTCCAATCACTGTCTTACAATTTTATGATATTTTTTGTCCCTCCAACTCCAGAAGAAGCTGCCAAAATCGCTTAAGTTATTTTTTTTCATTGACAACTACTGCTGTGGGAACCACAGGGCTCTGAAAGTCTGTCAGAGGTGTTTTTTTTACGTGACCAGAAGGACAGACAACCTTTTGATGCAGTCAGAAGAAAATACTGTGATCATAGAGCTGGGTGAGATCATCATGTAGCAGACCCCCACTTCCTCCTGCAGCACATTGCACAGCATGGCTGTAAACGCACTCGTCCTCCTCTCTCTCCTGGGTTTCATTACAAAAGGTAAAACTATTGGGGTTTTTTATTGCTGCAAAATGTTGTCAAAGTTGTGTGTCGAGGAATTGAGACCCACTTTTTAGACGGTTACTTTTTTTTTTGCTTGAAAGTGGATAGACTTGTTGCTGCTGCGGTTGCAATTTTTTCACCCTGAACACAATATTGTTATATATATAGATGACCTTTGACCCAAATACTATACTTATAAAACATGCTCAATAATCTTGTAAAAAGTAAAATTGGCCCCAAAAGCATCAACATCATTTTGCCATCCGTTCTCTGTTCTTTAGAGTCCAGAGCTGAGACTAAGTTTGTGCAGCGAGGAGGAGACGTACTTCTGCAACTGAAGAAGCCTCTTATACTGGAGGAGGACCAACTTTTCTATTGGAGTCTCAACGGACGTAATATTCTTAGAATGGGTCATGATAAAAGATTTATTTTTTTTTCTCTAAAAGGAAGAGCTGAGTTTTATCGAAACAATCAGTCTTTGTTAATAAAAAATCTGACACTTGCTGATAGTCAAGTCTATACTGCTGTAGTATCTAGGAACGGGGATACGGTTGTAGCAGAATACACCATTAAAGTCCAAGGTAGGATTTTGAAGGTATTTATTCAAATCCTCATTTCAGTGATGACACAGTTTGTAAACCTTCTGCACCTTCTCCCTCCACAGATGCAGTGTCTCCAGTCGTGCTGAAAGCGTCTTCAGTGTCACTGGAAGAAGACTCCTGTCACGTCACTGTGACCTGCAGTGCAGCTTCCTCTGTCATCAGCAGCACCTTCAGATGCATCAACCAAACCTGCAACCAGGAAGGAGGAGAGCAGTCAGAGGACACACCGTCTGGTTCTACTCTCCACTTCTTCCTGCTCAGAGGCTCCTTCATCACCTGTAACCATAGCAACCAGGTCAACTGGACACACGACATGAAGGAGAGTCAACATTTCTGCATTTCTGTTTCTTCTAAACTTGGTGAGATTGAAATATCTTCTGGAATGATTCTGATTTTCGTCAGTTCAGCCACCGTGACAGTCGCTCTGTGAAGACAATGAATTGAAAGTGTTTGTGAAATGTTAACAATGTCGATGTCAATATCTTTTCTTCTCAGATGCACCACGGCTTTGGATGTGGACAGTGAAAGTCTTCTGTCTCATTGTCTTTTGTGCTGCAACAGGAGCTTTGCTTTTGGTTTGTCGTAACAAAAGACACATCGACACGCGTAAGTCCCCCATGTTTATTGCTCTCAGAGTTGAAGTTATTTTTCTAAAACACTTTGTGTTTCCTTTTGCAGAGGAAAAGAAGAAGAAGAAGAAGAAGAAGAAGACCTTCTCTCTGGTTGTTTTCCGGCATCAACCTCATGAAGAGGATCAAGGAGATGGAAATTACGAAAATGTGACATCATGTATGAAACAAGGAATGTGGTTCAAATACATCCCATCATCAAATCATTTTATGAAAACATTCTTTGTGTTTCCCTTTGCAGAGGGAAAGAAGAGGAAGAAGAAGAAGAAGAAGAAGAAGACCTCCTCTGGTTGTTGTTTTCTGCTGTCAATTGAGATGAAGAAAGCAGCACGTTCTTCCTCCTCATGCAGAGTCACTTCAATCTCATACTGTCACTGAGTACAAAAATATGATCTATACGTTCAACTGTTTGCCCCGTCTTCAATATATAGGGATGAAAGTTACAAAGATGTGACATCATGTGTGTAACACAGAATGTGGTTCAAATACATCCCTTTTGAAGCAAATATTTGTTCACGAAGTTTGTAAATTCTATATTAATAAGATCAAAAACTAATTAGTATCTAAACTCTCAAGTATTCTGAAATGTATTGAGTGAGTGTTCACTCTTTTGTGACCTTTGCAAGTTATCATCTATGAAATGTAAATGTGCTGGATGCCAACAATAAGATATTTTTGATGCAAGTGGTCCTGACTGAAGTGTTTGTAAAGTTCAGTTCCCTCTCAGTGTGATGATAATTGTGTGATGTGATGGTATTGATCATCCAGTTAGTTCGTTCTGGTCTTGACGTCAAACTAGCCGTCAAACATCATCGTCCTGCATCAGCTGTCAAGTCCACCTTGATGTTGTTCCTCCAAAGAAATTCATTTATTTGAAGTTGTATATAAGTTTGTCAGTTCATTGAGATTACAAAGGCTTTGATGAAGCCGTCACAGAGAAAAACAATAAAAGACAACATGCTGTTTATGTGCGTCTAAGTCAGACAACTTCCTTCCCCTGAATGTTGGTGAGGCGAGTCTGAAACTTCATTGTGGTTTTGAAAATGTGTGAAAAGTTTTTATGAGGGTCCATTAGGAACATTGTTCAGCATGAAGATCTCACACACACACATGAAATGCTTCACACACATGAATTGTTTCATAGTCAGCTAAAACTGTATAAAAGGATTTCACACATCATTGTTGAACCATCATCTTTTTTTCCTTTAACGGCTCCAAACCACACAGCAAGATCATCATGAAGAGGAGCTGAACTTCTGCTGTCCAGTTCTATGAATAACATGAAGAAAGAAACTTCCTGTTTCACTGAAGAGATCAACCTCACACACACACATGAAATACTCGCATATCCACATTTGAGAGCATTGTGACGTGTGTGAGTGAGGGTTTAACATGAAAGTGTTGCATATAGGTGTGTACAAATATTGTGTCACAACATTTCATATTTAAACCACAATTACCAGAGCTAGAATGTGGTTGGTATTTCTTATGGGATGCGACAGCACGACACTCAAGCGCAAAGCAAGTGCTTGACAGCGGCGTTGCAGTTTGCTTTGACCTGCGTGAGAACCTGAAGCCCAGCGCTCCACAGACCAGGAGGACCATTAGCTGCTCCCCCCGCCCAGTTCAACACATCCAGGCACCAGCAGCGGCCCGAGCCAGCAGACACACGACCACCACAGAGCCCACAAACTGTGTGCTGGTGGCTTTTAGTCTCTGAGACACAGAGAAGGTACAGAGCAGCTGCTGAACTGCTCCACCGCTCGCTTTCCCTCATTTCTGACCCCTTTTGAACTGCTTTATAGATAGAAATCAATCATGTTCAAGTGTTGGGGTCTCTAACATGGAGATGTGTGAGACTGTAAAAAGTGAAAACACAGCCTTCTGTACCAAGGTTCCCACTCACACTCACAGAGCCTGCTTTGTTGCTCAGACAAGCCATGCAGATATTGCAGTGTTCCTTTTGCACATTGTATCGGAGATTATATTTTCATCAAATCAGTTTCTAAAATGTCTTGTCTGTTTTCAATCTTTAAAGCACTCAGGTTCAGCTGCTGTCACATTGTGATACAACGTGCTTCCAAAATCACACACTAACTCACTACATTCTA
The DNA here is from genome assembly GCA_903171835.1 of Mullus surmuletus. Lineage (NCBI taxonomy): Eukaryota > Metazoa > Chordata > Actinopteri > Syngnathiformes > Mullidae > Mullus > Mullus surmuletus. The sequence continues at coordinate 543 of CAESWR010000568.1, read as the reverse complement.
CTTTACTGTGTCTACAGATCAGGAAGCTTTCACTGAGGATGTAGAGAGGAATGTTGGGAAAGTGCCCCATCTGGTGGAGAGGCAGACAGAATTGCAGCTCACATCTGAGCAGGAGACTCAAGTTCAGCTCTGTCATGGAAGCGGCTGGAGGAGAAACAGGCTGTTATTGGGAGAAAGGATCAACGACAACAGGGTCAAGAAACCACATTTTTACACAGAGGAAATCACACATCCTTGAGGGTCGAGACACAACTGCATCAAAGACAACATTTGTTCGGTGTAGCAAAGTGCTGCACCACTGTGAGGGAGGATGGGACGGAGAAAGAGAGAGTTCCTGTTCAAACACACCTCTTTCATTTCACATTCGTCCAATCACTGTCTTACAATTTTATGATCAAGTCGGGAATTTTTTTGTCCCTCCAACTCCAGAAGAAGCTGCCAAAATCTCTTCTCATCACTGGCACATTTATTATTAAGTTATGTATTTTCATTGACAACTACTGCTGTGGGAACCACAGGGCTCTGAAAGTCTGTCAGAGGTTT
>CAESWR010000567.1:87024-99888 GCA_903171835.1 Mullus surmuletus | reverse complement strand
ACTCCACAGCTGCAAAAAAGCAAACACAACGAAACATATCTACTTATTATTAAGAGGTAAATAGTTTATCACGGGCGTATCTCGATGTGTTATTCTGTATATGTGTGGTGCATCTTATGGGAACTTGTACTTCCACTGTTTAGAGAATTTAGTCCGCAATGTTCGAGGTTTCTGACTATTTAAATTATTTACGTTGTATAAGTGTGTATATGGAAATGATATTTTAAAAACCTACAAAAAATATATATAAACGCAATGATGATGTATATGGATGTTTGGAGGGTTTGTTTGATACTTTTAGCTTGTTGCCGGGGAGAGTTTTTGTCTGTGTGTGTGTGGGTGTGTGTGTGTGTGTGTTTAGACGAGCAGGGAGGGACAGAGTGTGAATGTGTGAACTCCTGCAGGATCCCCGCCTCCCCCTCAACTCAACCCCCCCCCCCCCCCCCCCCCCAACCTGGTCCCGCATTGTGTTCAAACTGCTGTGGATGGAATGATGATGATGATGATGATGATGTTGATGTTTACCCTGCAGGACTGCTGTGCTTTAACACATTAAAAACTGCAGTGTACTGGACAAAAAAAAGGCTACTGTGTCTGTTTCCTAAAAACTCATTGAATTGGAATATGAATAAAAGTAATAAAAATAAATAACTACAAATAAAAAAGTGAACAGATTAACGGCTGTAAAAGTCAATCTTTACCAATATGGATGTATTATTGTAAAAAACATACATCTTTTTTTTTCTTTAACTTTAAATAAAAAAAAAATAAAATAAAAAAAAGCATGTAGCCTGTGTATTAGCTTGATTTGAAATGAAATAAATAAAGCTACCTTGTCTGTTTCTTGTCATTACATTTGAATATGAATACAAATAAAGAAATAATATATAAATTATAAATAAAAAGTAAAGCATAAGAACAAAAATGTAAATAATAAAAGTGTAATGATTAACCGGCATCGTTTTCTAATGTAACTATTTACCAATGTGGATGTATTATTGTATTATACATTTTTTTTAACTTTAAATCTAAAATGTAAAAAAAAATGCAAAAAACAAACAGACATACCGTGTTTATGTTGCTCAATCAGTTTTATTCAGGAAAGAGAAAATATTACTCAAGGAAAAGAAAAATCTGAAAGCTCCTGTCAGAAGCAGGCCTTGAACAAATCACTTCTCCAAATGATCCTTCATTTCAATCAAACAGTCACCTCTATATTACATTAAAACTGATTAGTTGGGATACTAACTTATTCCAAATAAATAGAATATTTCCTCTTTTAGTCGATCTTTGTATTAAATCACAGCCAGTCAGTAACTACCGCCGCCCCCCCCCCACCGTGTACTCACTGACAGGCAGCTTTCCCCCAAACACCAGCCAGAAAGAATATACAATATGTTACACAGGTACAGTATATACACCACCTCTTTTACAGTAAGGACAATAAATGGTTTTTCATTGCTATGGGAATCAATCACACATATTTAACAGTGAATTAGAGATCGTGGAAAATCATTTTTACGTTTTCTTTTGTTTGTTTGTTTACTTTTTTCCTTTTACAATTTACAACCCCAAAAATAACACTAAAAGGATTCTCCCGACCAACAAAACTCATTTGTGGCAACTTTAAAAGAAATCAAGAATGACGTAGCAGATCTATTCAAAGGAGCCGTCACCAAATCCATATGGCCACCGGGGTTTGCTTTTGTAATTACTCTTGCGTTGTTTTATTTTATTCTTAAATAGCAGAACTTGCACCAAAAAATTCCTTCTGTTCAGTTGCTTTTTGTGATAAATATAAAGTGTGCGATGCTATAATGCAAAAAAAAATGTGTGAGTCAAAATATACATTACTGACAAGATCTCGGAATCCAAAGTCAGTGGGAAGTTGTTTTTTTTGAGTGTGTGACGTTAAATGAGACGCTCACGTCCTTGCATATTAAAATCATGGAGAGACGCTCACAAAACAGAGGCCTCCACCAAGATTTGATGTGAAAAGAGTCAATCAACATTAATGAGCATCTCCCGCCTAAAGCAAAACACTTCCTCTGCTTGAGAGGAAGTCCTGAATTTGTCTTTTCTTTGTTGTTGTTGTGGATCGTATTTACATTGATTTGATGTTTTTATGCCCCCCGGGATTAAAGTTTTTGGAAAGAGCAGCCCATAAAATCAAATTTTCAAATTGGTCCCATGGAATCATGTGACTTCTGAAGCACAACCGTCTTGTTTATTTTGGATTTCTTGTGTTATTTACACAGCTCGCTCGTCCTCCCGAGTGCAACGCATCAAATCGCTCTCTCCGACAGGGGGGAGGGGGGGGATGGACCCTCGGCCCCGGCGATGCCGCGGCTTCATTAGGTCCCCCCACCCCCCCAATCGTCTCTGAAGGAGGCGAGAGAGCCAGACGTGAAGCTTTGTACAATTTTAGTGCAATCATACCTTATAATAACATCATCTGATAGAACTTTGACAAAAAACACTCTCACACACACGCGCCACAAACACACCGTCCAGTTGTAAAGGATGTGCAATAATTCATCTCCAGTATGTCGAGACGCGAGCCGAATGTAACAGGAAACACTTATTAGCAGTGACTATTGAGAGACCCCAGGAAGCTAATGAGGAAAAAACACAGAACAACTCCGATGACTCCAGTGTCGGGCGCTCCACAGCAGCGCATTATAAAGTACTTCGGGGAGCGCAGACAGATGTTAACACACCTCAAGAGTCTGTACCTTAATATGTCAAATATTAATGGAGGATAAATGCACAGCATCCAAAGCCCTTTAGTGGAATACGAGTTCCATAATTACACTTGGAAGTCAGTTCTCAGCAACGGGGAAATGAAGCAAAAAGAAAAAGATAATGCCCCTACAACTCAAAGTGCCGTCTCCATGGGGTCAGGGAGCACAGATGTTTCACATATATTTTTCAGACGACAGTGTTGGGAGGGGGGGAGAAAAAAATAAAAAAATAAAAAGACAACGTAGAGAGAGAGATGGTAGCGTACCAACCCGCCAAACCTGCTTTCAGTCTTCCTGGACGTGTTAAACTAGCAGCTCAAAAGCTCTTATGTGCATGAAAACTCCTTTGATCACTTGCGTCTCCATCCTCTCGCCGCCATCCGATCGCTATCGTCTCCCCACACACACACACACACACACACACACAAACAGACACACACCCATCAAAATATCCTGGTTAGTACATTCAAACGTGATGCTCTTTTTCTTTTCGTTTTTTTTTGGCATGTGAACAATAAGTAGTGTAAAAACCAGCTTCGCGCTAAAACAGCTTAGCACATAAACAGGCGAGTTTACGGGCCGGGAGTCACGACGCAGGACCCCCGATATTGCACTTATGTGTGAGGTGGGAGATGACGGGGGTGGGGGGGGGGGGGGTTAAAAATGAACAGGGAGGGGAGTTTGATTGCATCTGGGAACACTGACTGTCTTCTATACCCGGAGAGCATCGAAGACAAACCCCTCCTCAATCTAAAAATAAAGCAAGCGGGGGCTTCAAAAGAGGGTCTCATATATCTGTGACCACTTTGTGAATATGATTTATAAGAAATAAAAAACAAAAAAACAACTGTAAACTATTTCATTTTCCCCATCTGTCATGTCCGAGATCTCTCACACACACACTCACACCACCAGGATCTTGACTTCATCCTGCTCGTCGGGCCGGTAGAAGAAGGGGATGCAGGGGTTCTCCCCGAGGAAGGGCGGGGGTCTCTGCGCCCCCTGTGGGTTCTGGATCTCCTGCAGCAGCTGCATGATCTGCTGCTCCGTGCCGTTCTCTTTGGGCGCCAACGGCTTGGAGTCGGCGTGGCCCGCGCCGGGAGCCGGCGTCTGGGAGGAGTGGGCCTCGGCGTTGGGGGCGGACTCCGTCAGGGGGATGACCTCCATGGCTTCTGATGCGGCGCAAGAAAGAGATAAAATCACATTTGGAGAGGAGTTTCCATCAGCCAAAAGAAAAATAACAGATAAACACAATATCTAACTAGTAAATGACTCAAAGGTGTTACTATAGTGGTGTTAGGATGCCCTCTGGTGGACTAAACATGTAACAACAGGGTTTACATTTGAATGCTTTTTAATGCCACTTTAAACAAATGTAATGCCCATGTCCAACTGCAGATGGTTTATTTATATATGTAAACACAATTGTGAGCATTTGACAATTCTAATCTTGAACATTCGTGCATCTAAATTATTGAAGTTTCGTATAATCAAAATAAATTGTGAATAATAATATTTAACTTCTTATTTCCTCTGGACGTTAATCGTAATGCTTTTTTAATGCCATTTAAGCCTTCATTTTTGCAAAATCTATTTAATGACTTTGAATGCTTTTTAATGACCCTAAACAACCACCAGAGTAACTATCTTAAAAAACGACTACATTGAGGATGCGGTGCACCCACCTGCTCCGTCAACGGCACTGAGCTCTGTGTGTGTGTGCTCCTGCTGCTCCGCGTGTGTGTGTTCCTCGCCTACAGGAAGTAGGTCGGGGTTGGCGGTTCCCATGCCGCTCACGGCACCGGTGTAACGGTTGTACCAGTCGTTCCTCTCGGCCACCAGCCTCATCACCAGGTCTTGCAGCTCCGCCAGCTTGGCCTGATGGGAGACACGGGGGAGCAGATGGGTCAGAGGGCCGCAAACAGACACTCAACACTTGAGGCTCTGATGATGGATATTTCAAATCAAAGTTCCTCTACGTTACCTTCATCTCCTCCTTATCCTGAGCCAACATGCTGATGTACTGCTCCTTCTCCTGGTGCTTCTGCTTCATGATGGCCCGCTGGTTCTGGTACAGAGCGATGTATTCTCCTAAAGACACAAAGATAACCAAGCGGGTTTAAACCACAGCTCAGGGACAGAAAAGTCGCGTCAGTGACAGAAAAGCCTCCTGCTGTCGGACCTATAGTGTCGGTCTCTCCTGACAGCTGGATGCAGCGGTGCTCCAGCTCCTCCACGCGCTCCCGCAGGTCGGCCTTCTCCTGCATCAGGGAGGTGAAGCGCTGCTGGAGCTTCTCCATGGCGGTTTGCAGGGCCTGGTGCACCTCCACCGGCACTCCCCCTTCTGCAGAGGATGAAGAAGTGTCACGGAAAATACATTAGGCTGTGAAGTCATTGCCCATGCCTTCATTTCATCCCGACTTGATTATTGTAAAGGTGGCACTACGTACGTATGTATGTACATCCATGTAAAGTACTTTGTAACCTTGTTTTTATAAGTGCTCTACAAATAAATGTTGGCATTATTATTATTATTATTATGATTATTATTATTATCATTATTTAACTTGAACCACACAACCTGTATGTAATGAAACAGGTAGTTTTCCTCACCTGAATGCTCGTGACTGTGTTCACAGTGACTGTGTTGGCCCTGAGTGTGCTCGTGCTCGAGCTCATGCACGTGATGGTCATGATGCTCGTGATGCTCGTGGTGGTCATGATGGTCATGGTGGTCGTGGTGGTCGTGGTGGTCGTGGTGGTCGTGGTGGTCGTGGTGGTTGTGGCCGTGGTGCTGGTGCTCCAGGCTGAGGGCCACGGCCACCTGGTGCTTGGCCGCCATGTGGAGCCTGTGCTCCTCCTCCAGCTGCATTTTGACCTCGTCCCGCTCCGCCTCCAGCTGAGCCAGAGCGCCGCGGATAAACTCCTCCTGTGAGGAGACAGGAAGAGGAGCACGATGTCCAACATGTTACATCACAGAACCAACTCTCTGATAATTCACACAAGAGTAATACAGGTGATTTCTCTCTCACCATCTCTTTCTGGCTCTCAAAGTCTTCTGGGATTACTATGGAGGATGACTTGGGGTCCTCTTGCATGGACTGGCTTTGGCTTTCCACTCCGTCTCCTAGGAAACATAAAGTCAAATTAAAATGATTAGAGAACATACAAATGTCAGATTGACGCATCAATCGCATCAATCCAACATGTGAAGGCGTGATCTCTTTCCTTCTGTTTCACTTCTTCCAAATGAAAATTCAAAAGTGACGCTCACTAATCCCACCTTGGTCTCTGGGTGTTGTGGCCAGAGCTGAGCTGCTGAGTAACTCCTTCACCTCGGCCCTCAAATGCTCGTTGTCCTTGACCAGCTGATCCAAGCGCTCCTGTAGGGGGAAGCAGAGAGTTATTTATAGATATGAGCAGAGCAGCAGTTAAAGGGATAGTTCAGATTTTTTGACATGAAGTTGTATGAGATCCTCACGACCAGTGTGGTTCACCAGCGTTGACTTTTCCCCAACATGAGCGCAGTTCCAGCCCAGTTTTGGTGTTGCAGAAAGTAGTTCCGTTTAGTTTCTGGGGTCTGACAAATAAAGCGTTTTGCTCCAAAAATCTACAGTCATCCATTTGCATCACGAATTCTTTGCTGTGAAAAAGTCCGACCTCGTAATCGCCCAGTACTATTTTCCCTCCGTCCATATCATTGTGCGCACCTTTCCATCAGCTGGAAAAAGGAGGTGGAAGGAGACCGCTGCAATGCGAGAGAAGATGCATCGCAGCGGTCTCTTCCACGTAAACACCGTGAAACAGCTGATGATGGTGCGCACAGTGATACGAAGGGAGGGAAAATAGTGCCGGGTGATTGCAAGGTCAAACTTTTTCACGGCAAAGAATTCGTGATGCAAATGGATTACTCTTTTGAACACGTTCTTTGTAGCAAAACGCTTTATCCATGTGACTCCAGCAACTAGACGGAACTACTTTCGGCAACAGCGAAACCAGGCCGGAACTCCGCTCACAGCACGCAGTGGGGGAAAAAAATCATTGCTGATGACACACTGATGGCGAGGAGCTCATACAACTTCATGTCAAAATATCCAGACTATTCCTTTAAACACAGATGCACACACCCCTGCCATACAAACCTGTGCGTATTTGAGCTGGTTGTGGCTGACCTCCAGCTGCACGCGGCCCTGCGACTCGTCGTGCTGCAGCCGGTCCATGATCTGGCTCTGCTGGAAGTACTGCTGGTGGAGCTGCTCCCGCTCTGTGGCCAGTGCCTGGTAGCCGGCGCAGTACTGCTGCAGGTGGGCAACGACCTGGTCCCTTTGCTCCGCCAGGCCCTGGGTCTCTGTACACTTCAATTCCAGCTGGTGGCAGAAGAATTGAAAGGGAAATTAATACCTGGAGGCTTATTTAATTGAGACAAACACACACAGCAAAGTTTAAACAGATCAGCTTTGCATGTGTGATATATTGATGACCGTACTTGCTCTTTGACGTTGTGCAGTTCCTCTTGTAATTCTCCCATCCTGCGAGCCAGCTCCTTCTTCACATGTTGCTCGGACTGGATGGCAGTGGTCAGCTCCATGTTCTCATTCGTCTGCCAAAATCAAAAAGTGAGAAGGAATTTTCAGCCTACAGTCGATCAATCATTTCCACTCTGAACACGCGCTTTCAAAATGCGCCGCCAAAACCAGAACAGATGGATCACCAGTTTGACGAAGCCGTTCTGCAGCTCGGCCAGCTGGTCCTTCAGCGTTCGGTTCTGGGTGAGAGCTCGGCTAATGGTGGCCTTGTCCGACTGCACGTCCTCCAGCATGCGCCGCCGGTCCTCCGTCTCCTGGCTCTGGCTCTCCACCTGCCTCTCCAGCTCACCCAGGCGGGCCTCCTGCTCCGTGCACAGCCGGCTGAGCTGCTCGTTATCTCGCAGCTGCAGGATGTCAAACCGAGGGTTGATCACCGGAGAAAATGCTGTCACTTAAAGCGTCAAATTCCATTACGAACTCGGGTAATCTCCACATACCTGTGACTGGTACTGTCCCATCAGACTGTTTTTCTCCTGCTGTAGATTGGTGAGTTCCTCCTGCAGGGCCAGCTCACTCTCTGATGGCCCCGAGGGCTGAGGCTGTGCATCACCCTGAGCCTCCTTCTCCTGGGACAGTAGCGCTGGGAGATCAAAAGAACTCTTCAAATTAGGAGGTGCAGGGATTTTTGCTACAGAGAAATGTGCCATTCGTATGATGTGGTGCAGCTTTTCAGATGATTATAATCTAATATGGATGCATTCAGTTGTTATATAAACACATTTAAATGCCTCGAAAATGTTAACCTTCAATTGTCCCTCACAACAAAAAATTACATATACTACTATTATTCTCCCACTTAAAATGAATCAATCTTTATATAAATATCAAATATTTATTACTTGGGGGGATTTTAACCCTCTTAATGCCAGTGTGTTTACGTAACTCCACAGCATTTTATTCGAAAAATTGTTACAAAAAAATCTAATCATTTCCATAAAATGCAATTCAAGGAGGATTTAATTATTATCATTATTATTACATCCTCAGATGAGTCAATTATATGAATTTGAGGCATTCTTCTTCTGCAGTGAATGATTTTTATCACAAACTCTCTTATTAGTCCCTGGGGACAAAAAGCGACACTGCTGTAAAATATCAGCCTGAAATATACATGTCAAAAAGGTCCCCAGGAACTCTTAAGGGTTAATCTGCTTTTAAAAACAAAGATAAGGGGAAAATAAACTTGTTTTACCTGCAGCATTTTTCAGTTCTGTGACGCTGGCCTCCAGTTCTTGGACCCTGTTGATGTTTCTGTCCCTCTCTTCCGCAACCAGTGATACCTGAAAGGCACACATCACATGTTTTGTCCAAAAAAAAGAAAAATGACTGCAACAGGAAAAACAAAGGAAGACAATGCTAATGCTACCTGTGTTAGCAGCTGTTCCGTTTTGTCCTTCCACACACGGCCCTCCTCCTGGATCTGCTCTGCATAGCAGTCCCTCTCTGTCTTTAGCTGGGAAATCGACTCCATCAGCTACGACGGGATCAACAGTATTCCCAGGTTAGAATTCTTAAAGAAGAACAATGGCAGATAGATGTGACGATAACACAGACACAGACCTGGTGATTATGAGCCTCCATCTGCTGCTTCTCCTCCAGCAGCAGCTGAATCTGCTGGTTGGCACTAGAAGGATCCGACTGACTGGAGCACTTGAACAACACGGAGAAGCAAAAACGTTGAGCAACTGCTGGTTTGTGAACTGAAATTACTGCCAAACGTCCACTTCTGTGTCTTAATTCACCTGCTGCAGCATGAGGTCGGTGATCTCCAGCCTTTTGCGAAGATCCTCGACCTCCAGCCTCATGGCTCCGTTCTCCTGCGTGCTCAGCTTCAGTTGCTCCGTCAGCTCTGAGTTCTGTTGTTTCGACTCCTCGCCCAAATTGCTGCAAACACGCACGCAGAGACCATTTTTAGAAAAACAGATTATAACAGCGCTATCTGCTGCATATGATTAAGACTCTGAGTGCCATCATTACTAACGTAGTATATCTTTGTACAAGAAAGGTTATTGTGATGCCTCCCCTCAGTGTATGCCAGGATAAAGTGACTTACTTTTGTCTAAATACTTCAAGCCTCAGACTATCTCTCTCTTTTTCAAGCTCTTTGTTGTGCTGGAGGAAAAAAAGGACACATTTAATTAAAATATACATAAAAGTAGTGAGAAAAATATCTGACAAAGAATGGACTCTGCACTGCTCATTTCATATTCATTTCTGTGTGGAGGGTTATGCCTGCAGTGGTTGATACCTTTTCAAACTGTTTCTGCTGTGCCGACAAAGAGGAGAGAGTCCTCTCGAGCTCCGACACCCTTTGCTTTGTCCCCTGCAGACGATTATTCAGCTCCTCTGCCTCCACTAGACACACAGGAGCAGACAAGTAGCGTTAGAGACAAGCAAAGACAACAAGTTTGCACACATAGAAACACACTCACCGGTTTTCTGACGTGCAGCCTGCTGTGTGTACTGAAGTGCAGTCTGTAGCTCAGATTTCTCTGACACCAGGATGCCGATAGTCTGGATGTGAACCTTGGAGAGCAAACAAATAGCATGTGACACTGTCCACTGCAGTCCTATTAAGTTAGTTAGGCACAACACAAAATATACAGAAGCTACACAGAACCCACAGTGGTAATAAAAGTTTTGTCAGGAAGACTGATGACTGGTTGAGGGATGCTGGGCTTCAGAGACACGAAAACGCATCATACGTGTAATGACAACATTTTAATTAAAAATGTACCTGTAATTGCTCCCGCATGGCCCCCTGCTCTTTTGAAAACTTTTGCTCAAATTCTTTGCGCTCCTGAAAGGAATGAAAGAACCAGGAGAAAGCTGAAGACAAAAATCGAGGCAGCTATTAGAGGGAAAGTCCTGCAAACAGGTTGAAAATATTACCTTTTGTAGTTGATCTGTGAGCTCCTGAGATTGGTGCGCCTGCCAAACCAAAGGAATAATGAACAAAGTTAGCTTAGGGGAGTGCAATGTTTTTTCTTGTGTTGCAAAAGGGTTGTCTTTGCAAAATTAAACATTTCAGACAGCATAACATTATAATGAATCTAATGTGTTAAATTACTCAATTAAGTTGTCAATATGGGCTGATTCAAAGCCTTTTCCCGACAGACGTGTAGGTAAGTGTAGAAAGTGTCACTTAAGTGTCCCTTCAAATTGTCTCGTACGCTGATTATATGGATTTTAGTCAACTTAAGTGAAACGTAAGTAAATAAAATAAAAAAGCATGCATGATTTTTTTCCAGAGTGCAATTACGAAAGATGACATGCAAAATGCATTCAGCTTGTGCACGAGTGTGGTAACACTGGGAGGGCTGGAGAGGTGTTACTCCAATCACTTTACGCACACACACATTTGACACACTCACACAGCTTCTTACCAGCTGGTCTAGCTTGGTATTGAGCTGAGAGTTTGTTAAGGTGCTGGACTCCAGGGCGGCAGCCAGCTCCTGGTTCCGACTCTATCACGTGCACACATGCATCCAGAAAAAGGATTGGAAAAGAAAAAAAGAAGAGAGAAAGAAACAAGAGGAGAAAGATATAGTGTAGTGGCAAAAGATAAAGAAAAGGGAAAGAAGAAAAAAATCAAATATGAATTATTAACATGGAGGTAAACAATAGCACCTTTAAAAGTAGTGCAAAAAGAAAAACGTGTGATGGTGGTTAAACTGATTCATGGAGTAATTACAAGTTCCTTTATGGAAAAAAACGCTTTCACAATATCATAACCTTTGGATATGCATCTGTATATTAAAGAGGATACTCTGTGAACATAAATTATACTAGTTATTTATCAACTAAAAGTTTTGCAACATTACTTTTGGTGCTCTCTACATTTACGTACATGCTCTATCAATGGTCCAGCTGTTCAGCAAGTCATTCATCTCTAAAATCGGAGACAAAACTATGTACGTTGCCCTAGAGTTTCTGGGTAAACTGGCAACATAGTGCCGAGAATGTCGAGGGAGAAAAGTATAATACGTAGACATTGGATAAAAAGCTGCGCTGTTTTTTGAAGGGTTGACTAAACCGCACAGACACATTGGTGACCCAGAGGTCACATGGTGAGTTTTTCGGCTGGATTACAGTGCCGGTGTTGAAAAACACTACACTTACCATTTCTGACAGCACACGGGCCGGTGACAAAGCCATTCTAGGCAGGAGTCTGTTCAATTAAATGTGTTCCCTCATGTGCAGGTATTGTGTAATAAAATGCTCTCATGCTTAAAAGGAAATGCTGTTGTGCAGACAAAGTTATGTGGTTGCCAGTGCAAATGCACCACTGCAAACATAAATTAGACTTCCATCTTACCTCCCGTTCTCTCTCACTGACTGGAGGTGCACTGTCCCCGTTCACATACGCAGTGGATGACTGAAATGACAAAACACACATTACGACACAAAGAACTACCACATTACCCTTGTTGTGTTGGCAAAGAAATCAGAAATAGTGTAATATCAACAAATAAATCCACTGGATGCAAAACAGATAGTCGTTTTGTTTAGTCAGCAGTGGGAGCACCTGCGTTTGACCACAATGTGGAGCAACAAAAAAGACTGAAGTCAGCATTAAAAAGTGTGGGGTTGACTGTGTCTCCTTGGAGGATTCTGCTGCTAAAACGACGCCAACCCTCAAAGTAAGTTAATACCGTCAGAGTTGCAGCGGCCATTTGGAGTAACTGGCAAATTTGAAAATGCTTCCAGTGGCATTCCGGCCCAGAATAGAAGCCTCACAAGTGAGTCGACGACGCACATTAGAGGCTGTGTGTCACTGTTAAAAGCCCAGCACCTTATGACAAAGAAAAGTCTCTGTGTGTGTGTGTGTGTGCGTGTGTGCGTGTGTGTGTGTGTCGATGGGAGAGATGGCGCGACATTGTGGAGGTTGCAACGCCTTACCTCAGAGACAAGGCCGTTCAGTTGCTGTGAGAGCTGTCGCAAGCTCTCTGTGGAAGACAGCGGTCTGTGGGATCAGCACACAAATATTACAAAGAGTTGCACAGAGAACCCGATGTTGTAATCTAAGATGGTTTACACATCGGGACATAAATTCAGTTTGATGTATGATTCAATGAAAAGAAAATAAGCAGCACACCTATTTTCTTCTGTTAAACTTTCATTGCCATTGGTGTCAGGGTAGTCCTGCAGGGGGGGGGGGGTGAAAGAGGAAGAGAGCATTGAGACCGACAGAGAAAGATAAGATACAAAAGGAATTCATGAGATGACTAAGCACAAACTAAGCAGGTGTGCTAAATCTGTTGTTCTCATCGCATAAACACGCCACACACACATATATACATATAAAAAATACAGAAAAGTTGATTTATGAGTCTTATATCCTGCATATGATGCAGAGACAGCAGCAGTGCGACACAGACAGGATACGCCCGATGGGTGGATTGAAAAATGACAAAAACAACAAAGAGAGAGAGACACACACACCTGCAGGTCAGCGCTGTGACCGACAGACTCGTGGTTAGTAGCTGTATTAGTGCTAGCGGGGTTAGACACGGGTGAGCTGCGATCGAGCT
>CAESWR010000567.1:48206-71959 GCA_903171835.1 Mullus surmuletus | reverse complement strand
CAGGCTGGGGTTGAGGCTTGTTGCTGCTGTATCAGCTGGTCCTGATGGGTTTCTGTAAAGGTTGAAATTTACATGGGTGTTGGACACTCATAAGGTTGTCATGGAGTTATGTGAGGTCCGTTAAAATAAATGTTTTACACCAAGTTTTTAATGATTTGTCTTTTTTTGTCCTTTTTAATTTTAATTTATTATTATTATTATTATTATTATTATTATTATTATATTTTTTACAGCAAAACACTATCCATAAAGTAAATATTGTATAAGTGCTGAGCCGAAGAATCAGTAATAATAATACGGTATTAAGTTTAAACTCGGGATATTAAAATCTAAGATCTTTATTAAAATAAGACATATATAGTTATTGTATTAACTGTACATAATGTACAAGAGTGACCAGTAGTTATTAATGATATAGCTGCAATTCACACACACTGACCTGTATTTTACAGCGGCAGTCAAAAACAAGTGCGTCACACATACCAACCGCCGGAAACACCACCGAAGAAGAGAGTCGTCAAAGCGCGCCATTTTCAGCTCCTTCAAATTGCTCAGCTGGAGAATCCCCTGCACAGCGAGGTTTCCCTTCTTTACGACTCTAGCATTTACCCACCGACAAAACTTAAAGGTTTATCCACATCCCTGTCGTAAAATACACAGGAATGGTGTCGTGTAGCGGCCATATTTGTTTTTACTGCGTCACACGAGCAACGGCTAGCAACTCTTCTTCTTCGGCTGCTTTAATTACTGGCGTCAAAAACGAGTTAAACGGCGCCAAAATGTCCTTATGGAGCCTTTTTTTCCCTCACTAGAAGTTTTTGATGAACACATCCTGCGTGGAGGAGCGACAACTGCCAAGATGATTGAAAAAGCTTTGGTGAGACGAGGGCGAAACACCACACAATCTTATATTTAAAGCCCAAGGGACAATAATGCAAAAAACAATAAATTGCTGCTCCAAAAAAAAGGAGAGTCCAGTTGCCTGGGATGGACCCTACATTTCATAATAATACTTAATAGACTCTCACACAGCATCAATTGAGGTCATAATGTCAGGGCCATGTTCCAGGGCCTGCTCTCGGGGGTCCTGGATGACCCCAATGGAACCAGACCATAATTGATCTCATTAGTTACACTGGTGTTTGGCCTGCAATGCATCAGGCCTATTATTAGACTACACCAGTATAGCACAATTCAAATGCTTGTATATCAATGAAATTATGTTTTTAAAATCCTATGCAAGTCTCCCATGATGTACGATACAGCAACTTTAGGTGTTGAAAATGTACAGATGACAGCTCATCCCGTCTCAATTGCAGGATTTGGTGGTATCGGGCAGACAGAAGCCTCCTGTGTTTCAGCGGATGTCACAATCTTTTCGGTTTCCTTTGAAAAACACAACTCCCAAGGTTTCACGATCAAGGTATGTTTCTTCAGGTGATCAAATCCAATGGAACCAGACTATAATTGATGTCATTAGTTACACCGGTGTTTGTCCTGCAATGCATCAGGCCTATTATTAGACAACACCAGTATAGCACAATTCAAATGCTTGTATATCAATGGAATTATGTTTTTAAATCCTATTCAAGTCTCCCATGATGTAAGATACAGCAACTTTAGGTGTTGAAAATGTACAGATGACAGCTCATCCCGTCTCAATTGCAGGATTTGGTGGTATCGGGCAGACAGAAGCCTCCTGTGTTTCAGCGGATGTCACAATCTTTTCGGTTTCCTTTAAAAAAAGAAAAAACTCCAAGGTTTCATGATCAAGGTATGTTTCCTCAGGTGATCAAATCCATGTTCCTTCCATCCATATTTATGACAGGTCTTTCTCACAAGCCTGCAATTCAAAACATGTCCAGCAGATTGTGCCATTGTCCTGTTTAAGCATGAAATTCTGTCTCGGCTTTAACCCTGATCTAATTGTGTGGTGATGTAATGCTTTTAAAATATGACTCATATATCAGATATCTTGTTAATGTGCAAGTGTAGGCTGATGGTTGCACACATGTCCTTTGGGGCTAATACTACAGTAAAGTATTGTCAATAATGATAAGTGAATTATTAAAGTGGCATAAATGATAGTTTTGAAGGCAGTTACTGCATAAACATACAATTGTGCCATGGACAGAGGTTCTTTGGCAGATTTTCCTACATGAATTTCATGGAAATTCTCTAGAGATGGAGCCTTACTTTCTAAAGATGAAATAAGGAGAAACTATGTGTATTAATTAATTAATGAGTGATACTTTCTGAACCCATGGGACTATTCCTCTAAAAGTAGCAACATCTTTCTTCTCTGAGGCTTTTAAAATTTCTTTTATCGATTGCTGAAATAACCATTTTCAGATGTGCTGAGATTTGTGCCCAAGGATAGACGTGTTATCCTGCACTTAATGGAGATTGGTTCAATACAGCTGTCAAGAATAAAATCCAGATAAAAGCAATTGGCAGAAAAACTACCGTTTAGCCTGCCCCCATTTTCAGTCACTGAAGGGACAATGACTCGTGATAAGGACCGCTTGCTGTGCAGCTTTGTAAGTGCATTTTGTACCATGTGTTCTGAAGAGCACTTTCTTGAAGGCTGTGGCTAGAGCACCCAAAATGTAGCTGCCATTCCTCAGAATCAGCCTGAAAAACAATGTTTTTTTTATGTTTTAGCCGAATATATATGGTATATTGAAACATTCTGTGCTGTACAACCTTACTGATTATTTTTCTTTGTTCTGAATGACACATCAAATGACCAAGAACACCAAAAGTACAAGTACTAAACTTACAAGTAGTGAGAGATATTACAGGAAGAATCGGAATTATTCTGCATCAATGTAAAGCTTTGCATGAATTGAAGTTTTATGCCTAGCACATCAGTGTCTGTTTTGAAGAGATGTGGAGTTGGCAAAAAAAACATTGGTCGATTTTAAATAATGGGTCACTTGTAATAGATTTTAAAGGAGGCAAACGCTTTCCAGTCTGCTACTTCCAGGCGTTCCCCGCGGCAATCTGGACATCTTTCAACTGTTAACACTCACAAAACGGCACAATCATACTCAATTTCCCTTTTCGCAAAAACTGAAAATCCACCTCTTCAAGGAACATGCCTCGGTCTTTATCACCTCCATCTTAATTGCATCTCCCTTGTTCCTATACATTCGTCTTTCATTTTCACTTGATATTGCCTCTTCTGCGCACTTCCGTTCTGCCTTGCTTAAAATGTGATTCTTCACTTTACTTTCCCTTATCTTGCCTGAACCTATTAGGCACACAATGTTTGCTATATCCTCAGCGCACCACTTGTTGATCGTTATATTAGTCCTCCAAAAACTAAAACTGTGCTACTAGCCTACTGCATTTTCACCAGCTCATAAGTGCGAACACATAACAATTATTATGTTCATTTTGAGGAAAATACTGCATATCATAATGTATTTTTAAAGGAAAGGTGACTTTACATTGTTTCAAGGGGTACCGAATCCAGCTATTCTACAATTATCAGACTATATACATAAAGAGTGTCTAATTATGTTGAGAAAACTCTGAACTTTTGGAGAAAAGAAGAATAGAAATTAAGAAAAGGCACAGTAAGGGGCAAAGCCTCAGTAAGAGAGAAAATGAAAGACTTTTTTTTGTCTGGATGAAGGCAAAGCAGTCTGAAACATTGGGAATATAAAAAGTTTTGTGTGACTGTCTTTGCAAACGAGTGCACCGACTTAAGGGGTTAGACTCAGTTTGCATTGTCTGGTATTCATTGAACTTTCTCATCACAAAAAAGAAAATCCTGGAGTGTGTGCGCGTTGCAGCGCGCGAGACTGACAGATGGCCACTTAAAACGGATCGTGCCGTGGCACTGAAGCATTATCTACCCAGTTTCCCTTCAGGGAAGCAGACTATATGAGTTTCAGAGAACTCCTTTGTTTTCCCTTCACTGTAACTGATAAGAACCAAAATGAATCAGGGGATTTTTGCACAGGGACAAAATGAGAGGAAAGGGGATTATGAGTCATGAAAGTCCGTAGGAAAGGACTCGAGGTAGGAGAAAGACAGTTCAAGATATGATTTTTGTCAGCTCAAAATAGGATCTTGGAGTGTTTTTTTTTATTGTGAGTACAATACTTGCTCATTGCAATTTGGACTGTTTTCGGCAATATTTTCTGTTGTTGAAAGTTTAACCATTTACTTTTTCATCCCGTTTTAAATAAAGCTTCATTCGGGGGCCCTCTCAGTGGGTGGCCAGTTTATTCATCAGGATTAGCAACATGTTCGAACAGCTCACATTTAAATACGGCAAGTTCATCCCGGGGTCACTCGTACACCGCTGCTGGGTGTAATCGGTGGAAATAATGGGCTGCCACGTTCTCTGTTGTGTCACATTTCACCTCGAGGTGTTTCATATGATGCCGTGTTGTAATCTGGATTACCGCCGCAAAATTAAAACACTGGTTTAACTGTACGACAGAGTGAGAGATGATTTTCTCTCAGGAAACAACTGTCCAATAAAATAAGATGTGAAAGGCTTTTTTCTATTTGCTTTCGATTGCTTCAAAAATGCTATTGCCAAAGCATCAGACTATGTTTTGTTCAAATATTTGAACAGTGCACAATAATTTATAATTCCATCTCCTCTAGGAATGACCTAATCAATTCTGAGCAGCACTGATGTGTTGGGCTAGAGCTCTCACATCCTATTTATATCCACGCCTGTGTATTTTCTTGTCCAGTGACCGCAGATCTACCCCAAGTTGTAAACATCACAATGAATATGGCTCACATTGTCTTTGTTTGGCTGCAGACGGGTGCCCACACAGAGGCAGGGGAGTGTATACGCAGGCGGCAGCCTATTCTGTAACAGTTTTGTCTGACCTCATAAGGTGCAAGGCCTTGTGTAACCAGTAGGTGGCTCATTGGTAGCAGTAAACAAATTGAAAATAACTAGATGCAGGTACAACTGAGTTGGAGAGGATTGGTGAAGTATGATAGAAACTGTTTATAAGAACAGTGTGATTGCTTTACTGGCTATACAGTATGCTTATTTATTGGCAGGGTAAACAGAATCAAAAAAGTTGTATATGATGTATTTCTATCTACAATGATTTTGCTACTTAATGGTTAGAGGACTGAAAGTAACCATAGGACAGTGAGGAGTGTATTGTGCAACTTTAACTGCACACATACACATACACATGCACACACGCAGACGCACACGCAAGCTAGCATCAAATTTCATTGTCTTCTCTTCTGCAGACCTGCCCAAACCCTCCTGTCAGCAGTGGCAGCCGGCATGCTCTCCGTAAAACATGACCTGCCTCAGAGTTTCCCTTCGGAATCCTCCCGACAGCTCTGCCGAGACGCCGTCCTTCCTCCTCAGCACCCACGGTGAGAGAGAATCCCAAACAGTTTCTTTAATAAATGTTGAGCTACGCCACTTTAAAGGATGTGGGAGCTTGTTAGTGTCAATGTTGTCAAACGAAATAGCTCAATTCCTGCCTCTTTTTCCATGGTGATGTCATGTGATTATGTCCATGTTATGCAAACGATTCTGTCCTTAACATGAGATGCATATTAGAGGCAGCAACAAGTAGGCTCAGATGTTGCAACAAGGCCTTTAGTGTGGTAATGAGGCTGCCCCTCCTTATTTGGTGACACCCTGAATCATTTATGGGGGGGGGATTATCCAGACCAGAGGAGGGTGCACCTGCACTGTTTACTGTAGGACTAAAGCCTCATCCATTATCCAGTGTTTACCTGTCCGCTCAAATGAATATGGATAAGGTATTACAGGGGTGCAGTAACTGTTGTTGTTGTGGCTTCTTTGTTTTATTTTCCAGAGATGCGTGCATGAGTTGTGTTAGGAGGAGGCCTGAGGGTGTGGTGGGGCTTCCTACTGACTTTAAATGCTCTAATCAGTATTCAGCCCATTTGCTTTGTCATAAATCATCATAGAAAAAAAAGCATATTTACATTGTGATGCTGCAATTTTCTTTCAGGACAAACATGACGCGCCTCAACTAAGGACCATAACCTGTCAAAAGTCAATCGCTAACTTGTATCTTGGCTCCTCACCAAGCTGCACCATCTTGTTTGGCGTGATAATATTCATCTGCATAATTACTTTGTTTCCCCACATATTTAATCACTTTGTGGAAATAGAAAAAGAATCTCACAGGTAATGGAGGCAGCCAAGGAACTGAAGTTTGTGAGCTGTGCGACATAGTACAAATTAAGTAAATCTCTCAGGTTCATCACAGGAAACTGCCTTCCTTAAAAAAAAAAAAAAAAAAAAAAAAATCAAACCCTCAATTCTTACAGTGGTATGAAAATAGTTTTTTATACTTTTCCATCGACTTTATACTTTGGAGATTGTTTGAAGTCGATGCTATAAAAATTGAATGCTGAAGCTTTCAGTAAAAGGCGAGATTTTGGGGAGCAGAGGCATTCTGGATTCTGTGTGTAGCCTGATGGGGCTTTTGTTTCATGTAGGTAAACAGTCTGCAAAAAGAAAGGGGAACATTGGCCTAAATGCAATCTTGCCGCCCATCTGCTATCATCTGATGATGATTTAGCCCTCTAGTTCATCTGCATTCATACGCACCATGAAGCAATCCGGTCACTGGCATGGCCTGGCTCAGAAACTTTGGCAATTGAGAGGCCAAACTGTTCAAAACACAAAAACTACTTCTGAAAAATCCTGGCAGAGTTTCGAGGGCCTGAAAATCTAAAGTGAGTTGACACGTCTTGATGTGCAACTACTGACTCTTTTTTGACTTCTGTGACTTTTGCTGCCGTGCGCTTGACAGCCTCACCGGCACCGTGGAGTTGATTACTGCACCAGTGAGGCGATGCCGGAGTCAGGCACAGACACAAAAAGGCAGAGAGCAGTTTTTGATGAGGAGTCGGGAGTGGAGGGAGGAGAGGCATTTGGAACTTTGGGGAATAGAGAGAGGAGCGTTGAAAGAATAAAGACGGTTTATCCCCAGTGGAATTTTAAGGAGACACCACGAGCATTTAGGGATTTTTCTGTGCTTTATTATTGCTCTTCTTTTCTTGTCCAGCCTCAGAATCAGAAAAACCCGGTCTCATATGTGCGGTGAAGTATGAAGATGCCCCTAAATGTCATGGAAACGATGGCAGCCCTTCTGAGTTAACATCATTTGCTTCGAACCAGAGCTGATATATATAAGAGGACAGGGCAGATATACAGGAATTTACCTATTTCAGTTCAATTCATTAATTATATGGAATTTCCCCTCTGTGGGACTAATAAAGGAGTATCTTATCTCATCTAATCTTACCTTACCTTATTAACGAGTGAAGCCTCACCCTAATGTCCCCCCCTAACGATGGAAACAATAATTGAGTGTAACTGATCGAATAACCTTGTCATCACAATTGAAGTGCAGAGACCACGTCACATTATTGAATTTCCAGTCAGGCCAAGGCCTCTAAGGAGTATAAAATGTGCGGCGATCCAGATAGTGAACTCTGACTTTTCTCTCTGAGATTATACCTTACAGTGCTCTCTGTTGGAGCACATTGGCTTCTATCTTATCTGCTCAATAGGCAATAAATCTGATCCACTCTGATAATTAGGCAACAAAGCTAGAGCTCTCTCTCATTGGTCTTGGCAGCCAACGCGGAAGAAAATGAGTTTCAGAAAGTCATGTTATAAGTCTGTTTTCTAAAAAAAAAAAAAAGAAAAAAAAGGAGAAATGAGAGGACACCTTGTGCCTCTCTCATCAAACCTGCTCTCTGTACCGTCACCCATCAAACAGGATGAATTTGGCGCTTGCCCCAGATGAAAACTTTGAAACCCACACACTGGCAGTTTCGCAACTTTCCAAAATGGCCGCAGTTCTCACAGGAAATGTTACAGAACGGGGATTAAGTCCAGTCTTCTTTTCTTGGTCCTTTTCTAACTTCTCGGTAATGGCTGTTTTTAGCGGCCGCATAAAGACCAGTAGTGTCCCCCTGGCCTGGACTTATTGGATGGTGGGGCACATGTTTTTCAAATGTAAATGTGACAAATAGGCAGCAAAGCCCATTAACGCTGATGGAGAAAGAGAGCGGGGTTGGGGATAACGAAGAGCCTCGCATACACACTCACGCACACACACACACACACACACACACACACACACACACATACACATACAGATACACTACATGACCTTCTCACCAGCTGGAGTTCCGTCCTTTTTCACTCTTGAGCATTCATTCGGCTTCTGATTGTGTCCTTTTTTTCTCGATTAATGAAAGGACACCTGAAGAAAGATGAGGACACTTGGATGTCCGCTTTGCTAATTGTGACCCAGGGTTGCTAATGAACTTTTTCCACAAGTAATGCTGAATTCTGCTGCTTGGGGGCCTCACATCGATACTACAAAAACGCTCAACGAAGTAGTAATGTTGAATTGCCGAGTCGATACATTCACTAGTAGAAAAATCATGTTTTATTTGTATTCATTCAATTTATGTAACGTTGTTTTTATGAAATAGCCATGAGTGAAGTTTGCGAATGTGACTTTAGCTTGCGAACTTTATTACAGTTGTTGCTAACAGGACAGGGCAAGTTCAAGTGTGAGCTAGTTAAATGTTGTAGGCACACTATGCAATCAAATGTTTGTTACGAGTGGCAATTAAAAGCTTTAAACGGCAGTAAACATCTGAAAAATAAGAAAGAAAACCTGCTCTTATTATAAAAGAAGTGTTGGTTTCAAATATTAGTCCAAAGAGTTAAAAAATATCAGCCTATTGGATATCAACAAATAGCACCTATGCTGCATCTCGAAGTTTTTCTGACGTTGGAAACATTAGATTTAGGAACTCAGCAGGAAATGGAGTAGGTAGTCACTTGTAGATAATTGAATCCTGCGGTGTACGACAGAAATACACAAAGTGAAACTGACTGTTCTCTGGTTGAGGGAGGAAAAAGCAAACAGCTGTGTTCAGATTCATTCTATGTTGTTTTTGTTTGTGCCTGTTCTGTGTGCTTTGGTGCGTGTAAACCTCATAAATCGCATGACCTCAGTCACAGGCGGGGCGAATGTCATCTCAACCTGTGCAAAATGTATGTGCTGACTCTGCGGCATGCCATGCTTCCAGACAGGCGGCGTCACCGCGCGGCCTAATTGAGCTGGCACATGGACACAGACAGACGCGGTGGGCGAGAGGTCAGATTGGGAGTGACTATCTGACGATATCACTGTTAGTGTCTCGCACCTTTTCCTAGTGGGCTCAGGGCTTCTCTGTCTGGATCCTTAGAGCTCTGTTGACACACATTACTGATTAGATTGTGCTGCTGGGGTTGCTTGTGTAGCACACCCTCCACAAAGGACGATTGCTTGAGTTGAGGGAGACGTTTGTGTTTGTCAAGGTCAAATGTGTTCAAAGTTACTCGTTAACACGCCGGCATTATTTTCAACTGTCTGTTTGATAATATTACATAAACTACTGAGAAAGCGAAATATGAAGAATATGAAAACTACAAAATAATAGTCAAAGGCCGAAAACATTAGATTTAAAGTGACAGATTTTAATGTCCAATAATAACAATTTTATGCATATGTTGTCTTGGCTACCTAAAATCAACACTATCTGTGTCCCTGCTTTGAGGCGACAGGGATTTTCGGCTGTGTAGACGATGACATGTAAGCACAGATTTCAGCTTTATTTATCAAGAGACACCTGCGCTATTTTCAGAATACATAAAAAAACGTTGCCCCGGTGCATGTTTTCATGCAGATACCATTCACAGCTTCTTCCCCTCAGAGTCAAAACCAATTACATTCTGAAGTCAGTGGGCCCATCGCTGTGTTATTAGGATGAGAGAAAGACAGGAGCTACTTGTGTACTTGGGTTTTTTTTTTTTTTTTAATTTTGCTGCACGAATGAACGTTGCAGCGTTTTGCATAGCCAGGGTTTGTACAGCTCGACGTGGGTACTTGAAAACAAAGTGTGTTTGTCTTGGGATTAATAAATAATGAAACACAACAGTTGATTTTTACTGGTTTTCTGTTTTTCAGTCTAACCTACTCCTCTGCTCCAGAGTTTAGGGACTCATTATTTTTACTGCTGCTACAAAATGTCCCATTCTAGACCTCCTTCTTTATTATTATTCGACATTATTTTAATTACAGACTCTGGTTCTCTCTGTAAAGGTTGGGAAGTTGGCATCTCTCGAGCGCTGAGAGCTTGTTTCCCCTTGACCCTGCCTTAACCTGAACAAGCCTGGCATTTTAAATTCCCTCCCGCTCTAAATCCCGCTATGCACATCACAGCTGAGGATGGAATCTGTGCCACCCAGCGGGGGGTTGCAGCGAGCATTCAATGCATTTCTGAGGGGACAAAGCGGCGGATGTAGGAGGGGGAGATGTGTACATTCACTTGGGATCTTCAATGGAATACCAAAGCGGTTTCATCCATACAGCCCTATATGACACATTTGCCTGACAACATGGTTTCATCAATGGTGGCGTTTAGTGTTTAAACATCGATGTCGCCCCTTGATTCAGACTGATTAGAGTGGTGTGGTCATTTATTCTTGTTCTCCAGTGCAGATTAATGCTCATTTTCCTCACGAGTGTTGATGAGCAAGATGGGATATTAGTTATTCTGAGAGCAATTCTTTTAAGAATAATTCCGGTAGTTAGACACTGGCAACACTTTCCCATGTGTTTGGATCTGAATTATTAATATGCACAAGAATATTTGGATATGGTCCAATCTTGATTACTTGTTGAGATGAACAGTACCTGTACGGTTTGGGTGTCGTTGCTTTAATGAATATGTGAGCACAGTATTCTCAAAAATAGGAGAGATGCTTTACACCAGATTTGGCTATTTGCAAATTTCCATTTGCAGCCTCTGTTGCAGGCGAAGTATGCATAAAAACAAAGAACAAATCCTCTCAGGTTTACTCCAATTATGCCAAGACGGGAGGATTACCTGTTTTTCCTTGCCACACAATAAATCCAATAACGCACTTAATATGCTTAAGCTCAAAACAGAATAATTTCTTCAGTGCATCCAACGTTGTAAGGAGAAGCTATGGAAGACTGTGCGGGTTTTCATATTCTCTTGTTCTTTGCACACTTTGTGTCTGAGTAGGATTAGAGACGCTGTTCTTACGCAGGACGGAAAAAGGTGACGTTAGTGTCTTGACTTTTTGCTTCTGCTCTGGCAAGTTCACGTCGTCCTCTTTGTGCCGCTTCCTGTTTTGTGTACCTGATGATGACTAATTCAGGAGCTGCAGCTCAAAGGCACACACACTCGGTAGTATGTACTGCAGGATGCTATGTAACACTGTGTATGCCGTCATGCACCGCTTCCATGTATCACATCCAGATAGCAAGTGGTGTTTACTCTGTCGCTTCTTCAATTTAAGAGACTGTATGTATATTATTTTAATCATTTTAGGAAAATTGGCCACTGTAAGTAATAATTACGGAAGAAAAAGACGGCGACAACCCGCCCACCAGCCCTGTCTGCATCTATTTTGTTCATTTCCGTATGTATGCGACTATACAGTATGTTGTGGGTGGGATTTCTGACCACCCACGATGTTGCCTCGCCTGCCCTTCCCCATTAATTCACTCCCACTCTCAGATGCTGCTCCGCCGCCTCTCCAAAATGTCACCGCTCCACTCTTGCAGGCCATCTGCTTTCTAAAGAGACATCCGTCCTCATCTTTGTCTCCTCTATTTGTGCCTACTTTGCATGCGTGTTTTTCTAAAAGCCAAGGAGGCACCGAATGACTCTTCCTTTCTTTTCGGTGGCATATTCCCAGAATGTGAGAGATGTACAGTATTGACGCGCGTTTTCAAGAATGAAAGAAAATCCTGCTGTATGATCAATACAAGTCCATCTCCTGCCGCCTTATTTACTCCAAACATGACTACCCATTTAAACAACTACATAAGCATGTTGTGTCCACTTAAACACGATCAATTTCCTGGCACTGCATGACGAGAGGAAGGGGGAAATGATTTGTGCTGCCACGCATGTCCTGCACAAAAGCACTCTGCGGCTTCTTTTATTTTCTCTGTAGGATGAGGAGAGAAAAAAAAAAGATTTAGGTAAGTTTTTCTTGTGCGACTAACAATTAGTGTTGCTGGGAAGCAGAGTTTGGTATTGGTGAAAATAAACGCACTGGGGACCCTGAACAAAAACGTTCATAACCCAGTTAATGTGATACCACTACGTGTTTTATATCAATTCATACCTGCAAGTTTGATGCACTTTGTCTTTAAGGCTCCTTCGCAGCTGCATTTATATTTATTTGAGGCGAGTTCAGATGTCCCAGCAAGATATTTCAAACTGTGTTTTTGACGCTTTGTTCTTTAACGGCGGCCAGCAGCAGGAAAAACCATGCCAAGTCCAGTGTGGGAACGACAAACATCCCTTGTACCCAAGCTCTGAAGTGCCAGTAGCGTTATCACACACCGAGGCTGCCACATTTGAGCAGACGGTGCTCTTATGAGCGGGATTAATTTAGAATAGCACAAAGCCAATGTTAGCAGTGGCCATGTCAACAGGGTGGACAAGTCTCGGCGAGCTGTGAGCAGTGCTAGGAGACTTAGGGGAGGAGTGAGGGGAAAGTGGGACTGTGGGTTGAAGGTGGCAAATGATTGACAATGGACAAAGACACACACACGCACACACTGCTGCCATCCGGGTTTTTAATCAAGCATTCACACTTTGTTATTTTGATCATGGTCTTTTGGAAACTTGCTCAACATAATGATTCCCGGTCATCAATCTCCCTCTCTCCTCACAGGTCAACTGAAGCTGTCAATCACCCGAGAGCCCGAAGCACTTGCTGTTAGCGGTGAGTCTTGCGGAAAGTCGCTCATACCGAGGAACGCACGCCTCTCGGGTTCAATTAAAAGTACCAAAAGCAGCATGTACCTGCTCCAGGGGGGCCTTCTCTCATGCAGGCTTGGGTGTGTGCGATGAAATATAAATCTAAAAAAGAATGAAAAGAAAAGGCTTGGAATATTGAAGAGCAAATGAAGGGCTGGTTTCGGGCACATAATAGGCGACATTTGGAACAAAAAAAGCAGAGTATAGGACACCTGTTATAGCAAGAGAATTAATGAGAGCGGGTGCATGCAGGTGGGAAGGCGTCCGCATCCCAAATTCAAACAAAAGTGGTTGTTTGTTTTAGTCTCTCGGCAACCGCAGCCAAGCACGCTCCTACTTGTGTTTATTATTCTCCATTTCCCCTCTCTGAGCCTTTTGTAGCCCCATTCATCAACTCCCCGGATGAATTAACTACATGTCGCCTCTCTGCGTTTTTGTTCTTCTTTTGCTGAAATATCTAATTTCCGCACTCAGGTTTGCATTCAGGAGATGTGGCAGAAGAGTGAAGCCCCCCCCACCCATCCCGGAATGTTTTGCCCCCTCGTCGTAGCCTGCTCATATAAAAACAATATGCTCGGCTAAAAAGCAGTCAGCCATTTATGCCTCCTCCATTGTTTGCCTGGACAGAAAGCTTTGAATCCGAGCGCTGTCTGAGAGTTTGCCATCAGCAGTGATTGAAGCAAAGCCTCTGGTCGTCCAAAGTGGCTCTCCGCCACGGTCAAAAATACCCTCACAGGTTGGCAAAGTCTGGCTACACACAGGTCAGAGCACGCCGGGCCCTGAAACATCACTTGTGATGTTATAAATAAGGAATGATTTGATCCTGACTGGCTTGCATAATACGACTTGCGTAACAGCAGGCAGAGAAAATGAGTAATAATGCAGCGTTATCAAGGATGTTCTTGATGTTCCTCGCTGCATACGGGACACGATATGGCTCAAGGTCTGTGTCATTTTCTTCAATTAGCCGACTTAACATTATAAAAAACCTTACCAATTCTACATCTACACATTGCAACCTTTTAACTTGTATATTTCTAATCGCTTATCAGAAAGCGTTTTATTTCTAGTAAAGAGATGATTTAGCTTGTCGTAATCCTTGCACTCGGCATGAATAAAAAGCCGGTTAAGCTGACAAATACTCTCATGCAAACCTGTGGTGTTACTTCAGCCAAGGTTATGTTTTCACCTGCATCCCTCATTAGGGAAAAAACACCTGTCCAAATTTTATTTATGTTTATCCCAAAAACACAGTGGCAGGTTGTAGCATTGGCCTTGGAAGAGCCTGTTAAATTTTGGAGTCGTTTTTAACACGGCAAAAAATCCATCTATTTATTTTTTTACTGTGACCTTGGCAGAGGTTTGAGCTGCACAGGGCGCCCTTGTTCAAACTTAAACAATGTTAAGGAAGCGACAAGACATTCCTACGGGTCTTGAAAAGTATGAAACGTTGATTAACTAATTTGGGGGAAATTAAGACCTTGAAAAAGTATTAAAAAGTCTTATCACCCAGGTCTGAAATTTTTGATATTTTTTTGAATTTTGAATTTTGAAGTTTGAGTCAAAAAAAACATTGTGAAAGTAAAATTGAACAAAGATGAACCAGAAACATAGAAAAAAACAATACTATTATGGATGGTAAATTGTCTCTGAGAGCACTTGAACTTACGCAGATGGAAATTCAGATTGATTTGAATTCTGTTGTATGATAGTGGTCTATAGTCTTTATCGTAAACTAAAACTGTTATGTTAAAGGTGTTGCCAATGGAAACGGTTATAGCTGGAAGTGCCGGTGAGTTATCTAAAAATATAGAGAAGGTCTTGTAAAAGTCTTCAAAAGGTATTGAAATTAACTCCCAAGATTCCTGTATATACCTTGAACAAGTGGACAGTAATCCCACTTCCTGTTGTACACACAAACACACAACATAACATTCATATTATTTTGGAAATCTCTTTGGAAAGGGTGTCTCTGCCAATTAGACATCCCCTTATTCTTCCCTCATGTGCTCGGAAATAACAACTCAGGCTAGCTAAATTAAACATCGCGGCCCCTTTGTCAAAGCCCCCTGAACAAAACTGATTGTGGAAGCAGCAGCATGTTGAGTCGGATGTTTTGTTCTCCAACTGCATACTAACTGGGGCACGGTGACCTTTCAACTTTTACACTGGAGCGTACGCAGCGGTCACTCGCGCCTGTTGACGCGACGCTACATGATCTGATATAATGAGCTCTTTAACTCCCTTCCCGTTTCTGTGTCTCACAGTTTTGGAGGCTCGGGGCATGTTGGAGGAGTGTGAGGTGACATGTGACTCTTATGTTAAGGTATGTAAAAATACAGCACATCACCTGCAGGCACGGGAAGAAGGTGTTGGAGATTTCTGTGTACTTTAAATCTGCTGTACTTTTTTGACACTTCACTCCAGAGAAAAACAGCCCTAAATATAAGCGGCTCACGTTCCCAGCTGTGAATCAAGGCAGTGTTTTTAAAAAAACCACCATTGTCCCAGAGCCCTAACAGACCCAAACCATGATTGTTTCCTTACGCCAACCAAGTGCTTCCGTGCCGAAACCTCACCGGACCTCAACGATGACAGATCATAAAGCATAGTTTTTATTCTTTACGGGAACACACATAAAGAATACAAGCACATAACTTAGCTTCAAGAAAAAGCTAATGCAGATAAGCCTGTACTGATTCTAAGAGGCACAAAAGTTTATGATTGTATGTGATTCTGGTAATTCAGCTAATGGGGATCCTAATAATACACAAATAAACGCAGAGTGCTTATTCGTTTTAAAATGCTTCACAACAATGATTTATATTGTTTAATTCACATAATTTGATATAGATATCAGATAATTGCGTTTTTTTGTTCATTTCTGCGGCTTTGATATCAAAGATTTACATTCTCTTAACAGATTAAAAATGAAAACTTAATCAGATGTTCCCCACAAAACAACATATCCGCTCACCTGCAACTGCAACATATTCCTGACTTTGTGTAATGACATTTGAGGCAGAAAGCAGCAGCAAGACCAAAGCCCAAAGGAAATTCTTTTGGCACAGCAGAACTAAATTTAAGTCTCTATTAATGACCTCTGTAGAGGCATCGATAGTCCGAGACCCCCCCCCCCCAGTCCCTCCCGTCCTATCGTGTAGAGNNNATGTCACTTTGCTTTACTTTTCAGGTGGGCATGTTTCCAGACAGTGACCCCCGAGACAGGCAGAAGACCCAGATGGTTCCTCACTGTAGGAACCCCATCTTCTTACAGACCTTTTACTTGTAGGCATTCATTCATATATTCATTCCTTGGATTTATTTATTCTATCATGCTTGTAGCTAGGCCTGTCACGATAACAAATGTTGCTGGACGAAATATTATATTATATTAATATTTCAACTAATGTTGCGATATGGAATAACAATGCAAGTACACCCAAAATAACACAAAGAGTCTGGATGACTGACAGGAGGGTTCACTCCGTTCATTCCTATGGAACCAAAGCGCCCAGGTGCTGAGACCGATGCACAGAGTGAACCCTCTTGACATCCAGCCTGTTTGGTAGCGAGAGAGACGAGGAAAAACAAACACGCACGCACATGGTGAAATGAAAAGTAAATGCTGAAAAGTTAGAAAAGAAAAAAAAAGAATCTTCTCGTCATCTTCTGAATCCTCTCTTTTCCAGCGTTGTCTGTGAAGAAGACCTTCACAAGAGACTCCTCTTCACCGTGTGGAACTCCAACTCCGCCACCAGGTATCTGCTCAGAATGGAACCGGTGACACGATGGTGAAAATCGATTTGTGTTGCATTTTCCGTTCAGTGTTTTTCAGTTGCAACGCTCTGGCGAGTGCACTGCATTTGCACAAAAGCTTCTCACCAGAGCAGCAAAATGCCACTTTATAATTAATGCTGCTGCATGCCTCTGTTGTTGTGTTTTTCTTTTAGTTTTTTTTCCTCACCGTGCGTGTGATTTGCTTCGTATGCCTGTTTTTGAATCTGGCAGAGTGAATGTGTTAGTCTCGCCTCCCTGCCTCAGCAGACATAACGCTGAAACAGGGTCATCGCTGAAAATGGAGGACATATGGTTGAATGAGTCACCCGTTTCTTCAACTGTGTTGTTTTCAGGAGCCAGACGGAATCAGTTTCCTCATAATGTTTTTTTTTTGGTCAAAAGTTCTTGACATGGGAGAAACACTGCCTTTGCTTATCCCTACTTTTTTTCTGCGCTCGGAGCAAACAAACCTACATTCATTTAGATGGATGTACAGCCTTACTGTATAGAGTTGACAGGCTTATGAGCGGTGGAGTTTGGATCATGGAATGATTATAAAGATAAAGACCTTTTTGGGACAGTTTCTGGGACACAGATTAAGAGCGATTTACTCATCTTTGGCAAGCAATTAAGCCTTATTCACACCAAACGCCTGCTGTTATTTATTGGGAAAAGCTGGTAACATGTTTACTGTAATAGTAGCACACTTTTGATGAAGCAGCATCTCTCCATGTTGGTCAGATCCAGAATATGCCTATATATTGGTTCAGTGTTCTTATTACACTGATAAGATTCCAAGTATAGCTTGCCCAAGAACTTGATTTATTAAAAGCCGCGAGCACTCTGCCCCCCTTCTGGCAATAGATATTAATTAACTTCAAGATGAAAGACTCCGATATGTCCCTATTTTCTCTGTGCAGAATAGCTGAGAACAAAAGTGGTGTTGAGTAAAGGTGCACATAGTCAACTTTTATCCATAGATTTTAAATCCACCTATAGGAGTTCACATCATTTCCTATTTTTAAGATACTCCATAAAGCGCAGGCCAGCAGGGGCAGGGCAGCATCTGTTTTCACTGCAGCTCTAATCTGACCGACTCCATTGTTGGCCACTGTGGTGCAGCTCAAGGAAATGACCTTGAGAGCACAACCTGTTGAATCAGTGCTATTTCATTCATCCAAGGACACCACTCACCCACTCTAAGCTTTCAAAGCAATACTCACTGGAGTTTAGTGGACTGCCATTTGTGGACACCATAGCTCATGTTTTACACAATGGCAGAGGAAATATGCATCTCAGATGTTACATTGGTGGTAAAAAAAAACACTTGGCTTACATTTGTGGATGCCCAGATGCTGCCAAGATGTTTAATAGAACAATAAAGTTTCCCACAGGTTGATAATTTAATGGAGGTGGTGACTATTTAGTTCACTAATGGTCAAACCAAAATGTTTATTGAGCAAAATAATTCTTCACCCATTGGTCTGCAGGTTTCTTTGCATCTCCTCCAGCTTTGGGGAGATGCAGGGCTGGCTTTGAATGACAAGTGTACCTTATTAAATACTTGCCTGGTCTTAATTTACCTGGGTGGTCCACGCATGTAGAGCCTATATATGGGGGAAAACGAGCTTGTGGTTTGGCCTGCAAAGTACACAAAGTTTATCGGTGTTGAGAAAGAGAGAATGCGGCCTTTGAAAACGCCTCTTCGATTTCAGCAAAGACATAAACCTTGATTGTTTGTGTCAGCCGGTCAATTGTGGTTGTTGTGCTTCCAACATGGAGGCACCTTTCCAGGTAATTGAAATCTGTGGTGTATGCGGCAGCGATTGTTACCTTCTGCCACCCGTGGTCTTTGAAATAAAGTCAGAGAAGAGAACGGCGTGAAAAGATGCTTATTCAGCGCCGGCATCCCGCTGCGGTGCTGTGAAGACTGTGTATCACTGTTGTTGTACGTGCTGCAAACATGTTTTATGGTTAAACGTGAACAAGAGCAAAACCATTGGGAGTTGAGATGACTTTGCGTCGCGATGGTCAAGGCCACAACCCACGAGCCTCTGCTGCACAGCATGGGGGTCCCGTAACGACAAAGTTTACCCTCATAAATCATCATTAATCACTGAGCAACAATAGAACATGATTACATTCTTTATCTGCGATCAGAGGCTGCCTTCCCGGGGTGCGTGGGACTGATTGGTGTGATGGGAGGCCAGACTGTGGGAAGGTGACGGGGACGGCCCTCACAACACCACAGGAAGTTGGTAATTGTAGTGTGGCTCGTGACTTTACTTGCTTGCCACTAGACTAGACCTGAGCGATCAGAAACTGGAAAATCTGATGCATGGAGAATGTGCAGAGAATGGATGAAATAAAAGACAAAATGCGGCCTGTAGATATTATTTAGACAAAGAGGAAGGAACTCACATTTTCGTGTATTTCATGTTTTATCCTGTTTATTACAATGCCAGTTTCTCCCCCTATCATTTTCATTGTACATCCACCTATGGTGCAGGATTCATTTCAGAGGTGCACTTTGCCAAAAAGTGTGTGTATGAGCGTCGGCCAATTATCTAGACGTTTTTTTTTTTTTTGTTTTTTTTTCTATAAATAGTTGTACAGTTTCGCCATGTCCCGACTTCAACCCTCCGGGTAGTCAGAGCAGCTCAAGCTTGTTTTTGAGCTGCTGTTTTTTTTGCAGCAAAGACAGCTGCTGATGGGCCGTGATCCAGCTGTTGTAGATTTGAGGGATTTCACATATTAACAGTGAGGTGCTTAGTAAGAAATGTCTTTTGTGTGTGTTTCTCACTGGAGGGAAATACGGAGCTCCAGGGAATTTAGTGATCCAGTAATGTAATCCTATCTGCAGCACAATGGAGACTGGCGACGTTTTATTGTGGTACAAGTTGTTTATTGGGAGTTTGAACTTTATAGAACTGTGGTACCATACACATACAGAGGGTATGTTATTCTAATATTCTAATTTATATATTAGAATACAAATGGCGGCGTCAGTATAGAAGATTTTCTCCCTTGCTGCCCGCTGCCTGACTCCACACACAACCGTTTCAGGTGTTCATTTGTGCTGACGGCCTTTTTGCCCTCAAAGCGGCGTCCACAGCTGCATAGGTCTGGTCCAGCTGGGAAGTTGTCGCAAACTATTTTTCTCATGGATGCATAATTAAACAACCCNCTCCCCCTGCCCATAACTCTGATAATTTATGTAGCAGTATTCAAGAAGACCTCTCCCCAGGAATCACAATTTTTATGATTTTGACTGTTATTATTATGTTTCCCTTCAATATGGTTTATTGTGCCACAGATTACTCCTACGGGATGAATCAGGCTTAACGTTATTCATATTTATATATAAATTAGTCTTTATGGTAATGTGCAGTACAAACTTGACACAACGGTAGAAACTTTGTATTAGTTTTTAGGTTCTGGGGGGGGCTTTCGGGGCGTTTTGAATGTCACATCAGCTTTGATTGTGTCCGCCTGTTTGCTTCTTTCTCTGTGTGTCAACAGGACGAGTGTGCTGCTGGGCTGCGTGAGCTTTGGTGTGCGCTCCCTCATGGATCCAGGCAAGGTGAGTTTGAATACAGGTGTAAAGACATTTTGTAAACAGTGTCCTTAAGCTGCTTTTTAAACTTTTGCTCCCCCCCCGTGTGTATACGTGTGTGCATGTGTGTTGGTGTGTTAGTGTCTGTTCACGCACTCGTTAGACCATGAGTCTATCGCTTTATTTCAGTGCGAATGAATGCCAGTGACCTTAATAGTGGGGAAGAAACACTTTGGGGTTACCAGTGTTACCGCAGTGCAATCTTGCCCACGGTTACTGGAGTGAAGCAGAATTTGAGTCATTTTCTCTGCTCAGGTCATTCACAGAGACACACATTTCCAATTTATTTTGTTTTTTTCTGCCCGGGGTAGATTTATACAACAGTGTATTATTAAACCCACCTTTTTCTGTCTGTTTCAGCTCTCAGAGGATTATGTTTCCTGGTGGGAAGTTAAGCTTTTTTAAGAGTCGGTGGCATCAGTGATTCAGGAAAGTCTTTATGTATAGGTCAGCTTTATGATCAAATCTGGGCATCCCTCGATAAAAACGTTTTAATTTAATGATCTTTAAGTAGGTTTGCAAAGGGTTGGAACGTTTCGTAAAGTTTCCTGAAAATTTCCACAATAATTTTTCCTCATTATTATCTTGGTTGAAACAACCTGATTGAATGCAAATTCAACTGTGCACCATGAATCACGTGCAAACAATTCCATGCACATTTGATCATCATCAATCACTTCACTAGCCTACAGCGTTTCCATGGAGACCACATTTCTGGATTTGGATATGCCTGAGCTATTGTAAATACCCGAACCTTCTTTTATTTTTCACCATTCATGTTTTTTTGTAGTTCTGTGAAAGAAACCAGGAAAAGTCAACAGTTCTAAACCTGATTAATGTATTTTATAAATGTTGTATCAGGCATATTTGCACGTGTTTGCTTATGACAAATAGTTATGCCTATATTCATGACATTTAGACTCATTTAGACTCACTGATAGCACATTTATAATGCATATAATATAAGTGCAGTTCCTATACATTTCTGAAAATTCCCGCCAAATTCCCGTTAATTCCCATTAATTTCTGGAAATTCTCATGGAAGGTTTCGAAATTCCCAGAATTTTGCAACCCTATCGGTAAGTAAGCAATTTGCTGCAGGATTTACTTGATAGTTGACGACTTTGTCCTCAAAGCTGACAGTTTTGACTGCAAGTGAAAATGTTGTGTAGCTTTTTATATCACAGAGACTATAACAACAAAACCTGCCTGTCGTTTCCTGTCGCTACACCACAGTGTCCGGACTCATTTCCGTGCGTCGGCCTGTTTTCAAAAGCTGTCAGTAGACCAGCTGCCGCTCATTATACTGGCATTTATAAACTGTCGCTTCAGCCAGCCGGTGTGAAGACGGACAAAATACACCGAGCCTGTAAAGCGAAAGTGTGATGGGTTCTTTGCTATTCGACTTCCTGCTGACTTGAAACACTGAACTGCTGACAGACCCCCCGAAATACACAACACAGCCGTATAAACCAGCTGACGCTGCCTCTTTCTGTCGTAATAAAGAAAACCCACACACGACTTTTCTTTCTGCCTTAAAGTATCCCAGGCGGTGGCCGATAAACACCAGGGTCCAAGAGTTCAGCGTTCTTCCTCGGCTGTATTAAAAGCGACAAGTTCTCCTCTGCTGTACATTAGAACCCCTCGGATGCTTTTCTTAGCTGCGTGTCGACACTGTTGAATTATTCAACACTAGTTTATCCAACTGTCTCAACTCTGCCTTCTGCGGCGTGACACAAATGCTTTATTAAAAAATCAGGTCTATGTTTTATGCTGAATGGGCTGCAAAACAGCCTGGGTAATCATTGTAATGCACTTCTTCTGTATTTTTAAGTTTTAAACACATTTCTTTCATGGCATTGAGCGCATGTGCAAGCTCTGCTGTCAAAACATTACGCTGGAAACCGGGTGGCACAAATTTTAACTTCCATCTGGAGACAGGAAAAGCGTCTCTCCTTATGGGAAGTGAAAACAAGAGGGAGATAAAAGCCGAGTAACGACTGAATCATGTCTGGGCGCAGGAATGTGGTCAAGTAAATCCTATAATGGGAATTCCTCAATTCCCAGTAATATACATTGTTAATATGCACTAAAATAGCACATCACTCAACACCAGTAAGCTATGTAACACGCATTCATAACGATGTGCTTGTCTGTAATAATCTTATAAAAGGAGATTAATAGCTTGTTTTCATACTGTATGATGTCATGGGACCAGGATGCAGTGATGATTGATGGCAGGGCGATGATTTCCCTTTGTAT
This sequence comes from Mullus surmuletus, assembly GCA_903171835.1. Classification (NCBI taxonomy): domain Eukaryota; kingdom Metazoa; phylum Chordata; class Actinopteri; order Syngnathiformes; family Mullidae; genus Mullus; species Mullus surmuletus. The sequence continues at coordinate 49,440 of CAESWR010000567.1, read as the reverse complement.
AGCACCTAAAGTTGTTAAAGTGGAAAAAAAACATGCCTCTTTCTTTGGGGTTTGAAACTTTCCCAAGCGAAGGACATCAAGATGACAAGGACGTCTCTTTTCATTGTCAGCTCAGCTCAAACGATTTATAATATTCTGGCTAAAATCGGCACAATGCGCCGGCGTCCCTCCAGCACGCCTGCTCCGATTTTCACTCACTGCCCTCCGTCTGAACTTTGTGCATCACTGGGATCATGTGACCACAAATCACCCATAGTGCATCTTCATTGCTCGGCCAATTAGTGGCAGGCACTCGAGAAAATGACGACTATAATGATTATCGCTTTCACTTAGCATGAATAAATAGAATTGTGCGATAGTGAAACAAAGAAGTGGATAATTCTGTCTTCCGACCCAGTTCTTGGGGCTTTGTCGACGACATCAAAGAGGATAACAAACTGTATAAATGGAAGGAATTAGTTATATCATCCTCTCATTCACTATTTTCGGAACTCTTCCCACCTTAGTCATCCGTCTTCCCGCTGACCAACCGCTTTCTTTTCCCTTTTTTATCCCCCCCCCCTTGTTGTACCATGTGCACAGTAATATTAAGTGATGGTGTAAATCCCTCCCTGACTCGCAGGACATATGCCCACCCTCCCCTCCCCCTTCCTCTATGCAAGCTCCCGCCTGGCCCCCGCCCCCCCGTCCCACTGCCTGCAGAAATCTGTCCACTCAGATAAGATGCTTTTAAAACGGAGATTATTGTCAATGTCCATGGCTTCACATTATTTACCACAAAAGAACAGACTGGCGGTGTGTGTGCGTGCATACGCGCCATAATAAATATGCAACATAGAGGAAAATAACGGCTTTCTTGTTTGTAAGACTGTCCAAATCATTCAGATTACAAATCAGACACCCCCCCCCCCCATGCCTCTTTGACAGCCTGCACAGTCTTTATGTAACACACAGTACAGTAGTTGCAAACACACACATACCCACACACACACCATCTGGATAGCAGGGCAGAAGTGCAGAAGCGAGGGCATCAGCTGCTAGAATGAGCTAAAGCACTGTGAGTTGTGACTGTGTGTGTGTGTGTGTGTGTGTAGGGCCACTGTTTTCAGCCCCCGAGCGACAGGCAAATCGAGTGTGTGCCCATGTATGTATGTATGTGCGTGTGTGTGTGCGCTTCTTTGTACATGTTTACGCTCTCACATAGATTGTTAATTTTTTTCTTTTTTCCCCCCAT
>CAESWR010000566.1:539617-555814 GCA_903171835.1 Mullus surmuletus | reverse complement strand
CTCTCACACACACACACACACGCCCACACACACACGAAAGCGCAGGCACTCATACCACAAAAACAATGGGTGTTGCTCTCATCTTTGTCAGGCTGCTTCCTCATTCTGTATGCTTCTTTTTATGCATTTGTTATCATACTACACGCCTTATAAATGAACTCCCTGTTTTGCTTATTGCCAAAACTATTTCATAAAATGACTGTATGAATTGTACAATTATATCTTTGTTTCAATCAATCAAGGCCTTATGCTGCTAAACTGGGGCTGTACAATGTAAAGTTTTATCTGGAGGGGGTGAACATATGACACCCCCTTCCCTAATGTCACTCAATATGCAGTTGATTTGGTGAATTTCAGCTATTACTCACAAACTGTAACTCAATGCAACAGCGAGAGAATAGCAGAGGCCAAAAAATACAAATCCATGCAATATATATACTGTGTATAAAGTATCTAAATTTGCCTATATTGGGAAGTTTTAGTTGATCAAATGTCTGATATTAAAAGTGCCATCTACTTTCATATAGCAGAGAGAAAAAGCATATGTTCAATCATCCACATCAACCTCCCGAATGTTATCTTTCAAAGGGTACATGCACGCACAAGTCAAGATGCGAAATCGGAGACAATTCTTTTTCACTTAATTGTAAACTGAAAAAAATGAAATAAAAAATCCCTGGTGCGCGCTGATGGCGTAGCCCACCCTGGATTTCCAGTGTTCTCAGATTGCCGGAGTGCAGAATCTTCATGCTCTTTTCTCATCTGTTTGCCCAAAGACTGATGAATGTATGAATTAGGGCTGCACTGTTATAGCAAAAATAATAATCATGATTTTTTGGATCACGATTATTGATCATGATTATTCATTATTCATTTTTTAAAAGAAATATGCACTCTAATTATGCCAAAGCAAGTTCCTGTATCTTATGATTAGCATAATTGTCAATAAAGAATACCTGAATACATGAGCTTATGAACAGTATCTTTATATTTCACTTCCACGTGAATTAATACTTTAACATTTTTCAAAAATAAATATGCCATCAGTGGGGATTCATACAGTCTTGTTCGCCCCCTAGTAGTTGGCTGAGTTAAGGAAGTGCTTTATTTGAAATGCAGTAGAGCCATTGGTAGAGCAGGCATTTCAAATGTCAATATCGTCGACGATTTTGCACATATAATCGTGGAAGCAAAATATCACGATTTCAAATGAATTTGATTCATTCTGCAGCCCTAGTACGAATATTAAGATTTCAAATGTAACTGATCAGAATATAATATCAGTATCAGTCATTTATTTCAGTAACCAATGTATTTGTCAATTCATAGCATTCACCGTTTAGCCTCTTTGATGAGACTTTCCAATATAATCTTAAATAATTGCAAGGAACCTTGCATATTCACTCCAAACCCAATTAAAAAGAAAGGCGGTGGTCACTTGCACTAGGCACCAGGAGAAGTTACTTAGAAGGATTGATTTAAAAAATATATATTTTTGACCAGTCATAATCAGCTGCACTTGTTTTGATGCAAAGCTCCCAATAATGATTAAGCTTAAGCATTTTCACAGGATATTGTTATTAATACCGCAGCAAACATCAGTAAAACTACTCTAACTCTAATTATAACCACATTTGTTGACTGTTTTAAAAAGAAAACGGCAGGATTAATGCCCGGTGGTGTGTTTGCGAGCCGGAGCTTAGACCTTCCAGCCTTTCTGGGTTTAAGGCTTATACATTATGATGTTTACATGCAAAACACAGAAGGATCCGACTGAGGAGATCATGCAGGTAGTGCTGTGGCTGGTGGGTGGACATTGTACACAGCATGCATTTGTGTGTGTTTATGTGTAGATAAATGCATGTTGAGTGTACTCAAACGACGCCAACGGCCACTCAAGTCACCATTAGCAGCACATGAAAATCCTCCAAACAAATTGTAGTCAAACGTGAGGTCAGGCCTGTGTGCACACTTATTGTTGATACTGGACTATAATATGTCACTGATTTAAATAAATAACTGATTTGTTTTGGGATTTTTGGAGCTGATGGCATGGAATAAAAATCCAGTATCCACCTGTGATGACCTCTCTCCTGGACCCCCGCCCCTTTTCCCTATTGTTTTCCGGTCACTGCACCTCAGATAGTCAGACAGACAGAGGAGGCAGCGGGCTCTTCTGTGTTGTTTTTGGAGATTGTTCTGTTTTCACACATCTGTCTGTTTCAGAATAACTGGCCACAGTATCGGGGTCTCACATCTCACAGGCATATACTGTAACAACAACCCCGGCTATGGGAACCCGATGCGCTGCTTATTTTAGTCTCCCACTCCCACCGCCTTCAACATTTAACATTCTAAATTTAAATACACCTTTTCATGTGACCACGTTATATTTAATCAGTATTATTATGATGACGCTTAGGTAGGCGTTCATTTTGTCCTTTGGTAGAACTATTTCAACCCATGGCAGTTGTTTTGCCCCTGAGAATCTGACATTAAAACAGGTTTTATATGAATTTTCATCTTTTCAAAAAATTTTAATCTCAGGAGTAGTTCAAGACCTTGAAGAGGTGAATGTTTACAAAACTATGACAATCTTACTATACATAATAGATGAATATGCATTATACTGCAGATACTGAAATCGTAGATTCAGATCACCTCAACTGCAGTGTATCTAGCCTGTATTTGCTCCTTTTTTGGAACATCCTAGTTATCTGATTTTCTTTGTACTTGCTTTGAGGGCCAGAAGTTATTTGTTTGTGTATACCACGCCCTCTGCAATTGCGTGAGCTTTTAAGTGACTTCTAGCTTTTATTTGTGGTGATTTGTTCCTTTTGTTCTTTGAATCACACTGTACCTCCTCAGATCTATTTTAAGAGCCCTTAGGATGGTCTCAAGCCACAGGTCGCCTCTGCAGGCCCCCTGCCCTCTGTTGTGCGCCACATGCCGAAGGGACATTTTTCATACAATTCAGACCGAACACTATGAATGGATCTTTTTATACATCTGTGCTTGTCACTGATGCCAGGCCGCCTGCCAGGCAGCTGGTGGACATTTGGCATGTCTCATGCAGACAGCGTCCAGAGGACCGCGGGGCACCTGCTCTCCATCAGGGGGAGTTGAGGCATGGAATGAGACAACCCCTCAACAGGTGACGGGACGGCGTGACGCACCGTCCAAATGTGCAGACGACAGTGGCCAAATGCGATGTTCGTCCTCGACAAACAAACCTCTCAGTCTTTCTCTCTGAGTCACTGATGTCATAATTAGAAAGGCTGTTCAACAAGCATCAGGTACATGTACAGAAACATGAAGTGATGCCTGAGTCGTGTTGGTAGTCCCCAACACAGCTGTAATGTGCCTGTTATTCGGATCTGAAAGGCACAGCTGTGGCCCCTGCATCCTCATTACCAGTTGGTCTCAGCAAACCCAATGTAAAATGTTCAGATGGGCACACTGATCACACAGCTGTGGAAATGTTTTTTTCAGCACGTCCAAACCTCATTGTGATAGATTGTATTTTAGTAGATATGGGGCCACAGCAAGGACTTTGGCACACGCTCATCTTTTGATTTTCCAAAAGTTTCTTTGCTTGGCGATGTAGAGTGCCTTATTATGCTAAAACAACAACTGGGAAGTGACTTCTGCTTCACAAAATACAGATTTGCCATTCCTCAGGAGTTGTTAGGTTGGTGTGCTAACACATAGTCATGAACATGCCGGCACTAGTCAGCTTCAAAATCAAAAGGTCCCTGAGTTTCCCTCTATTTTCTTTGTGTGCTGTTTATTCCCCACTGGCATTTTGCTCTCAGGATTGTACTTTATTTCTTTCAGTTCAAGAGCTACTGCATAGGAGGGGCAGCTTGTTCAGCCAGGAGACCTGCAGTCCTCTTTTCTTTTCTTTTCTTTTCTGTTTTAATCTAATCTACCCTATCAGACAGAAAACAAAATTGATTTTGGTTAGTAAAGACTTAAATGGGTTGCTACCGGCCTTGATAGTACCACATGCCTTGATTACATGCAGGTTTAGAAAAAACACTGTCACTGACTCAACAACCAAGGTGATGCAGTGAATGGGCAACGGGCAGCTCATCACTTTGTGTCTGTCGCTTAATGTTGTGAATGAAGGTTTACATGGAGCAGTTTGTTGATATAAGAAGTTTGAAAAGATCTGTTGTGCTGAAGGGGGGGGCGGGGGGGATTCCGAAGTGGAAGCTCTCGATTTAACATCTGATTTACATCCCCTCCAGTGGTCACAATCGCTGTGTAGGGGCCAAGACTGTGGATATATATGAAGCCAAATGAATATATTATGTGTGGCTTCTGGAAGAGCATCAGCAATATATGAGCAGACCTACATGGAGCAACTTGTAATGTAATATCGTAAACTCCATTTATATCATTTGTTGCCTTTTTTTCTTTTCTCTTGCATATGCGACATGCAGAACTTTGATGTCAATGTTGCCAAAGTGTGTGTGTGGTGGTGGTGGTGGGGGGGGCGCAAGAGACAGAGAGGAGACAAAATGTGTCGGTAATAATATTTCTGCCGTCTGCATCCTGTGACCGCTGGCCTAAAGGCACATAACAGCAACGCGGCTGTGTCTGACATGATGCGGGTGAGCTGGCCCATTTCCTTTAACATATCACCTCATGCTAAGAATTATGGTCTGCAGCAGAGCACACCGGTGTAAAATACACACTCAGCAGTTACAGGAGAGGGGAGAGAGGGGGAGAAATGAATACACCTCGGCCGCTGGAAGTTTTTCGTTTACTCTTTGAACACAGTGTATGGTTTGAGCATGTATGGTTTCTGTGAGGTGCTAATTTTAATTTTTTTCCCCAGCGATAAATGATTAATATCCTCTAAATACAAACCAGATTGTAAGCCTCCTAACTGTTATTTTTACCCCATTATCCAGGAATCATGTGGCTCTTCCACTAACCATTAAAGACTGGGAGCCACACTCCCTTTGAGGGATTTTGTATGGGTTTTTTTTTCAAAGTCACAGTAGTTTCTCTGTCCGCACAGCCGCTGCAGTAGTTGGTGTCCTCTCGCAGGGACTCACAGTAATGCTTTGTTAATGCGACCGCGTGTGGTAACTGCTGCACAAAGACAAGCAGGCGAAGAAGAAGCCCAGAATGGAACAAGCACACGAGTCATTGCGGGACCTTCTCTTCTTCCTTTATTACAATATGTCTCCCACCAGTTCACGGGAGGACGTGCGTACTATAGATGAGGCATGATGTTTCAGTTTATTTAGTTCTCGCCTTTAAATTACTGTCCTCATTCATCTACTCTCTGTCAAACCACTTAATTCATGTGATATTTTGTACAGTGTCATATGAGTGTCGCCCATGTCCACAAAAGCAGGCATTGATGGAGATTCTTAGCACCAAACAATTTTAAAAACAAACAAAATGGAACTACGCCCAAATGTTTTCTCCCCTTCCAAGCAACACAAAGGAAGTAGAAAGTGGAGAGGGTTGCATCGATAACCTGTCAATGGCCCCGCTTATGGTGAGCTCAAGTGCAGGGAAGGGGAACATTCGTGGTCTCACATGATCAGCGAGAACAATAAGGGTGGTTCACATTGTCCCCGTTCTTTGTGTCGACATGTTTAATCAGTTTGTGGGCTTCTGAAGTATTTAAACAGGTCTCCATTTATAATTCAACAAAATGTCACCGTTAAATGGAGATAAAGAAATAGTTTGTTGTATGGCCAGTGTGGAGCAAACATACGGCTTTGAGCTCAGTGATCTAGGGCAAAAAGGTTCTTTAAATGGCACTTCTTTGATATTAGCGCCTTTGAGTGGGTTCAAAAGTGGTCAGAAACTAGCACACGTTGATATTTAGCTGGCCGATTGAAGTCTTAATGCCAGAGAGGTTAGAGGAGACCAGGGGGTAGATGGCACTAGAAGTTGGCTTACGTGGTGAGGCATTCATCCTTTCTTTCTTCTCTGCATGAGGGCTTCTCCCTACTCTAGCAGCTTGGATGTTAGCTGACCCTATTTTATGTATTCTGCTTCCATTGTTGATCTGTAAAGCATGTATATACTTTTTTACTTTCATAGTTTGCAATCTTGGGCTACTTTCAGAGCAGTATTACTCTTATTGACTTCAATGAAAGCCCTTATGTTGGTGCAGTTGCACAATCTTGGTAGATTACAATGTGACGTGTATAGTTTTACTGCTCAATGAATGAATGCAGAGGCCTTTGGGTTATAAAGAGTCTGGAAATCTTTAGATAAAACAAGTGTGCTGTCCTTGTTTAAAAAATATATTCTGTACAAATCGGCAACTTCATTTAAGTAAAAATGTGTATGTTTTGCAAGGCAGTTGCAAGTGCCCCCTGCTGCCACCACTGGTGTTTGCAGAGCACTGCAAAAAAGGCAACAAGCTTTGAGACAGTTGGGAATGGAAAAAGAGTAATGGCAAAAATGTGAATCAGAATCAGGTGATGGTTTCACTGAAAGATGGTAGTTAAAGGTCATCTTCCAAACCAAATTCATTTTCTGAAGGTTTTCTAACAGTCATATGTGTCCCTGTAGCATGAGTATGAGGTCCAAAAATGAAAAAAATCTGTCACCTCATTTACTTGCTTTCCCATTGTGTGCTGAAACGAGCGGATCTGAGAGTTGGAAACTTGTGACGTAGAAGTCACTGGCCACTCCCCCCGGCTGTAGTGGAGGCTGCTGTCGACCAGCCCCCCACATAAGATGAGCCTTACTATTAGCTGGAGCTAGCGTTAGCTAAATGGTAGTAACTGAAACAACACATATGAACAAAATAAGAGATTTAGAAAAAAAAATGACCAACCTGAATTTGCGGGAAAAAACATTTAAAATAATGTTTTTGGGCCTTTGGCAACTAAATGAAATTGTGTCAAATACCCCGTAAAAGGTGACCTTTAAGGTTGCTAAGTAATGCACATCACTGATGGTTGCAGCCAACTAACCAAAGTTACTGAGGGCAATTAAAGTTCTCCTTACTTAGAGTTGGAAGCTGTTACTTTATGGTAAAATTATTGTGTAATGCTGCCATCGCAGAATTGTGCAGGGCCAGCAAAAGCACTTCCTGCTGTTGGACAGTGCTGGGATAAAGGCGAACTTTGATTTTTAAGAGTCCTTGGGCTGTGATGATGTTTCGCAAGAATACAAGCTCAGACAAGAAAATGTGCGGGAGAGCCCTCTAGTGTGTCTCTGCCAAGTTCAAGAGATTTCCACTCTCCCTCGTTTTGTCTCGTTTATTTTTTCTAGGTTCGAACAAACTTTTGTCGCACTTTGATTTGTATAGCCCAGGATGAATCAACACTAAAGAAGAAATCAAATCTCTGAGAGTTAATGTAAAATTTTATGGTCTTAATTAGGTGCAATGAGGAATCTTAAGAAGCTATGGAAGACAAAGGGCAATATTTTACTGCCTGATATTTTACAGATAAAAGGATTCTTTGAGATCATCTTAAGCAATTGTGCCCAATTAGACCTGAGCAACAATTCCATATTAGTAATTCAGTGAGTGGCTCAAATGTTGTCGTTTCCAGAAAAGCTAATTATAATGGAGCAAATTAAAGGTGCTCAACAGAACTCTGGCTTTCTTTGTGCTGCTCAGGCCATTTCAATGAAACCTTCTTTTTGCCATTTAGGTGGCAGGCTCTGCTCCTCCAGTAAGATCATGATGCTCAATTCTTTCTTTTTTTCTAACTTCTAGCAGGGCAGAATTTCATCGGCTTGCTGTCATCTGAGGACAAGGCAGTGATTAAAGGGACCAGCCATTGATCTGTTGCACATTAGGAGGAAGAGAGCTTGTAAGAGTGATGTGCAGAGGCTCATTTAATTCGGCACCCGGCCAAGGTTCAGCAGTGCACTCGGACGGCCTTCTCCTCACTGTAAACATTCGCTGAGAGTGTTATTACCGCCGAGCGTGGTGCATCATTGCTCAGCCTGTCAGCGGTGGCTTTTTGGAAATGCCCAGTCAATCCAAACCGCGCTGCTCAGGAGATTCTGTGTCGGAGTGTGTGCCGTCCTGTTTGCCCAGCCGGAACAGAGTGGTCCCCAGGGGCCCTTTGAGGCGGTGGACACATTGTGTGCTCGCTTTCTCTCCTTGTGTATTAGGTATTGAATAAGTGACCTTTTGGGTTTGTATGAGCTCATGGGAAAAGTGGGTGTTTCCAGCGGAAGTTGATGCCTTTCCCTCCCCCGTCTCTTTTTTTCTCTCTCCCTCTCTATGTGACTGAGAGTCTCCCTCCACCTCATTGTGTTTCCACGATTTCTCACTTCTTTAGATGCTTGACTAAACAACAATCCTTATTCAAAACCCTTGAGTTTAGGTAGCTTAGTTAGTTAGAACAAAACTCAAAGAGAGAAGGCAACGATGCGGGAAGACAGAGAATTTTCCATCTGTTTAACATTAAACTCTTATAGAGGGTTTTTAATGACCAGCAGCTGCTTAGTGTCCAGCCCCAGAGGTGCAGAGAGGTTAAAGCTGCACTCTTTGGGAAAAGGAAGTCTGACCCCCGCCCGCCCCCCACAAAAAGGTACTCTTTCTCTCAACATTAAGCAGTGCTTTGTCAAAAAAATTATGACTTTTCAGAAACATAACACTGGGAAGGAAGGTACACTGATTGCTGTTAATCTGATATTTGGGAGATTAAAAATGCAAAATGTCTTCAGAGGAAATCCCATGGATCTCATTCAACATCACAAAACGCTGTAGCATGAGAAGGGGGCTTTAGAATTTGAAGCACAAATTCTCGCAGGAACGGCCTCTAAAACAGCGCTTGCTGAAATCCACAATCTCTTAATCCTGAATGTGGTTATTAAAACACTCTTTAAGCTGAGGTGTGCCGTTGGGGATTTGGCTAAATACTTTAAAAAATTGGACGTGTAATCCTAATGGAAGAAAAGAAAGCGAGGCACGCGCCCGTTTCTTTGTGTTGTGTTTCGTTGCAGGTGGGTTTTAAATGCATTTACACTGTTTGAATGAATCAAAAAAAAAAATTTTTTTTTTTAATTATTCAATATATTTTTGGGATCTGACACATTTTGCTGCTTATCAGTTGTGTGATTTGACAGACCGCCTGGAATGCGTTTTTTATTGGAATTCCTCCGCGTGGCTGCTGCTGTTAATGGCACGTTTCACCTGTCAGCTTCGACACAACCCCCCCCTCCCTACACACACACACACGCACACACACCTACCTCTGCTCTCAACCCACCTCCTGTTGCTGTTATCTCTATTTATGGAGCAACTTGCGAAGCATCGTCAGCACAACCACAGAGTAACCCATTTGCTCCGGTTCGCGTCGACTGCTTGCCGTGACAATTAATTCCCGCTCGGCCTCACATGACCCCCGGTGGAGCCGTTCCACAAGGGTTCATCTTATTTGACGATCTTCTTGTAGGTTCCAGCCTCGACACTTTTTATTTAGTTAGCCCTTTCAGATAGCTGCCAATTTGGATCAGAAATGGGTAGTTATTGTGTTATTACGTTATTGGCAAGAGTCTTGTCGCATTGGAGAGTTGCCCACTGATCTCAGAAAACATCAAAATCCAATAAGTCCTGCTGCTGTGCTCGATGCCGCAATTTCATAAGAGGTAATGCTTTATTTTATGGGTCTGTAATTAACTGCTCCCCTCAGAGTCAAAACACAACATTGCACGTAAACACAACGACATCCCTGATCATAAAAATAGTGGAACAGCCATCTGAATTCAAAGTTCTTGTCGTATTTAAAAGTAGCTAAATGGAAAATCAGTGGTTTTGTGTTTTCTAAAATAGCGTTGTGTGTTCATGATGAAAGGATATATCTATTTAAGCTCTTGCAAATAGCAGCAGAAGCCTTACAATTAATTCCTATCTCAGCCTGGAGTAAATTTAGTTTGTTTAGAAGCAAGAAAAAAAATGTTGCTGTTAGGAAATCGAGGTAACATAAAATGGTTGCAGAAAAACTGCAGGATGTTCCTCAGCGATTTTGCAAAATGTACAGAACCTCTGTGATCTTGTTTTTGCACCCGCTGCGCCAACTCAGATGTGTTCATTTTGTTGTCATTTTAGGAATTTTACACACCAGTGCTGCGGCGACATTTACGATCACAGGTTTAGGTGTGTAGGTTGGAGGGGAAAAAAAGATAAAAGATCAGAGCAAAATCCTTGTTTTGTGCGGGGTCTCACACAATTTCTGCAGCTTCTCTCACGTTTGGCAGGGAAAAGTGTCGAGGGGGAGGAGGATGTGTAATAATATAAATCTGCAGTTGCTGGCACCCCCCACCCCCAGAATAAGACAGTTTAATGGAATCCATGCTACATTTTTCTATAATTAAAGAATAACTAGGGTTGGTGATTTTCAAGTCAAGGGCTGTGAATTCTCATCGGGCATTGGGCCATATATGCAAGATAATTAACTCCTAACCGTGTTTGTTTTAGCTCAGCATTCCTTCTCATTATGACAACCTGTAGTCAGCCACTGTGCCGGGTCACTGTGCTTTCATTCAGTTTTTTTTAATTGCAATGAAATTGTATAAATTGAATGATTGTACGTGCGTATTGTGTGTATATGTGTGTGTGCGCGTGTCTTGTTGGCACCATATTTATTAACTGTCTAAGATGCTGCTCGAAACAGACATGTAGGATAATAAAATGACAGAGATGGAAAAGGATCTATATTTAGTGTTAGTGAAGCTGTTTGTGTGGAGAGGAAGTGGGTGCATAGTGCAAGCATGATGTTGATTACACGCCTACACACACACACACACACACACACACATACCAACCAGCTTTGCTTTTCTTGAGGCAGACAAGCTGAGAAGATTTATTGTTATGAATCTTCGCTGTAAATGACGGAAAACAAACCTGACCAGGTGCCAATTACTCGTTGATTCAAATTATCGAAATTATAGAGCAATTGCACTAAAGATAAGAGACGGACAGATGAAAACAGACATAAATACCCACATTTGTTCAGCGATCTTGACACACATCGCCAATGGTAAAGTTGTCTTGACAGCCAGACAAAACAGGCATTCAGTTTTCTGTTTTTAGTGCCTAAAAGCAACAACCAAAAAGATAATTTCTTTTTGTAGGGGAAAAATAAATATTTAGACCTTTATTAGATGCATTGCAAAACATTTGATGATAACCATTTTTGGAATGTATCAATTTTAAGGTCTTTGTCCATATCTTCTTTGTTTGGGCAGTTCTGTAGTAAAAATGGGTGAAAATAGGCATCCGTTTCTCCTGGAGTGCCGCAGCTTTGACTCGATCTTTCTCAGAAGCTGCCCGGCAGAAAAGCCTGAGAGCCATCCACCAGCACCAGTCTTTGGTGGTGAAAACAGACCTCTAATGTTTTCCTGGTGTGCATGTGCTGTGTGTGGGTGGAGGGCTGGGATGTATAGCTGGAATGCCGGAGGGTGGAACTGAGTGACAAGTTTGGACTTTCGGGAGGTAGGCGGGGCGGGGGAACATGCCGTCTGTGACATCACCGTCACCCGAGGGCTCGCCCGGGCCAGCTGCCTGCTGCAGAGGTGGAGTTTCCTTCCTGCAGAGCCGGCAGGGGCCAAGCTAGGCCTGACCCACCTTGCAGCCAACATCTGAGCCGCTCCTGCAACCTGCTGCACTAGGATTTCTCGGTCTAATCTCAGTCCCATCTCGGTTTAATAATCAATCTTAAATTAACTTTGGCTGTTGGTGAGCTGAGGTGAAAGTCCCCAATTTGTACGTAATCTTTCGTTTGCAGCTGATGAACACAAACGCCAGCCAGAGCGGTCGTGTCAGCGCCGGTCTACTGATTGCCTCGGTTGAGCTCTCGATTTTTTCCTTCAGCATCCCTCCAAACGTCACACGAAATGTTGTGCGGCGGGTTGGCTCTGTTTAAACAGTAATTTAGAGCCACTTTGCAAAGTTGCTGCGGGACACTTTAGTTGTAATTGTCTTAGCCACTTGTGCTGCAGTTAGACCGAACGGAGGACATTTAGCAGCGAGTGCTTAGAGATGTAGGGCACACAGGTCACTGCGGAGCCTCAGTGTGTGTGTCTGTGTGAAGCATTGAACCAATGCACCGACTGTTCAGTGTTTGCTTGGATGTAAACTAAATACTTGCCAACGCATTAATAAAAAACAGTCGCAAACAGCGCTTTCTTTTCTCTTTTCTTTTCTTTTTCTTCTTTTCTTCTTTCACCTCCTCCGTTAATGCTGGTCATTTTTTCCCTGTTCCTTGACGACCTTGCGGGGGGAAATTCTTTAACCATTTCCAATATTTGTTTTATTTGAGTGACAAATTTGCGGTACTTCGACCGTGATGAGGTGATAGACAGGTGGAGTAACTTGTGGGCACTTCACTCCGAGTAGTCGGTCAGCCCTATGTGACTCACTCATCCTCTGTGCTTCTGTTTCAGGAGTCCATAACATCTAATGAAGTCATCCAGTCTTAAAAAGATTTATGGGCCACATTACTGGACGTGACTCAGTCTTATGTTATACAGTCATTATTGGAAGTCCTCCTGAGTCATTCCTATTTTCCTCCAGATTTCCTAAATAGTCCTGTGGCGCTTCTTTCTGCCCTGCCGAAGCCCATCCAGGATGAGCTTGCGGGCCCGGATGGTTCCCATGCTGCTGGAGCTGCAAAACAGCCCCGTCTGTTATGGGAAAATGGCTATGAGAGATTCGGCTCGGTCAGAGCAGAGAGCAGCTACTCGCCGTGCACACGGAGGAAGGGGAAGAATAGCCAGGAAAGTGCGACGCTCAATGTGGCTGCCCGAGGTTGACAGAATAGGAATAAGAGGTTGACGGGAAGGCTGGGTCACGTGGTGAAGCTACGGCTGAGAGAGTGGTGCTGCTGGTGGTGGTGGGAGGGGCCAGAGACACAAGCTGCTTTTTTTTTTTTACCCCCTCCTTTCTCCCTCCTTTTTTCTTCTCTTTTGCTTTTTCTGTGTGGTTGTCTGGAGGCACACAGGGAGTGCGGCAGAGTAGTACTGATGAATTATTGAACAGTGGTGAGTGGATGTGACACGGGCCGGCATTCTTGCGTGCTGCTGAGTGACAAGAGCGAGAGTGGAGGAGACTACCTGCATCGCAGCGTGCCGCGGTAATCCGTATGCAGAGGATGCAAATAGCCATAAATTAGCATTATGACCATTCACACCAAAAAAAAAATGAAACAGGACCTATCAAAGAAGATCAGCTGATTGTTATTATCGTTACAGTTAGCACCTCCTGCAGTATAATTCAACAGCCCTGCAATAGATTCTCCACTCATGAGTATAATGATGGGGTTTTATTGCAGCTGTTTGAAAGAACTGTTGATTTATTTAAATTGGATTTTCAGAAGTGGCCATATGTGCGTCTGTGTGTTTATTTTGTTTGTAATATCTTGTAATATCTAAAGTTTAAGGACCACCTCTGTTGTGTTACACTGGTGTTATCATGGACCTAATCAATCATGTTGTGTTGGTGTGATAGAACAACATCAACCAACAATGTCAGTCTAGCATGAAATAACTTTCTTTTTTCTTTCATCTTTTTGAAGCAAAATTGGCACAAAAAAACAACTGCTTCTAACTTTTTGAAATTGCCAAATTAAATTAACATCATAGTTTGCGAAAGATAGAACTTCTTGTAAAAAATAAGAAAAATAAGGCATTTTCTGGAAATCACAATATACACAGATAAACACGGCTAAAAAATAATACTACAACATAATACGCTGCTGCTGTCCACATAGCCCTCAAAGAGGAGTTGCATTCGATACATTTAACGTGAGCGTTTCCTAACTACAGTGCTGTCAGATATCTGCAGACAAGCACTCTGTGGGTTGTGGCGGCACGGCTCCACATCCAAACAGTGTGACTGTAACATTTCAAGATTGATTCTTGTCGGCACAGCGGAGAATCTTGTCCAGATTTTGTGTTCTTGTGATCATTGTGTGTTTTCGGGTGTTGGTTTGACATTCCCCGAGCACTCCCCTCAGCTGTCACCACTTAACTAGCCCCTGAGGGGAGCAAGAACTACAAAACATGGGAAAAATGTAAAAAATGCATGACTCCTCCTCCAGCCGACTCCCTGCCCCCCTGCCCCACCCTTCCAGTTTAGGTTACTAGGAGACCAGATCGGCCTCAAAATGAAAGAATCAAAGCCCGCAGGAGTGTATGGTGGGGCTACTGCAGGAGGAGGAAACAACTTGTAAACGTGTCATTAGCATGAAAATTGTCTCAAGTCAAAAGCCGGCCAGCGGTTGCTGGGCGAGAATATATTTACTTCACACTTTATGTTTGGGAACAGTGTGTTTACCGCCCATCTGCAGGATGGCAGTAAAGGTAGAGGTCAGCGAGTATGTCTGTGTTGCAACCAAAAACACTGAGGCAGGGCAGCCGTTCGTGCTCCTACGCCCACTCAAAAGGTGGCAGATTTTAGCAAGCCACCCCACGGTGCACAGTAGTTGCAGGCAGATTTTGATGGAATGTCACAATTGCATGCAAAGTCAGTGGATCAGCAGCAATGTGAGGATGCACAAAGGAAATTTAGAGCTTCTCACTGGCTGAAAACATGTATGTTGGCGGAAAAGGACCTCTAGGGACTGCTGTTCCAGTTTTGTCGCAGTATTGTAATTTGCAGCTTATACCCCATTGTATAGAATACTTGAAATATTTCCCAATCTACTGTAAAAGAGTTTTTGTTTGGCATATTAAAAGTATGTCAGAATGGCAATGTGTACCAAGTTAGGCAAATTAAAATGCAGTTGTCATGACACAGAATACATCCAGCACACTTATGGATGGATCTTTACATGGGAAAGCTGAACAATATTACGATATGCAGTAAGAGAAAATCACAGATATAAGTGAGCTGTGATTTCCTATTTTGAGTGGCAGAAATCACGGCACGTTTTGTCCAAACTATTTTCTGAATATATGTCTGTATTTTTATACAGCATATTACTTGCCACAGGGTGTCCAACTCTATCCATACAACTGAGCTCTGAAAACGAGTTGTTATAGTCGGTGTGTTTTGGATTTCTCAATGGCAGACGAAATTCACAGCATCCTCTCACTCTCTGTTGTCCGTTCTCTCCCACAGTCGTACTTTGTTACCGACTATGACCCCACTATCGAAGACTCCTACACCAAGCAGTGTGTGATCGATGAAAGGGCAGCCAGGCTGGACAGTAAGTGCACTCGGCTAAACAAACACGACCCAACAAAACACGCGCACACACATCCTCATACTTGTACTCAAGGAATTCGCCACAAAAGCAGCCCGTACTTTGCTTCAGGTTTTCATGTGCGTGTGCTTGTGTGTGTAGTTTTAGACACGGCTGGACAGGAAGAGTTTGGAGCCATGAGAGAACAATACATGAGGACAGGGGAGGGCTTCCTGCTCGTCTTCTCAGTAACTGACAGAGGAAGGTGAGTGACAGTTCTCGCCATGCGCAAACTAACAAACTATGCGCCCACTTCTCCTTTTCTGCCTTTTTCTTTTTTTCCATCTGTTTGCACTCCTCCTCTTCCCGCACATCGATGTGTACTCTTCACAGTGGCACCCTTGCTTCCTCCCCTCGGCTGCTTCTCGCTGCTGTAAAACTATAAATCTTGCAGCGTTACTCACACTCGTCGCCGTACTTCCGGAGCCTCTCGCTGTTGTTCCTATTGTCATCTTTTGTTCTTGACACTTCCTCCCTTATCCTGTTCTCGTGAGATCAACAATTTGTGTGCATGTTTAGCTTTCATTTTTCAAGGAGCAATTTAAACAATCGTCTGTGTAGAAACATCAAAAGAGGTCTGAACAAGACCTTGTGTGCCAATCCATCTTGACGTGAACTTTAACTTCATTATATATTCATATAAATCACTGACCTTACTGTTATTTTTTAATTTTAAAATGGGGCAGCTTCTGTAACATTTCTGAATTAGTGTGCTATTGAATTCGAATTGCAATGTTGACTGTGAAAATGTGGAATGAGCAAATAAGTTCAAGTTTACTACAGTTCCCAGTGATTTCATCTCTGTGTGCTGACTCAGAGGCCGAGCCACCTTTCAAATGTTTCTCACTTTACACACTTAAGCGTTGTAGTTGTGCTGTCACGCCCCGTCCTCCCTGTCTTTGTGTCCCTGGCCAGCGGCACAGTGAAGAGCATTCCCCTGCCCCCTCTCAAAGCCCCCTCTCAATGTTTATGTTGTAAACAGTCTTTCCTTCCTTCATTTATA
>CAESWR010000566.1:509113-533090 GCA_903171835.1 Mullus surmuletus | reverse complement strand
CCTCCATGATACCACCAGATGGCTAGTAAAAAAACAACTCCAAATAGGCGGGCACTCAGAGGGTGGTCTGGTGTCAGGTAGAGTGACGTCAAGGACAGTCAAAATCGATCTGAGTGTTTTGGAGCTGTTCGGACTCAGATGCATCTGTCCAAATGTGATTGGAAACTACCTCCCTAAGGTGGTTTAGATCTGGTTTGCAGATCTGATTTATGACTGTTCAGACTTCATAAGAGCCATCTGGTTCTAATCTAGATTGGCTAGAAATCGGATTTGAGCTGGCATTCTGAACGCGGCCTGACTATTGCGAGGTACTATGGCATTCTTTTTTTTCTCAGTGCTAAGAATATATGTATAAGATGGAATGCTCTGGACCCATTTTTCAGCTCTGAATTGGCGGCAGTTCATATTAAGTGTTATATAAGGATTTCACCTTGCTCCGTAGTTTCTTCAAAATTCACAGTTTCATAAAATATCTATCAATCAGTTGAGAAAATAACCCTTTGTTGCAATCATAGGCAACTTGTCTCAGTCAACAGATGATAAAACTCACCATATCCATTTTCTTTGCAGAAACTGGCATTTTAGCAAGTACCTTTCACTGTAAGTATCTTACCGGTGATGACATTATCAATCAACCAATTCCTTCAGAGGAAACAAGTGCACATAGAGAATGTATACGCATGCTGGGTATTTACTATAGATAGATAGATGGATGGATAGATAGATAGATAGAGAGATAGATAGATAGATAGATGTTTATTGCATCTGTTAATCACAAGATAGACAAACCCTAAAGTAGCTGACCATGATTTTTTTCTTTTTTTCTTTTTTTTACATCCATACAAACACACATTTTTACAACTATTGGCCATTTGATAGAATGCAGGTCTGTGGAGAGAGCTTGCTTCGAGAGATTGTGTACAGGACTGTAGATGAGCTTTACATGTGCTCAGTTTTACAGTGCTGTGAATGTTTCAAAGGTGTGCGCAGAGAAGATGAAGTTGGGGTCTTAAAGGAGAAGTGCCCTTTTTACAGTTTTGACATTATTTCTAGCATAAAATACGATAATTTAGTCAACCTTAAAACTTTCGTGACACTCCAAGTCCTTCGGGAGATATTTAGATCTAGCGAGAGCCGCGTATATCCAAATAATGGGAGTGAACGGGGCACCGAGCGCACCGGCTCTAATGCTGCATTATCTGTTGCGAAACTCATTCATTTCACCAATATTTTGTCATGATTGGATAGTGCTGCTCCCCTTTTGAGTCCGGGGGTGCCTGTTATCGTTATCCTTCGTCTGTAGCTTGACCTACCAACATCTGAACTGGAAGTTGTCATCTTAGGTGCCGCGCAGAGCCGGCCAACAAATTTAAGAAAAATTCACAATGTATGCATATGTGTAGGCTACTTACTCAACTTATGATTCTGAAAGTTGCCTGTTCGGTCCTGCAGGCTTTGTCTGGGTCTTCAGACATGAATCTCCTGGCCTCAAATCCCACTCAGAGCAGCAAAGTCATTCCTCCTCTGTTGGAAAAGTCCAACATTGTCCAGAAGAACACCACCATTTACCATCTATTGGCGGACGTGCAGCGTTTGTTGTTCCTCTCTTTGCCTCCGCATCCTCCTTTCAATGAGCTCCTCATCTGTATACTCTGGCTCACACCCATCATATTCAAAGTTCTCGTCCACAACCTCGTTATCCAACAATTATTCAGCCATGTTGCACAAAACATGCAAAATGGCAAAACCCACATAAAGCATCCGATCGTTGCTGAGAGAGTGAGCCGTACTGCGGCTACCGGGGCACCTGAGATGACAACTTCCAGTTCAGAGGTTAGTAGGTCAAGCTACAGACGCAGGATGGCGATAACAGGCAACCCTGGACTCAAAAGGGGAACAGCACTAGCAACTCATGACAAAATATTGGTGAAATGAATGAGTTTCGCGACAGATAATGCGGCATTAGAGGCTGCACTCAGTACCCCATTCACTTCCATTATATGGATATATGCGGCTCTCGCTGGATATAAATATCCTACGAAGGACTTCGACTGACGCGAAAGTTATATGGGTAAGTAAATTATCGTATTATATGCTAGAAATAATGTTGAAAAGAAAAGGCACTTCTCCTTTAATGTGTGTTATGCTTGGTTGCGTGAGACAAGACGAGAGCTGTGAGATTGGTCCTGTTTTTCCTCCCTTCTGACTAAGTTGTACCAATGATGGAACCATTTTGATAGAGAAAAAAATATTTTGCTCGGTAATGAATGTGTGGGCACGGTGCACTTTGAATAAGCGTTGCTCTTTGCAATCAAAGAGCAGTTACTGTCGGTCCCTTTGGGATCAACAGATTATAAAGAGCTCAGGTGGAAATGTAAATGTGGCTGCACTGCTTGAACATGTGCTGGTGCCGCTGGATCCCTTGGTACTGAAATACAGTCACACACACCTCACCTGACATCCATCACCAGACCCACGACTCTATTTGAACACTGAGAGTGATGTTGTCTCATTCGAGGATGGCTGTTTATCAACAAGTAGCTATTCATTTGAAGATGTTCTACGCAGGGACGGCACCATTTAAGAGGAGTACAATGATTAAATTTTACGTAGGAGGAATTCAAGACCCAACCAATCATGCATTTGTGCTCCCGGCATGAACGCCAAAGAGCACAGAATATTCACCGCCAAATTTTATAGGTTCCTTCTGGGTCCATGTCATAATCTTTTAAATGAATGAAAATCAACTTTCTTTTCTTGAATTTGTACAATCCCCGGGGAATCTGCCTGGCTCACCTTAGGTTGAAGTATCGCAAATAGTGCAAATGTGTGTATGGTCTGACTGACGACTGACATCTGAGTATGGTTTTAATGCACCAAAGAGGTTGGCAAAAGTTACACTTTTAAGCTTTTATCGCCTCATTAAGTGAGGAGATGCAGAATTCAGTGCAAGTTGACCTGAGCAGACATCCAATTAGAGCAGAGTGAAAACACCTGTGTAAGTGTGTGTCTGTGTCCGTCACTGACTGCACACTGAGCAGAAGCAGCAAAACCTGAAAAGATTGTCAATATATTTTAAATGTTATTTTCCAATAAAAGTATGTTGTATTTATTTATGGTGATACTTGATTTAACTATGGTCTCATTAACATTTAGAAATGTGTATGTTTTCCTTTATCTTGTCCAAAGAACCCATCTGAGATTTTGTCGATCCTTGCTTAATTGTCATGGATTATTTTTTTAATTACATTTTTTATACATGGGTTTTTTCTTTTTATATCTATTCTCCTAGTCTTTCTCCTCATGTGCATAGTTCAGCACTGCAGTAAAGCTTTTATAAAACATCCGTCCTGAAGACACCTAATGAGTGTTTAATTAGTATATTGATATGTTCCTTTGCTAACGGTCACATACTCTGAGCATTGACATCTAACAGGTTTAAGTCATTGAGGCCACCACTGTAGAATAATATATATTGCTCGTTGTAATCGTTTTAAAAAATATATATATATCTTACCGTTTTTCTGCAGTGAAAACAAATTAGGTCGCAAGTAGCAAGTAAACTGCTTATTGTCAGAAAACACTTCCTCCTTCTTTGCCAGAATAGCAGATTGATTAGTGCAGAATCTGACGGCAGGAAACGCAAAGCAATCAGCAGAGAGATGCTCAGCCTCTACTCAGCTGATGGGACCTGCAGTAATAATGCTTGTTTGAACTCTTTTACATCGCTGGCAGGCATCGTATCCTCAGCGTAGAACTGAGGAGGTAAACAGCAATGTATAGAATGATTTTCCAGCAAAGCCAAATGATGTAAAAGTCCAATAATGCTACTGCAGGCTATGGATGTGGGTGTAATTCATGGCTTAACCTGTTCCTGCTTGGACAGAGTATATACAAGCTCTGTGTGTCCTTTCACCCACTCAGTAAACATGGTATCCTAGTGATGGAGGGCCAAGGTGGGCTGACAAGATATTATTCGGATCCTGGATAGCTCAGTGTGACAGTGTCATGTGTTTCATCACAGACAAAGCTTAGTCCCTGTGTTCTTGCGTGGACTGTTTTCCTCTCTGAGAATAGGAACTTTAGAACACAGTTTGTCTTTACGTCTCTCTTGCCGATATGTTATTTTCAGACTTCTGAACGGACTGTCCTAACTGCAGTCACAGAGCAGCAAAGAGTGCATCTGTCCAGTCACAATGACTACCTATATGGCTACTCAAATGTAAGTAGTATACATTTCCCCTGTGAGGGACTTTTTTTGTCTTGCATTAAATCAAAACAAAATAACATGTATTAGAAATTGATGAAAAAATGAGTTTCGGATTAATCAGGTGGGTATAAACCTGTGTGCTGCACAGTTGGAACAGGCCTTTTATAATTTGACCATTTTCTCCTCTTTTCTGTGTTGAGCTTTGTTATGGTTTGAAATGATCCCCAGTCTGTATGCAAAAGGAGGACCTCCTGTTTTACATTTTGACTTTTTGATTTTGACTAAGAGAATGCAGGAGGATAATGTCCTTGGCTAAAGGGAGTATCGGCCTCAGACTATTAAGCTCAATGGCCAACCCTGAATCAGCATTTTTAGCATCAGCATTTCCATTGAATCTCTCTTCTTTTTATATCCAAATATCTAACGCTGAATTGAGAAACCCACGTCACCTGTATCATCTTTTCTGTTATGAACGGCCAACCGTAGTAATAGGGAGCAGACATCTGATCTGGTTCATCATTACAGAGGCACTGAGAGCTTCATGCACTGCAAAACAGACAAACGTGGAAAGCATCATCACAGAAATGTGCTGAGAAAACAATAACTTAATACGATAAGTCTAAAATGAGATAAGAACACAATGTTTCCTCCCAGAAGGAAGCAGCTCAAACAGCTGAGAACCGGGATGTGAACTGTCCTCGACGATGTTCTGGGCTCTGCTGAGGCTGAGGCAGTACGTCAGTAGGCTCTCTTGTGAGGCCAACAGGGCGGTAATCATTGGTGCTGGATATGGGTGACCTTTTTA
Source organism: Mullus surmuletus (assembly GCA_903171835.1). Taxonomy (NCBI): domain Eukaryota; kingdom Metazoa; phylum Chordata; class Actinopteri; order Syngnathiformes; family Mullidae; genus Mullus; species Mullus surmuletus. The sequence goes on along the minus strand of CAESWR010000566.1, from coordinate 528,075 downwards.
GGACAGGGATGATTGTAGCAGATTTCAGGCAGGTGGGGATGTCTGTTTCGGCCAGGGAGGGGTTGAATATCCTGCAGAAGATGCTGGACAGCTCATCGTGGGATCTTTAGGTGGAAATCGATTATGTGTTTTTGGAGCCTTTTGTGTGTCTGCTTCAAAATGAGTCACAGTGGACATGTAGAAATCCCAAACAATTCATCAAGAATGTTGAGACCCCATTGTCAGTCTGAGAGGATTGTTAATTAGATCGCACAATAATCTATTAAATCATGATGACAGAGTCATGCTTCCATCAGGAAATAGAACATGGACCTTGTTTTAGTCTGAGATAGACAAGTAGAGTCTTGATTGATCCCTGAGGAAAGTTAAGGTTCTAGCAGTCACAGGCCAAAGGTCATCTATACCCACCCACCCAACCAATGTCAGCAGCCTGTCACCGAACATGCTCTTCTGCTGATGAGTGCAGATGATGATTCATATCATTATGGTAATATATCATGACAATAATAAATGTTAGATACAACTTCTACAGCCAATATTCCGCTTTTTCAACCTATATAGAATGAAAGAAGCAGCCTTCAAACTTTTAACGCTTTGTGCACCACAATAGTCTGATGTGAAAATGTTCCAGCTCAGCTGCATTGCTGTTATTGTGCCGTTCATAACTTTGTCACAGCCCATCTGATTTTTACACACTGGGAAAGCAGAAGCAAAACCTTTAGCGTTTTGTGCTTGCCTATAGTCAATTTTGCTTGCATCAGTGTAGGAATCCTGAGGCTAATTGCAGGCACTGACCATGGGCAACAAACACAAACCTTTAACTGAGATTTATTTATGATGAAAGATTTATTTGTTTTGGGGGATTTTGTTTTGTTTTGTTTTACTTTGCTGTATAGATGACGAAGATGCTATGGAGATGTTAGCTATCAAAAGAACACCTGTTGCCATGGTGGCAGTAAACATTCAAATTAGGGGAAGAACAATTGGATAGCTTATCATAAATATGATGTACAGTATGTATTAACATATCAGGATTTTTCCAAATTGCACTGTGTTCTTGCACCGTTTTATTTTACTTGCTGCTGCATAATTTAGGGTTTTGTTTCCTGTTTTCTCTTTAGATTACAGAAATTTAACTTTTTGCTGTCTGAGGGTCGCCTGCTCATTACTGTCACTTGTTTAGAAATACCCTCTCTCGAGGTTGACACAGAGTCTTTCTGCAGCATCTGTGGCAATAAACGTACACAGTATAATCAGGATTTAGAACCTGACATTGCTGTAGAGCTAGAGAAAATGGCTGGTCTAATGACCACTCTAGCCTTAAAAAGTTGCGGTTGATTTAAAACTAGGTCATTTTATTACACTGATCACATGGACATCAGCCTTAAGAGATTGCTAGATGGCCTCGGAATTGATAGGGATAAGCAGTCAAGTGATGTTGCTATTTCAGGAATCATGTTTCAGAGATTCTTAAGGTGGAGATCATAAGACCACCTCACCCACTATCCTCACACGCTAGGAGTCTGGAGAGGAAGGATGCTTGATGTACAATTTCACCTGCATGATTGGAGGGGCTTGTTTGTTTGGGTTGAATGAGTATTGTTGGCAGTCTGTGTGTGTCCAGCACCCAACATGCTTGTAGACTGTGAGTAGAAAGAGCTAACACCTGTATGTGGCCATTCACATAATGACTTCTCATTTCCAACCCCCCCAACCCCCCAACCCCCCCACCCCCCCAAAAAAAAAATTAGAACCTGCTTTAATCTAACTGCCTGCACCAGGGCTGAATTGTTTTGTCAAAATCACTGTTACTTTCCTAAAGCTACATTTTTGCATGCTCACTAATGATCATGTTAATAATTGTGTTTGAGAAACCTCAACCTGACCCTACAGATTGAGAAGTGTTGAGATTTGGGATAAAGATGCCTTATTGTAGGGATTTGTGGTAGTGGTTCCAAAAATGGTGAGAGATCTTCACAGGCTGCTGACCTCGTGTTGCGAACAAGACAAAACTGTGACAATCTGATATATTTAGGCTTATTAATTCACAGTGTGACAGCAACCAGCCAACAGAAATCCTGCAGGAAATTACGCTGCTGGACCACATCCACATTCTCCTAATTTTTTAAAACATCTCTGCCCCTCACATATTTCAAAAGCAGCGATGTGATAGCTTGAGCCTGAGGCCAGTATGTTAACACAGGTTGTTGTCAAGATAAATAGATTGTCAAGGTAGACATTAGGAAAAAACAAAACTAAAAGTATGCTTACAAAATAGAATAAACTGCGCAATGGAAATGGTGTCAGTTGATAGAAAATCAGGGGGTAGAAAAAAATCCCATCCCCAGGCAGTGGCTGCATTTCCTTTGTTCTACAAATTGAGCCTTCAATTTCCCCAGAGATTTCATCACGGGTGGCAGACAGTCCCCTCACTCAAAATGACCAGAGAAGTGTGGACTCACCAGGAGCTTTCATTGTCGGAAACTTGTTCTATGACAGATCAATGCTGCTGTGAGGGTCTGCTTTTATGCACAGACCACACATGGCTACGGTGAGTCAACTATACAGATATGGTTGAGATAAGCACTTGGCTCAAGTTTAGGGGACAGTGACCTATTTCAAAAACACTATTTGGGCCCACGGCAGACAACAGAAACAAGCATGTTGTGTCCACTGCAAAAAAGTCAGGTGTTTGTTTAACCTTCCTGCTCCTTTATATAAAAGAGAGGCATTTGTCATGAATATATCGATGATGGACATTGGATCTCTTTGTTTTCGACTCTTGCACTTGAGACATATTTTGGTCATTTTTCGCAGTGTGCTTCAAATGTGCACTTGATGATGAGTAACTCAGTTTATTTTTCATGGAGTATCACAAAATGCCATCACTTAATCTATATTGTTATCCTGGCATTTATTATGCAAATAAATCCAAAACAAATATTTTCATCAAAGGAATAACATCACTCCAATACAATAATCAACGCACGAGTGGCACATTGGCGTTTGGAGCCTCCCCACTTTGATGCTTTAGCTGTCTTATTAAAACAGCAGAGCTTGCTGGTTTTCCTTCACATCAAAGTGGATTTGTGTTGAATTACCCTTTCAGCAGCAGGTGTTCCTTTGGAACAGGAGTCGGGAGCAACGTGACAACCCAGGTGTGCCCTTGGCTGCTCTGACAAAAAAACATTAAGACACATGCAGAATGCTTCTACTTTATCAAAGACATAGTTTGTGTGGATGAATGAGCAGCCCCCTCCTGCCAATGACATTTACAGAATTAATCCTATATTACAAAGTCAGTATGGCTTTGGTAATCATTGTGCATTTTCATTTTCATTGTGTCAATAAAGTGTCTGCTGGGGATTCACCATACACACACTGACTACGTAATTTGCTTACAGCTACGTTTTCTTACATATTAACCGTGTTTGCTATACATGTATGAGGTTTATTTACCTTGACATGTTTTGTCTGGTGTCTGTGGTGTTCCTGTTTTGTTCAATTACTTTTTTCTTCGTGAATTTGGACTTAATATCAGTGAAACGTAATTTCTGTGATTTCTAATTTATCTCAATCACTGTGGCCTTATTGTATATACAAAAAGAAACAAGTGGCTTTAGTAATTCTACAATTTCTTCCTATTGTAGACAGATAGAACTTAATTGATCCCTTCAGGAGCCTTTCTCAGGGAAATTCAAGAATTCTGTTGATTCTCTTTCATTTCAACCAGATGTGTTTTCATTTATCTCTGCTTCCATTTGTAGGCAGCGACGGTGCCATCTGTGGCTCCATAGTGATAAGCTGAGTGGAGCGTTTAGCAGCTGAAGAGACAGCGAATTCGCACAGAATTGGTTGAAACCTAGAACAGGAATGAAAAAAAACAGACAGGCCTTTCATAATATATGGCGAGTGTTAAATATTATACATGAAAAGAGGGATGACAAGGATACTTGAATTCTGTCGTTGGATGCAGAAAAGGCATTCGACAGAGTCGGTGGGTTAAACTACTTTATTGTGAGCCATTAGCTGGTTAATGTGACCTCAGAATCCTTCAATTTGTCGAGGGGCACGCGTCAGTCCTCATTGTTATTTGTTATGATTCTTGAACCCCTGGCATTTCAATCAGAAACCATCGAGGGTAAAGGGGATTCGTATCTCGGACTAAGAACATCAGATTTCGTTGTTTGCTGATGCCATATTATTATATCTTTAAGACTTGAAGAATTCAATACCAGCCCTAGTCGAGCTGATCCATCAATTTGATACATTTTCAGGTTACAAGGTCAATCAGTCTAAATCATTAATACTAGAAAGAACTAGAAAGTACTACTGCAACACTTCAACATCCTTTTTCAATAGCTAAGGATGGGCATACATATTTAGGGGGTTATTATCACACCTCTTATTAAAGCTATGCATGCAACTATGATCCCATTATTGCTCAAGTGAATGATAGTTTGGATAGGTGGATATCCCTCCCTTTGACAATAATTGGTAGAATCAATATCATCAAAATGAATATTCTCCCAACATTTTTATATCTACTTCAATCAATCCCTCTTACTCCCTCACCAGGCTTTTTTTCCACTAATTTCATATGGAACAAAAGACGATCAAGACTACGCTTAACACTATATCTGCCATATGAGAGGGGGGGACTCCAGTTTCAGCCTTTTTCTGGTTCTCTGAGCCTTCCAAATTACCTAGGGTTCAGATAGAGAGAGAAAATGCCAGGGGACTTACTCTGGACAGGTATTTCAGATTTCTTGAAGAGGTTTAAGCTGGACACAGTTAATCAATTTCTAAAAACCTCAATTAGAGTTTGGTATGAATCACATAAAATATTTGGAGAACAACCTGGAATATCACAAAATACTCTAATCTGGGGCAGGGCATTTTTTAGTGGGATCTCAGACCTTTATGAAGCTAATACTCTTATGTCCTTTGAAACTCTTAAAAGACAATTTGAGATCCCTCAGACCCATTTGTTTAAATGTTTTCAGATTTGTCGTTTTATTTGCTCCAGGATGCAGTCATATCAATGTCCTCCTTTAAGTATTTTAGAAGAAATAGCAAAATCAGACCCTTATAGTAAGGGAAAGATCTCTATGATATATAAGAAATTGGTAAACACAACCACAGAGTCCTCAAATTATAAAGGCTAGCATGGGTAGATGACCTTCAAACGGATATTACAGAACAGGAATGGGAAAAGGCCTGTTCCAAGGCGCAAACAATATCCATTAATAGCAGATTTAAATTGATTCAATATAACTGGTTTATGAGAACCTATATAACGCTTAAAAAACTTCACAAATTCAACCCTCATATCGCAGACACCTGAACAAAATGTGGAACAGGAAATGTGAATATATACGCACATTTTAGAGAAGGATAATTAATACAATCTCCGATATTATCGACAAAGAAATCCCAATGTGCCCGAGGGTTTGTATTCTGGGCCGTATTCCAGAAACGTTAGCACTTACAACTCATGAAAGTAAGCTGGTGAACCTCTGTCTCGTATCTAGTCTTATTGCTAGATATTGGAAGGGTGTTCATTGTCCATCGTTGAACTCATGGATTGTTGAACTCTCATCCTGCATAGCTATTGAAAGGCTCACATACACAATTAAACGGAAAACTCACATCTTCCACAAGATATGGGATGCATTCCTCAAATTTTTAGAATCAAGGCCTGATATCTCACCTTAGGATGTAACTTACAAAGTAAGACCATACCCCTTGTGGGTTGTTTCTATTTGTTTTTTTTGTCTTTTTAAAAGATTTTTATTCTATTTTGTGTGTATGTGTTTCTTATTCTCTTTCATGTTTATATGATTTTTGCTTATGTATTAGAAATACAAAAATGGATATAAGTTTTCAAGTCACTGTGAGTTAGTTTTAGTTAGTTTTATTGTCAATTATTATTTTGTTGTCGAGGTGGGGGGGGCTTATTCAAGGGAGACCCACACAATGTCACCAATTCATGTCAGAAACGATATGTACTGTGTTAAAAGTTGAAATTCAATAAAGATATGTGTTGAAATATTTTTTCTTTTAAAAGAACAGGAGTGGATTTTGAAATTAGTGGTCATGATGTGAATAGAATAGAAAAGAATAGAATAGGATAGAACCTTGATTGTCCTTACATCAAACGCAAGTGTATCCTACATGGCTGTGGAGGGTTTTTTAAGGTCATGAAGATAATGAATGGCAGTTATCATTCTGTTCTCCTAATCTATTCTGTGTGCTTCTTCTTAAATCTGTCTCAAACCCTTCATGGTCTCCATCACAACTCTTTATATTTCCATTTATTCCTGACCGTTGTAATGCAGGAGATTCCGCCTTCGGCATACATTATTGGAGGGCAATGATTTGGTATTTCATTATACATGGCAACTCTTTATCGTACCTCAAATGAGCAAATATAGATCCCCCATGAATCGACTTGCATGCTTTCTAATCTCAGATGAAAAGTAGACGTGCGCGCAGGGAATAACCTTCTGCTCATACATTTTAGTTTTCTTCTTTAGTCTTTCTGATAAGAGGATTTTTATGCTTTAGTTTTGTAATTTCAAAAGATGTTTTTTTTGTGTGCATTTTTCTAATGCTTCTACATAATATCTGCTAATATATGTTTCTTTCTTCAGCTCTGGTTGTGTGTGTGGGCTATGGCTCTGCTGTTGGTTGCTATGGTGAAACATCCAGGCGTAAAATTGAGAAGTGGCGTTACGTTTTTGAGATATAAGACGTGTGTGGAGTGTGTAATTATGTACCATTCATGAACAGGCTGCAACACATTTACTTTGAACTCCCTCTGCATAGATATGTTTCGATCCCATTAAATATGTCCATCATTGAATAATTAAATGATGAACTGGAGAAGACAACAACACTGTACTGTATTGTATACTTACTGTACTTTGGGGTCTAAATTTAAATGATATTCAATTACAAATCCAATGTTTTATAAAAATGATTAGCAATTACTTACCCTATAAGGCTCTCTACTCATATTTTGTGTGAACTTAATGAATAAGAATCCATAAAACAGTTTTATGAAAACTTTAACATTAATGTGGTACTGACAGAAATGTCTACATATTTGGAGAGAGCCACAGACATCAGAGAAGCTGACTGTAACTGCAGTTAGATGTTTCCATGGTGATGATGATGGTTTTATTTCCATTAAGTGGTCTATTGCTATCTATCAAAATATGTAGTTGGGATCAGACAAAATTCAATTTGATATTTTTTTGTATAGTCCCAAATCAAAACATCAAGTTACTCCCCATTTTGCACTTTAAACATTTCGTTTACAAAGATGAATGAATCCCCCATGAGCAAGCAGTGATGAAAAATGCGTCATCTGTTGCACCTCTGTATCATATAACAAAGTGGTCCAGGAGGGAGCAAAATGTATCTTTCTGCTTTGCCGTTTGTGATTTAGGAAAGAAATTATGAAATTGTAGCCATGAGTGTATGAGAAGATTATGCCTCACTGGTTTGACGGGATCTACTCAAGTTCCATCAAAAACAGTTAATCTCATAATATTAAGCAGAAATAATTGCTAGATCTGCCCGTACCTCTTCTTGTATCCAATTGAAAACAATTTCTAAAGCAAATGTCAACCTGAAGTTAGCAAAACGTAATATACAATTTAAATTTGTCAAATAATCATTACATTTTTAAATTCGCAGATATGGTAATTTTGAGTGACATACGAGTACTTTACTTTAGTAGTTTCTCTACACATAATGAGATTCATATTCCTTTAAATCCATCACATTGCATTCATAATGCATCTAAAAAAAATTGGTTCTAATTACCCGAAGAGAGACACAAACAATAAACCTTGCTTACCATATCAGACATGAGAATATCAGACACTGAATGTTGGTGTGAGTGTTTGTGTCACCTCCCACAAGAGTTTTCTCCTGATGTTTGCTGATATGACACATTTCATGAGGTCTGCCTAAAAAATACTGACTCAAATCCAGCCCCCACAATAATAGGAAGATTTGATGCCTTTTTTTGCTTAAGAATTCTCATAAATTACTAGATGTTTATAATTTGTTTACAAAAGCTGAATTATCTCCCTTAAAGGCACGACCAAGCTACTGTTGAAGTGCGAAGTGAACATTGAGTTGCAATCCTTGAGCTATTGTAGAGCTCCTCCACGTGTCCATGAGTCATCACTACACATTTCTCTCATCGAGCCACGAGTCCCCCTGTTGGTCAAAAGAGAAATCAACCTGCCACCGACACCACGGCATCACAGGGTGTCTGCTGCAGGCGAAGCAAAATGTTAATCACATTCAAACACAGCTATGCAAAGTGGAAAGGTGATAGTGTGTTTGTTTCTGCGTGTGTCGCTCCTTGAGGCAGATATGACAGGGACACATACTTTCAAATGATAATCCGTCCCTGCTGTTGCCATGGTCACTGCATGCGTGTGTCAGAGAAGGCAGCGTGACACACAGTCACCGCTAGTTAGTCACCGCTTCTGCTAAAAGGAGTTGGAAATCAGCAAACGTTCAACAGAATTACACATTATTTTCATTAAAAAGGTCTTCAATGACCAAAAACACTGTCATCAAAAACAATGATTACAATATTTTAAAGACATTTTCTGTTACATATGGTAATCTTTATTGCCATTTTGTTAAATACACACTGAGATGGGTTTCTGCGGAACCATGACGCTCCTCTGTATAAGACATAGATATAAATAACCAGCTGCTAAACTACTAAACACTAAACAGTGCAGCATTGACCAAATTAAGGTGTATAATCACCTTAGTAATAATCCATTGTAAGCATTTGCAATTAATAAACAGTTCATCTTTTTACATCCAATAGAGCTATATATTCCTTAGCCTTGTATGTAGTACACAGGTATGAAAACTGTGACATTTTAGCAGTAAGGAACTAGATATTGAAACAAACCGGTTTAAGGGGTCACAGTTGTTTGTTTCTGCAAGGAGAAGCAACCAGTTTGACTAGACGTGGCGCCTGTTGTATGAATTTGTAATATAAGTAAATAGTATAATACAACTGTGTATTTATGTGAAGGAACTGACTGTTTGGTAACAATAAATGACCACTGCAGTCACAACAGGCAAGGTTAAAGTGAGCTTGCTCATCGCTACATGTCGAACAGGAGGGCAGACGGCGCTCGACCATTCTAAGCTAAGCAACATCAACAAACTTTAGCAGGCAGGGACTTTTGTGTGGCTAGTTGTGGTAAACTAAAATACTTCTGTACATGGCAGCCTTTAGACAATGGGGTAAACTGCATTAAACATATTGTATTGACTCAACATCAGCACACAGGAAAGCACAGCGGGATAATTGCAAATACAAGCACTCAATGAGCAGGTAGGACGGGAATGGAAACACACAGAAAGGTCCATCTTTGTGGGGATCCTTTCGATTACGCTATCGCACACTTTCTCAGATGTTTCTATCAGACACAGAGCCTATCAGTGGCGAAAAACAAGTACCTCCAACTGCCCAGTTGAAATGTAGCAGAGCTATTTCATAGTTGCTGGCTCATGTTTTCAATCAATGTTGGATTTAGCCCAAAGATTTTTGTCGCTGTTAATGACTTCATCTGCATGATGGAATAAGTCCAGGCTTTGAAAATATCTCAGTTATCCTTTAAGATTATTGATGTTCGATTAGGTTTCTAGTGTCCTTTGGCTTGCCCCTTGCATCCTTCCACCTACTTCTATCCACAGTAATTAGTTCATCTCATTCAGGGCATATAATTAGTATAATTAGTACTCTAACACCAGAAATGATGGCGGTGAGTTGAAGAACTCATTAGGAAGAGGAAGATAGATGAAATGTGAAGAAGATGGCAGATACCAGGTGACCACAAATGGTTCAGAGAGTCAGGTTCATATGTCCTCTAATCCTCTAAGACTGACACAGGTGTCATAACCCACGTCCACTTCCAGGTAGCTGCATGGGAGGGATACTGTTTTCTTTGTATTCTCCCCTATTTATTGGTTAGGAAGTCAGGAATGTAGTCTCCTATTTTATATTACACAGAAGTTCCACAGTCAATGGAAAACTAAATATTGTGCGCACGGCAATGCTCTGTTTGACCACCAGGGGGACACAGACCTCTGCTTGAGAGTGCTTGAATATGCAAGTGAGCAAACTGTAATCATGAATATACACACAGTACAATCTACAGATACAATGTCTGTAAATGTGAACCCTCTCTGCCACACCGGGAGGAGGGTTTAGTATCTTCTTTTTTTTTTTTTTTTTTTTTGGTACCACAGCAAACCACGTCAGAGGGATAAAGGAACAAAACCTGAGATCTCTCCAGAAGTGTATTGCTCACTGACAATCGGTTTGCAAGTCTCAGATGCTCAGATGCAAACAAAGCCGCGTGGTGGAAGGCAGAGCACCGAGGAACTTTGGTGTGTGGAAGCAGTCAATCCGGTTGCCACGCTGGGGCCGATGTTTCATCCAGCATGACATTTTCTAATCCAAATCATGTTTTATGCATGCCCTCTGTTGGCCACTGAGAGATGAGATAGAGGACTTTATGTTGATACAAGGCCTCCCCTCTGTATGTGTGTGTTTGTGTAAGGGCTCTCTCATCCACTTGCTGATTCTCGGGGCTTAGTTTCACGCTGTGCCGCTCGGTCTCAGATGGTCTTCGCTGTAAACACCTCCATGCTATTGTAACAGGGGCTGTCCCTGGAAACGCGGCTGAGTCATACATTGAAAGCGTCGCCGGCACCGGCAAAGTTCGCCGACACTGGATCCCCATCCCACATTAGCAGGGATCCATGGTATGCACACATTGATCAATAGTGGACGGAGGCCAATACGCTCATTCACTTTTCACTGCATTCATGCAAGAGCTTATACAGTCCCATATTCTCCAGAGTTGTGAGGTTTGCTCAAAAAACGACACATGGTCGTCACACCTCCATTTGTCACCCATACGGATTTACTACTAAAATGGAAATGCTGTCATTTGTGCTAATTGTCACACGGCAGCACTCAAAGTTTGGCTTTTACTCCTCCACTTTTGTCTTTTCACCTTTCATGCATCAAGAAATATCTCAGGTATTATCTGCGATTGATTAAGTCGTCTAGTGGGTTGTAGCTGCAGACTCACAAACCTCTGTGGGATGTTCCTGTAATCAGTCACTCCATATTCTAACTGGATTATCTAATATTTCTCATATCTCATTCAGTTGCGGTGGCATCCTCTGGTAAATAACGACAACTCCACCAATCAAACGTCATCTGATAACGGTCTAGTTTTGGAAAAGGCCGCTCGAGTGCACACTCTGAAGTTATTTGAATATGCAATGTAATCACAGCTGCAAAGGACTTGAAAACATTTGCACTATTTTGCAGCCTTGTGCAAGGCAGAATGACTCGTACGTGTCTTGATTCCTTTAAAAACGCATATTAAATTTGTTTTCTAGGCCGTGCATTATTGAGAATGTGTTTTTCTGTGTTAGCCTGCAACATGAATTCAACATTAGGCCCCTAGGCACCCAGTTAAAGAGGTAGATTAAATGATTTTTATTTTCTTTAAATGTATATTTAGTTATTTACCCCCCAAATATACTAGTGAAACTAACTATTTAATTTTAATATATGTTAAAAGCAGATGGTTGTTCTAACATTTGCAAGACCTGACCAAGCTTTTTCAAAACGTAGCAGTGTATGAACCCAAAAATATCACGTTTCTTACTTCCTAACCATCGTGTTGACACATCATGTACATCAACCTCAGTACATTCTCACATTGATTAGTAATTAGGGAGCTCTGGAAATATGGAACATTTGTCAACCTTTTTTTTGTCTTTTTATCTTGAGAAATCATTTAGGGATTTTGCTGGAAAAAATAATTAATGGCTGGTATCTATGAGTAGATCAAGGTCTGGATCAATAAGTATGACCTATATATACTTTTCATGTGAACATGCATCAGACTACTGCATTTTGTTTTTCTATTGTACTAGCCGGACAATTGTGTGTTGGATTGTTCCGCCTTCATGGACCTTTGTGTTCAGCTGAATCAATTTTTTTCCAAAGAACCTGTCTGTTTCTTTATAAAGCGATTGCGTAACTAAGAGGTGCTGTTCGGTAACTCAAATATGCACAGTGAAGCATGATGGGTTTTCAAAAACCTTTATTCCTGCACGACATCAAGTTACACTCGCTCACAAGATGTTGCACCTGTCAATATCTGCTGTCACCTCTCGACTCTTCGCGTGCCGAGCTGTTTTGTCGATGAATAATTAAACAGGTGAGCGTTATTAAATACCATCTATCCTCTTAAGCCTGATGCAAGCAGGGCCTATTTAGCGCACACCAACTCATTACTGACAGGATCCCTTGGCCCGCCTCCAGTCTCCCTGCGCTGCAGCTCTCTCCTGTGTGTGACGTGACGTAATGCTAGTCCAAGCAGTGACTCACTCTCTTGCCCTGCGCTAATTGCCACCTTCGGAGTCCACATTTCAACCCGTGCACGTCGTGTTTGACAGAGACTCCAAAGCTGGGAAACGGCAACAGGTGAAATGTATATGGCCATCTCACAATGAAAAGCTTGGAACTGTAAGTCATTGTCGCAGAAATTATTTTTACTCATTTTAACTGTGTCTATAAATAAGATCATAGTTACACCTAATTACAACAATAATAATCTCAATCCCCGGAGCTGTGAGTTAACACACAAGATGAGTGTTTCATTATGAATTTAGCCAATGAATGGAAATTTGTGCTAAATTTAGTTCCTGGTGTGATTATGAATTATTCAAAAAATGAAATGAAAATAAGTGAAACAAAAACTCACTGTTACCTCAGATATTGAATCGGAGGCTGTCAGTTTTCATTGTCTGACTTTGCTCACAAGATTAAGAAAAAAACCCAACAAGAAGTGAGCTGTGAAGCACAAACTGTGAATCACAAAATTTCACTGAATGGCAGTGACTAGCTGTGATGCACCCGCTCAGGCCGAGGTTGAACATCTATGTGGTGTAATTATTGCTGCGACAACTACGAAAGAAAAACAAAAACATTTTGATGCCACGAGAAAACACTTTATCTTCATCTACCGGGAATAGCAATGCAGCCAAACCGGGCTCTTGAAATAAATTGTACTTTAGATGTTTTATATTGAAACAACAATATCCCAATATTGATTCTAAGACTTTTACCAAATGTGACTTTTACCTGGCTCGTGTTCAACATACTTGATCGGGCGGCAATAATAGCGAGGTTGTGTGTTCTGCAGTTGTGTTCTAGTCAGCCTGATAAAGACAAGAGGACACAAGCCAGAGATCCATTTTGCTCTGCCAGGACCATTATTATAATTAGTCATACTGCTGGCCCTCTGTTACCAACAATAAAATGCCTCGGGGAGGGGGGAAATGTATGAATTCTGGACTGGAAAAATCAAATTTGCGGAAAAGGATCTTATCGCTCGCTTTGTAGTTCAGTAATAACTGTGAAGCAAGGGGCTGACAAACGGAGAAGACAGCATTTTGTTTGTCAAATCCGGCAGGAAATAGAAGATACTGTACTTTTGTCTCGTATGAAAGAGTGCCTCGCTCCCACGTCTCGGTCTCTCACGGCCTGAGCTGAAACTTCAAAGTTACCCCTCCAGCATCAAATATTCAAAGGAGTGCTGTGCTTCCACCCGTGCCTTAGCGGAGTGGCTTGTTCCATTTAGCTCCACTTTCATCACACCAGCTCATATGCACACACCACTGACCACAGAGCCTCCATGTTTCTCATCCTCAGCCTTCCATTTAGGGACGTTCAGATTTTGATATATCGGGGAAACGTGGCTGATACAACCAAAATGGTGGCATCGGCACTAGCTCAGTGACGTTTACAATGTATTGCCTGCATCTATGTTGGCAGTAATGTGCTGAGCAGAGGGAGATCATCTGCAAATCAAGGGGGCATATGGACCTCATGCTATTCCACTTTAAAATAAGCGGGCCATTCCTTTAATGGAAACCTGGCTGGAGCATCGTCTGTGTTGCCTCACTCCCAACTGCCATTGAAATGTATGAAAATCAACAACTGTGTGCCGTATGAACACTTCATCTCCCGTCCCTTTGAATTGGAGGAACACAAAGATTTAGTTAGTGTAGTGACACTATAAAGGAGCTACGTAGGAGGAACATCTGACTCTGCTGCCCACTTAAGGAAAATACAAGCTGCAGCCAACATGTTCCTCACCAATCCTCACGATAGCAGTGTTGGCTGACATATACGGGGAATGAATGTGTGAGGAATTGATCCGGTATCAGCATTTTCAGGGCTTACCGTGGAGCAAAAGTGAAACACCCCTACTGTTAAGAGGGCCTCGTGCGATCGATGCTGCATTATGTTTTAACGAAGGAGGCTGCAGCTCGCTTTGATCCTGTCGCCTGTATTGACCAGTTCACCTGATGAAAGGCTTTCGCTTTTGTTTGGAGATGTTTTCATTCCAGACTAATTGCCGGTCAATATACATTGTGAATATATGTCAAATTATTCTTTTTTGGCATGGCTCATTTTTGTCCCCGTTAGAAAGCCTTTATTGAGCTGAGCTTTGATCAGATAATATCGGTACCTGAAGGTGGTTTTTGGGAACGAGATCCCACGTGTCCTTTGATCCATAAATCTAAACATATAACACTGGTGTTGCTGCTGTAATTGCTGCAGTTCTGCAAATTTGTTGGCTGCTGTCAAAGAGATTATGATTTTTTGTCCCCTCCTCTCCTTCAAAGCTGAATTTGTGAGAATCAGTCTGCTCATCCAGTTACATTCTTATTCCACAATAATCTCAAATGACTTGTTTCTAATGTGTTGTACGTTTTAGAGCAAGTGTCCAGATAGTTAATTTACACCCAACAAGGGTGTTGTTGAAATTTTAGACCTTTTAAAAAAAAATTATATTAGCCTGCTTTCCCTTTGGGTTGTGCAAAAGGCAAAACAAAACATCAGTCGTAATATGATGCAACATTCTTTGAGAATAATGTAAATTGAGAATAAATTAGAAGTGCAAACTGAGTGTGGAAACTGTATGCAGTAGGCCTCACTGGGCTTTTGAAGGATCTTAAGAGTAGTCATCATGAATTTGCATTTGATTATATGCTCAATTCTTCTAGGTTGTTTAGTTTAACACATCAGTCTCATTAAAACGCAGATTTTGTGCTTTGTAGAACACAAATGTGTCACCGCTGGGTTTGGAATATTTTTAGACAGGACAGGAACAGGAAGATGCTTTTGACAACGACTCTGTATTCACCTTGTGGGATTCTGAATGTATTTCCGATATCTGTACAGCGACACGCTGTGTCTAATCTGCTCTCTACATCGTGCGAGTCCTGACCTTGGATGAGAGCGCTTCACACTTTGTGTCTCAGAGTGGTTTGGTGCATTGAATGCCCCCATTCCATGTGAATTAAGATCAGGAATTGGTGCAACGTACAGATGATGAAATACAGCAAATAAAAGATGTTGCCCGGGGCATCTTCACGGGGAATCAGTCACACAGCGAGCGGCTTTCATGTTTGTCCGCTGGTGATGGCTTTTCAAATGATTTAAAAAAAAAATGGTTGCAGATGATTTTCCCAAACCGGCACGTGGATCTCACGACTTGCGACCTCTCGCCGATGGAGCTCGACTTGAATTGGCTCCTTGTCGAGCGTGTACAAGGGAACGCTTGCCTTAACTGTCTATAGATGGACTCTTGAATAACCCTGGGAACACAGTGTGTGATGTGTTTGCGCAGTGACAGTGAGGGGCGGCAGACGGAGGGCGGAAGCAGATGCGTGCGAGAGAGAGGGGTTCCTGAGCTGTGGCACCATCACAGGGTGCCTCTGTCTGGCCCCTGAGGAGCGTTGAATTAAAGGCTGTTGGCACTAATGCCCCCCACCCCCACCCCATTTGCGTGTTGAGGAAAAATAAATTATGGCGGCTCAGAAAGACATCTGAGTCCCTGCTTTGCATTCCTGTGTAACACAGAAAGACAGAGAGTGTGTGTTCTGGCATAGCAGAGAGGGGCGTGGCTCTGCACAGGAATCGATGGAACAAGTGCAAGAGACAAAAAACGATTCTCCGTCACCTTTTGGGAAAAAAAAAAGAAAAACAACAACAACCTAAGGCTCGATGCTGCTGTAGGTGACGCTGCGCGGGAGATAAAGAGAGATAGATCGCGCTAAAGAGTGTGATTTAGACGGGGAGGGAGGGCGGAGAGGTGGGGGGGGGGATTTAAAGGGCAAGAAACGGAGGGAGATTCGGATAGGAGTGAAGGAGCGAAGGGAAGAGAGAGAGAGAGGGAGATCGGGGGGGGGGGCAGGCATTGACTGCGAGAACCGCACATGGGAGACGAGAAGCCCGCTATTTGGTGCGCTCGGCGTGCGTGAACCGTGTGGATTTCGCGGAGCCGGCGGACGCGCGGGCTCGCAGCGCGCTTGGTGGTGGTGGTGGCGGCGGTGGGGGGGATCGCGGCGCTGCGTGTGTGCAGAGGATGAGCAGGCGATGCGGTCTCGCTGCCTGTGATCGCCGTCCTCAGAGCCCCGGAACCTGTGCGCGCTGGTGCCGTCGCAGGCCGTCAGCCTTGCAGTGAGGCAGCAGCAGCAGCAGCAGCAGGAGGGTTGATGCAGGTTTGATGCAGGATGAGCTCCAAGCACTCCTCCGACTGGATCCCCTACAGGTACCGTGGCGCGGCTTCCCCAGCAACGCGGGGAAGGGCACGTCTTTCCCAGCCTTTTTGTCGTGGACGTGTGTGCGGATGCATGCCCAACGCATGCTGGGAACTTGTGATGTTCTAATGCAGCCTGGCTTGTTTTCTGGAATGTTTAGTAGGAAAACAGTTTAATTTAATGAAACAGGCAAGGAATTCAATGGCAGGAAACTAGTGAGGTCCTAATCCGGTTCACATGTGAAGATATTTCCTGTCCTCCAACTATTGAATTGTTTGCCTGGATAAATAATCTGATTTAGAAATAAAGCCACATTCAAAATGTTTTTACTGTGCATGCACATTCTTATCTCTGCTGTCCTTTAAAATCACTCAACTTTTGTGTGTGTGTGGGACTGTGAGTTTTTGGACTCTGCGGTTCTAATCTCGACAGGGAGCGGTTGTGACACACACACAAAAGAACATTGTACAACATATGTATGTACTTACTGTGTCAAGTGCAGCACCAACACTGTTCTTTCCCCCTCCTCTGATGGAGCACCTATTACCATGGTTTCCTGCTCTCGTTGATGTCATTGGCTCATGGTTGCTATAAGTTACGGTGACCGTCCAGGTTAAGAGCAGGAAGTGATTTGAAATAGATTTTATTTGGAAATTAAAAGTGTAGTGTACATTATCTGAGGTGTGTATAAAAAACGGTGATGATTTCGTGAACAAACATTGAGGACTAGCTTCAATAATGATGTAGGGCTGTGATGAGCAAATACCTTGAATTGGGGCAACACACAGTTTGGCCTCCTTAAGCTGTCATGATTTAGTCTGCAAAGCGGCAGTAAATGAAAGACAGCAGAAATCGTTACTGTCCTTTTTCAGTTTCTAAAATGATCCCCTTAAGTGTGTAATTTGAGAGTCGGTGAGATGGAGAGGGCAAATAGATTGTTGATTCCTTGAGTAGTTTTTTCTCATCTCGTGAAGCTGCGATGAAAAATGCATGGGCCTCTGTGCCAATTGAGGGGATGATGGGGTGCTGCACCACAAAGCTCACATCTCATTAGACACATACAGTGCATGCTTTCACACTAACCAAATGAAGGGGCGAAATCACCAAATTTGCACTTCAGTAGTGCTCAACAAATGTGTGGCTTTTACATGACAGAATATAACACAGCAGATACAATCATGATTTTAATTCACAAAAAGCTTCAAGATTTGTATTTTAATGTTGATCTTCGGTGACCTTGGATCTTTGAAAGAAACTATAAATTAAAGTTGTTATTATTATTATTATTATTAAAGTTATTGGAAGGATGGCCATCAAACCCATTTCAAGATGGGACTTTTTTTTTGCATGAATCGCCATCCTGGATGGTATTGGTGCCAGAACTTTATGACCTCTGGCAAGGAGATTTACGCATCTGAATACACTAAGTCTACTAGTCTCCCCTCTACCAAAGTCATTGGACTGGTTAAGTGCATGCAGGTGGGGGAAAGCATTTTTTTCCTTTAAATCATAGTTTGTAGTCTGCACTCTCGGACGGTACTCCAGTCATCTGAATTATGAAAAGATCTGATCTGATCTATAGTGCAGAATTAGAATATGGTAGTCTAAATGTAAAATCTGACCTGTTGTCTGAAAGGTTTTTCTGTTGATGGAATTTCATCATGTTTCTCAGTTTACTGAACAGGCATGATGCATATTTTAGCATTCATAGTGGATTTTGGACGATATGTGTTATATTTCATGACAGGTTTTCTTAGCTTAGTGTAACTGTGAAGCACAGAATTTAACAGTATACATCATGGTTTTGTTTGTATTTCAATACAAATAGCTCAAGGGAAATCAGTGGCATGGCAACCTCATGGCAGTTATAGCTTTACTATGAGAGCATATTTCAGGTAGCACAGTTGTATGTTGATTAAACATTTAATGTGCAACACTGTAGGATTGAACAAAAAAAGGTTAAAAAAAAAAGTTCACTCTGGCTCTAAAATACCACACATTAAAGTATATATATGAAGTAAATCAAAATATTCCATAAATTCAGGCTGTACTTTTTTATCTAGTAGCATATTACAAAAAACATTTTTGATATGATTGGTTACCAAGAAGCGCATCAGTAAACCATAGTTAGCTTGGGACAATGGAGTAGTTATACTGTTTATAGCGTCCACTCCTTGGGAGGACAGTTATGTGAGTAGCAAGACCCTCCACTTTAATGAGCTGTTTGACCTGTGTTGTTATCTTGCTGTTCGATGCCTATTTAC
>CAESWR010000566.1:487929-498518 GCA_903171835.1 Mullus surmuletus | reverse complement strand
TGTCAGTGATGATTGACATGGATCCAAGAATATATGTATGATAATAAAAGATGACGTCTGCTAGATTTCTTTTTTTTGTTGTGTAAATGGGCTTATTATATACTGTTTTTTTCTACCTGAATGACTCAAAGTGCTTCACATAGAACATTACACATTCACTTAAGGCGGAGACTTGCTAAAGGGCACTTCTCCTGGCAAGGGCACCGAACTGGTAACCCTCCAATTTCACACCGACCGTTCTAGCTTCCAGATAAGGGGTGATTTAGGTCACATAATTATCATTTAATACCCTTCTTCTTTTCAGTCTGCTCAGGATGAAACAGAATGGTATTGTACTCATGATAACAATCGTGCCTCCTTTTATTCCCCTTCTAATCCCTCCCTTCACTCAGCTTTGATATGTACACCAGATTCCTATTTTAGACACAGTGTTCTCATTCTCAGCCCCACTGGGTGATCTGATCTTCAGGCTCATTACTCTTTTCTAATGAAAGGAAGGTAATTCATCGCTCAGCGGTCCATCATCTCAAGAGGGGTCTTGCCCTGGATGGGCTGCCTATCTTTTTTTTTCTTCAGGAGGTTGCTTCAGCGCCAACTCCACCGGTCAATGAACCAGCCATTGACGTGGAAGACTTGGAGGAGTTTTCACTGCGACCTGCACCCCAGGGTGTCAGGGTGAAGTGCAGGATCACCCGAGATAAGAAAGGCATGGACAGAGGCATGTATCCCACCTACTATCTTCATCTAGAGAGGGAGGACGGCAAGAAGGTGAGCAATGGCTTGAGGCAGGCAAACTTTCTCTTTGTAAACAAACTGATTTAGAATGTTCATGGTATGTTGGGATGTACATGAAAAAAAAAAACATCTAGATGTGAAGAGCTGGCAAAGTAAACAAAGTGACAGAATAAATGGTCAGGGGTTAAAAAAAGAACCCCAAAAACCTTGTTATAACAAAGATGTCTATGTTTTTCCCCATATTTAATGTTTTAATTAATATTAAGACTGTTGTTGTGTGGTGATGTACCACAGGTGTTCCTGTTAGCAGGCAGGAAGAGGAAAAAGAGCAAAACATCAAATTACCTCATCTCCATTGATCCCACTGATCTGTCTCGAGGAGGAGAGAGCTTCATAGGTAAACTAAGGTGGGTCCCCGGTTTGGCAGCGCTCACTGAAGGATTTGCACTCATTAGTATGCACCCCGAGATGAACTTGTTTGAAAAGAAATACTTTTTTACTCGCTCACAAACCTTTTTGTTGTATCAGAATATTTGCTTCCTCTTGTATCTCACTTTCCTGTGTTTCTGCTCAGCTGCTCCAATTCTCAACATCTCACTGCGGTTCAGCTTAGGAAATCTTTTGATCTTGGCATCGACCTTAAACAGAATAAACACACAAGCCTCCCAGTGGCCAATCTTTAAATTGTGCCAAAAACAGTATTTTTCCCCTCATTGCTGCTGTATTTCAGCAGCTGTATTTCAGTCATCAGCTTTGATGGAGGTTTTCAGAGGGCTCGTTCAGTTATGTATACATACATCAATCTACTATAGCCTTACATTTAATGATAACTGCTAATAAATATTCAAAAATACAAAATAAGCAGAATACAGATATGAAGATTTTTTTTTTTCATTGCTAATTTTCAGGTTTGCTCAGCAACAATAATACTGTCAAGATTCCCTTGAACACTGTTAGCAGGCAGGAAGAGGAAAAAGAACAAAACATCAAATTGCCTCATCTCCATTGAAAAAGCTTATACTGGAATTTTAAACACCTTTACATTCATAATAATTTAATGTGTAAAACCTCACTAATAAAATGTGTAACTTTGAAAAAATGATTTTTTCAAACATTGTTCAAACATTATTCATTAAAAGCACATTTTACTGTGAATAGTGCATTAGCTGTTTAGTGTTTAGGGCATATTATCAAAGTAAGACTGATGGGAAGTCAGTTGTGAAGTAATGCTTGGCGACAGCTTCAAGTCGACATCAGTGGCTCCATGGAAACTCTAGGTGAGTTTAATCAAATATGGCTCTGTGCAGCCTTTAATCCTCGGAGCCTGTCAGACCATTGGTCGATGTGCTGCTCAAACCTTCGTAATCACAACCGCACTTGAATGATGGAGATCTAAATTCAAATGAATGCTGACCTTTCATCCAGTGCTTCTAAAGAGCCCTGGAGTGGGCTGGCCTAAATGAAGTATAACCTACAAGGGAAATGCAGTCAGCGGTTGTAGCTGTGGGATTGCAAGACCATGTCTGTCCACTTTACAAGGTTAATAACCAGAAACATGCCCATCTGGGAAATACAACATAGACAACTGTGCAGCCTACACATAGACACACAGTACAAACAAACTCCACAGACAGGTTTGAAAATAGAGCCCAAACACTTACCTCACAAAACACATTCTTAGCTTCTTGAATATGATACTGTGTCTCAAGGTTGCCTATAAGGAATTTGAACTGTCGACTGAAGATGAGCTTTTTGCATTGTGGTGAATGTGACAGCATGTCACTCAATTTATCCAAATTATTATGATTACAAACAAGTTTCCGAAGGGGTACAAATTTGATATGTGAATCATATATGTCCAAATAGTCAGATGCCATTCTCACTGTGATATAATGATGTTCAATAAAGTTCTATCTATCCATCTGTCTATCTAAAGGCAGCAATAAAAGAAGGTGCTTCTGGAATGAATATGTTGAGAGGAGAGTGAAATAGTTGTGCCGGAATATGCAACATTGTATCGATATCAGGCCATCAGTCAGTTCTGCTTTTTTTAATACTCTGCAGGTCTAATCTCATGGGGACCAAGTTCACCGTGTATGACGGTGGTCTGAACCCCATGAAGAGCACCACCAGCCTCAAAGCCAGCGAGCTGCGTCAAGAGCTGGCAGCCATTTGCTATGTGAGCCCAGAAAAATGTTTTTCCCCCGGTGATGCATTTTCTAAAGCTTGCAGAGAAGTGCAGATAAATAACAGAATGTAGAATGATGTCTTTGAATTTACATTAAGACTCAAAGTCCTGAGAATAATCTATTTATAACAATATTCTAATAACATAATTTGAAGTAATGTTGTTTCCATTGTAGCCCACTTTAAACAATATAGTTCAGTTACATTATGCCATTTAATTAGCATCTTTATGACCTTTAAATACTGTCTCATTTACATATTCTATCTAACATAATCAGATAAAGAGATTCATCCTGGGAATAAAAGTCAGAGTATTTCCTGAGATTATATGATCATCTCCGTATTCGTAAATTAATTTGAATATTTATGAAGGAGAATGGCAGATCAGAAAATGGCCTTGAATTTTACTGCTGCTAGATGCTATGATGAAGGTCTCGGAGACCGAAACCTTCAATGAATGTGACCTATAGCACAGATTGATGTGTGTGTGGGAAGCCTCTCCACTGCTGACAGAAATTACTTGTAATCACCTATGATAATGTAGCATTTGTTTAACTGATTGTAGCTATTATAGATAATCCAACATTATTTACGTTGATAGTGTCAATATTTAACATTGGTTTGTGCACGTGCTGAAAATGTCTTTTATCTCTGACAATTTTCTGACGCTGAATTGTAACATCTCCTCAAACCAGGAAACCAATGTCTTAGGATTCAAAGGCCCTCGCAAAATGAGTGTCATCATTCCTGGAATGAACATGGACCACGAGAGAGTTTCAATTCGTCCACGAAATGTATGTGGCGCTTCGTTGCTCAGAGACCACACCTCCACCGACCACTTCAGCCTCTCCCAGACAGGATTCTTTGGGGGTGTTTGAATCTTTGCTGCTTTCCTCGATTGCAGGACCATGAGTCGTTGTTGGCTAGGTGGCAGAACAAGAACACGGAGAGCGTGATTGAGCTTCATAACAAGACACCTGTGTGGAACGATGACACACAATCGTATGTGCTCAACTTCCACGGCAGGGTGACTCAGGCATCTGTGAAGAATTTCCAAATCATTCACGACAATGACCGTAAGTTCCTTATATACATATGTGATATTGTATAGTAATTTATAGCCTATAGTATTTTCTTATTTTTGTCGTCTGATTCAGTAGCACTCAAATAACATTTTTCTTTAGGACTGTGTTTATTTATTATTCTTACATCACTTGCTATTCTTAATAAGTTGCTGGAATAAACCGGTGATAGTATATTATGATTTGTTGAGTGTTAAATTCAGAATCTGCTCAGTAATAAGTGACTTTCCAGCCTGCATATATCAAATGTGTAGGTACATACAACGAATGGACATTTTATTTGCATATTTCATTAGATAGATGTCCATTTCCACATTCAAACATAACATTTCAGAAACCTTGTAACCAATGTAAGTGAACAGTCTAGGAAGCTTTGTAGACTCAGAGTGTCTTCACTTTCGTATTAAACACCTTTTCTCATTTCTTCTCATTATATTCATGTCACACTCTGGATCTCGTCCACAGCTGACTACATCGTGATGCAGTTTGGCCGCGTGGCAGAGGATGTCTTCACCATGGACTATAATTACCCAATGTGCGCCCTGCAAGCCTTTGCCATAGCCCTTTCCAGTTTTGACAGCAAGTTAGCCTGCGAATAGATCCCAGCCTGAGCTGCAGCAGATCACTGGTCCATCTGTCCTCTCAACAAGGGCTGTTAATATTGCTGGGGCTGGTTTGAGATCTGCAAACCACCTAGCACATTGGAATTCATGCATATCCCAAAATGCTTTATGGGCCTCAAGTTTTGTGCATACATTTGTCGGGGGGGCGGGGGTGGGGGGGGGCAGCTGCGGTCCTGACTTGTGGAACAAAACAAGCACAAAGCGTAATCCACAAAATCAAGTTTATTTGTTTTGATAACTATAGCCATTTTGTACTGTAACAGCGTTCTAAAAAAACCTTTATGTACAAACATTTTAACATTTTATCTGTAAATTATAACTAACAAATACACATCTGTGGGTTTTAAGAGTTTTACATAGTCTGTCACATGAGTAACACACCCCACACTCCCTCAAGCATGAATACTGCTTGTAAAGCTACTGAATTCAAAATAACATGCATGTCACAAACTATTTATTTTGTTATTTATGTATTTATTACATGTCGGTTTTGTTTTGTTTTTCTTTTCTTTTCTTAATTTACAGCGGTTTCTACAATATTGGCTTTAAGGAGCCTGCAAGCACATTTAAGAGGTCACAAGAAGGAAAATCCACACAATTAGCAATTCAGTTTTGAACAGGGCAAAGGCATGTTACACTGTGCAGCGAACCATTGACAATATTGTGTCACAGTGTCCTGTATGTGAATGTAGAGGAAGATGAAGATTTAAATTTAAAGGATAATTCCAAGGGTTTTTTGTTTTCTTTTGAATAGGCCCTGCTTTTTCCTGTGTTCAAATCAGATGCATAATAGAAAGTCACATTCGAGAGACTGCAAAATATTATAATTGCATCAGTGCTTTATTCCCACTTATAGGCCCAGATTTGTATCTAAATATTGAACAATATTAAAGGATAAGGAAAGGATTGACGTGTGTCAAGAAGTCTCGCTGTAGGAGTTGAAAGTATTAACACAAGAGAAGACAGATATCCCACCATAGTTCATGTTTATGCATTTTCCAAACTTTGACAGACTTACTTTACGAGTCAGATGCACAGACGTTGCTGCTAGTACCGTAGTTCTCCACATGGATGAAACCCTACTCCCCGTGCACTACACCTTGACGGCCATCAGTCATTAAGGAAGAAAGCAGATGAAGTCAACAAAAAGTCCGTCTCTGCCGGTTTCCTCAGCAATCAAAGTCTTAGTGGTAACGGCAAACTCTCAGTATTGCACCAGTTACAAAACTCTCCCCTATGTTAGTCGTGATTAACGATTAACAATATGGCGCAGTTAAACAAAAAGGAATTATCCTTTAAGTCAGTTGTAGGTGACATATGGCTGTACATACTTTATTGTGCCTTTGAAGAATGATTCCAGTGTTATGCTTTTGCCACAAAATGAGACAAGCTTAATGTTCTTACGAGCAGTGGAGACTTTTCCGTGTAGCTATTTCATTAAACTGGACTGATCTCAAATGCATCCAAAAGCCTCCAGAAGATGATTCTTTTAATTCAATTCATTTAACTATCCATTTCTTTTGAGGCCTCAAAGTATTTACAAGAACAAGGAAGCAAATGATTATTTTCTGTATTTTGTTTCAGGCAGCAGATATGTGGAAGGCACACCATGCTTAAGGTTGCTCTTGTACCTTCTCATGTCTCCTACTTGAAGAAAAAACAAACAAACTGAACACAGACTGATTAACTGCCAACACGCAGTTGCAGGATGAATCTGCTATAGTTTGCATAACATCTCTTTTCATCTTCGATTAATTTTATGCTCCACTGAAGTGGAGTTTAGTACATTCCGCATCTGACTGCAAGTATGTTTCTGTATCACGTAATTAGAGGTTCATTGCAGTTTACATTTTTACTCAAAGTATTATCCCTCTTGCTCCTTGTGGGGATCATATCCCTTCTCAAATAGTTATAGAATTTTTGTATTTTATGACCATTAAAAGATGCTGAATGAAGGCAAGGAACAATCTGATACCGCTATTGTAACTGTGGATTATGAGGAAATCTTTATCAAATGTGCTATTCTTGTACTTAATTGTGTTCTAACTATTTGGGATTTCTAAAATTGTTGATACTCTCGCTGTAAAGTCTGCTTTTCATACATGTGTCCAGGAACCAAAGGTTCTATCACTTTCTGTTTTAGTGCTCTTGTTGTAATGTACAGTAAATGGTGTACAATTTACTGTAGTGGCACAGACACAGTTGTTTGATCTTGAAAAAAAAATAAAACTTCAGTAAATCCATACTTGTGTTGTGGTCTCTAAATGTAAACCAAAGCCGCTTAATAAAGGACCTTTAATGAGCATGAGCATTAATGATTTTAACTAGTATTTGCAAATTGCAAGGTACACGTTTTACACTATGTACCCTCTGGTTGGTTTGTAATTTTGGAGGGGGGGAAAAAAGGCCAATTTAGGCCTCTTGACTTTTTTTCCCCTTGTTAGCATTTGCATGAAAGTACACGTCAAAGGCAGTCATTCTCTTGGGAACAAAACTCTATTATAGCTAAACTTATTCCTGTAGATATCTAAGAAATATGACTGAAAATCGGTTATGATATGGTATCTATGCTATTTCAGGAATACTCATCCTTTAAAAGAGCAAAGACACCGAGAAACACGCACATCTTTATTGACAGAGTCCACCATTGTGTGATATACTAATGTGACAAAAAAAAAAAGGCTGTGAAATCAAGATATATTGGAAAATAACGAAGCCTCGGGTGTTTTAAGTTCACATTGCATGATTTATTGCTTCTGCTTTTTTTTCATTTATTGACTCCACATTGCATTCCTGTATTGATTAGAAGAAATCTGGTGGTGCTGTTTGATCTAAACTGTGTTGATAAAAGTTCAGTATCAGATATGTGGCTCATGTCTTCGTGTCTATTCTTTGACTGCTGCGTGAGTAGCAGAATAAGCCATTCAATTTCAAGGCAGATTTGAATGTTTTCTTCAAGAGTACGAGAACCTTCGTTCAGCAGAAGTCTATACTTTTCTGGTTTACTGTGATATTGCAAACATTAACGATGTGTCTCAGAGATTGTGTATGACAAGTCGAAATGTGCAAAATTAGAAAATCCATTGATCTTTTCTGTAAGAGTACTGCAGCTTTCACAAATGATGTGTACTGACAGTGCTTAGAATTAATTTAGGTGAAACCCGCAGACAACCGTAACCTATCAATTCAAAATTCTCTAACACTGCAAAACACACAGAATTAATGAGACCAAGTTCTGTCTGTCATTCTTTTGACAAGCCTCACTTTCTTTTACCAAGGCATTACAACTGCTAGCCCTCGCTGCTAATGAAAAGTTGGGATAGACAGAAACAAAGACACAAACAGAAGAAAGATTCTGTAACAGGGCTTAATTAAGTGTGACAATTTCAAAAATATCTGGAAGCAACAGTGCAAAAAGATACAAATGGGTTCATTTTGATTGAACACTTGAATTTCAATCCGCTCACATTGGGTTTGTGCTGCAAAAACTCTATCTATCAGCCAAACTGTTTTTTTTTATACTTTCAGTGACTCTCCTGTCCAGAGGTTATTTATTTGTGAAGCCCACAGGCGTATTACATCATGGAATGTATTCTAACCTGGTCGGACCACTAGATGGAGCTAGACAGCATCAGCGCTATCCACTTTCATTAAATGTTTAACAAAGACATAAAGTCTCTCTCTATGCAGTATTATTATTATTTTTTACATATACACATCTAGCTGTTTGAATATTTCATAAGTACAAAGTGAGGAATAGAATTATTGAGTAATATTAGGGCAGAGCGGTGTTAAGTCTCCCGCCGAGTGCGCATCCTCAGCCCACTGACCCTGACCTCTGTGGGCACGTCCGCCTGCATGTGACCTTCACCCTCCTCTGACACTGACATCAACAAATACTCTTCTTTTCCCTCCTCTGCCTCCTCCTCCGGGTTTGAGCTTCCCTCACAGCCAAACAGCAGGCTCTCTGCCTCCATTACAGGGTCGTCTTCATCCTCCACCTCCACCTCCACCTCCACCTCCTCCTCCTCCACCTCGGTCCCCTCGCTCTCCTCCTCCGCCTCATCCTCTCTTTCCACTTCCTCTTCCTCCTCCTCTTCCCCCTCCTCCTCCTCTTCATTGGCATCTTCTTTAGGGTAGCGGAATACATCTTTGTGTTCGCTGAAACTTATTTGCTTCCTGCCTGCCGTGTGACCCTGCAGCTCTTTGCTCACCTCGAAGCCGAGTCTTTCCTGTGGTCCGACTCCTGTGGGCAGGGATGGGGTGGGAGTCAGCAGCTGTCTTCTCTCTGCCTCGGCCTCCTCCTCCTCTTCTTCTTCTTCCGTGTCTTCCTCGATCACGTCCTCATCCTCATCCTCCTCGTTGTCTTCTCCCTCCTCCTCTTCCTCCTCTCTCTCCTCTTCATCCTCCTCTTTCACTATGGACAGCTTCCTGGCCATGACCTCCTCCTCCTCCTGTTCCATCCTCTCTGCCAGGGCCTCTGCAGTGGGCTGCTTGGTGGGCCCCTCGAGGGACATCATGTCAAATCTGTACTTGTCATGTTTGTCACTGTTCTCCTCGTACTCCGGGTACGTTTCCTCGGGGTAGCCTGCGTTAGCGAGCAGAGAGATGATATCACGTGGTTTACAACATCATATTTTGTGTGCATGAAACGACTTCTCATCGTGACTAGTTGTGTTAATCACTCGAAAGTGTTTAGGGGCTTCAGGATGGGGGTTTACCTTCCCAGTCTGCACCGTAAGGGACTTCCTCAGCCTCCATCTCAGGGGAAGCTCCCTCCAAACGTCCCTCTTGTATCAGTTGAGTGATCTGCCGGAGCTGCCTGAGTAATTTCTCCTCCTTCTTTGATGTTGATGTTTTGCTCTTCCTCCGTCTACCACTGGGGAACAGCACATATGAAAGCACAGTTGTCACTGCAGCACCTCAGGCAAATGGGGAAAATATACTTCCGGAGACTATTTCCCAAAGAAAGACTTCCAACATTTTCAATTTCCTTTCCTTTCTTTTACAATGTATTTTTCTGCCGTTTCCCCTCATATTCTTACAATGGGGTTTCTGTTAGTTGCTGTTAAATGCAAAACAGGGGTCCTGAATAAGAAAAAAAACAACTTTTTTCCCCCCAAGCGTCGGGGAGCCTTGTAAAGGGTCGAATCAATGTTAATTATTCTTGTGTAAGAACATCCATTTGTATTTTTGAATATTTGATTATCTGTTTTATTTGTGTACTGGTCGAAGAGCGAGCGCCAATCCGACTGTCATGGCGGAGGCAGAGGGAAGCCCAAGTAGTTAGAAGAAAAGTGTTTTACGGCCATAAAACGGAATGAAGTCTGAGAGGATGTACGATACAGCACTCGGCACTCGGCAACTCTATCTCGGCAACTCTATCTCTTGTGGAAAGTTGCAGAAGCATTACCTGAAGAAAAATGCAGTCGCCTGGCATATTTTAATGGAAATTGGGAGAGACAACGACGAGGGGACAACAATGTTTAAGAAAAAAATCAATTCTGAACGGGTGCTGCCGTCTACTTTTTTTTTGGGGGGGGGGGTTCATTTCCAAGTCGAATGGAACGTAACGTGTGTTTCTTGGAACTAGAGTCATCTGTTGTTTTTTGCTGCAAGTGATATTATGCAGCTTTAAGTCATTTAGCTAATTGTAATTCTTTTTCAGTACTATCAGTCTCTGAGCCCCTCACACCCCCTGTGTCAATGTCTCTGCTCATGACTTTCTGCCCGTCATGAGATGTGGGTTCAGTAAAACACACCGTGAGTCTTTCAGTTTTTTAAGTCATTTTCTTCTTTGTTTCCTGCCAGTTTATTTCCATGACAGGTATATGATTTGTCCCAACATTTCCGCAGTACAGCAGGAAGTAAAAAGTCGTTTGCTAAAGACAAAAACAAATCTTTTACCTCCCCGAACCACGGGCCTTTGCAGTAACAACTCTCTCCATCATCCTCTCAGTTT
>CAESWR010000566.1:465432-487614 GCA_903171835.1 Mullus surmuletus | reverse complement strand
GCCCACTGCTCAGAGTCTTCTTGCAGTGACATCTGATGTATCACAGAAGGGTGGAACCCAGGTCCAACTACAAAAGGGGGAGAAAAAATACATCAATTGTAGATTTGTAAAGCAAATACCCATTCCCAGGCGTTTCTTCGTTATACTCACCACACAATTATTTCTCAATAAAAACTAATGCCATGCAACATATCTATCATATATGTAAAAAGCAGTGCCTTGTATCAAATGTGTTTTGGACATTGTGGCTCTGCCAGATTATTCAAAATCGACATATGTCATCATTCCATTACAAGGCTGCGTAACCAGACTGTATTTTTGGCCTCCAAACAGAGATTACAGTGATCGATTGATTGATTGATGGCTGATATCACAGCAATAAACAATTTTTATACTGGGGTGCGGGGTCAAACGGCACAAGTATGATAAGGATAAAGTTCTGTGTGCAGGCACTGCTGATACCACAGCCAGAGTACTTTCTGTTGCACTTCTATGTGGAATTTTATCTTTTAAAGTATACGTAACAAATAAAGCCTCCCTTCACTTTATCTGGTTGGCTGATAATGTGATGACCAGGAAAGGCTCTACATGTCATCATACGCTTCCAATGTGCCTCCACTCATTCTGTATTTCACAGGTTTGTTACTGTTAAAACGTATCTGCATAAACGTATTACTTTTTTACAAAACAAAAATAACAGTTCACGTTAGACTTTATATGAATCTGTTGTAATTAGAACAGCTCGTTTTGCCTTGTATTAAGAATTTAGCACATCAAACATCAAATATCATCATTATATATAAATATCATTATAATTTCCTGCTTCTAGTTCCTGCATAAAATAAGCAAACATATGTGAAAATGTGTGAATGACCATTTACATAGTTGTTTTCCTTTTTAAATTACATTCATAAGCATTTTCTATTTGAATTGCACATTAGACTAGAAGTGTGCATTTGGATAGGCCTCTAATCCCGCTGCACTCTGAAAATTCCAAGTAACAGCTGTAAACAACAGCAGCAGTTTAAAAAAAAAAACACACACGCACTGAGGATAGAGATGGACGGATGAATGATGATTTGATGAACCATCTTACCCTGAGGCTGCCCCATCTCGGTCTTTGCTCTGGGTAAAAACATTCTGGGCAAGAAGAGCGAAATGCAGAGAACTGAACATGATATAAGAGTAACCTTCTGGCAAGTCGTGATAGACATTTTGTTGCGGGAAAAATGACAGCCACGCGTCTATTTCACTTGAAGAGTAAAGCCACTATCCACAGATGTCATCTCTCATCTGGTGATGTTCATGTCCAGATTAGAGCAGATTAAATGAGCTGCCTTCAAAGGCCGTTTGAAATATTATCGACAAATCCCAAAAGAAGGAATCAACCGGGGCTGCATAAATACTGTGCTGCTCACATGCACCCTGATGGTTCGAATGGGATGTCACTTTTATTATTCATCAGAGAACATAAATCATGAAATGTATCTTGTAATTGATTTCGTTTTTTCCCTACATTCATCTGGTCATTTTTCCGCATTGTTGTTTGCAGTCTTTCATGTGCAGCTCTTCTACTAGACCCAAGTACATATAAATATACATAATTTTTATACACAACTTTAATTAGATATTAATTCATGTTGCTGCATCATTTGCTGTAGACAAGAGTCACACGATTCGCCATTAAATATTTTAATGACAATATCGCAGTAAACAAACTGCATTTCAATTGAACGTTTTTCCAAACGCGCAAGTGAATGCAGCACATGAACTATCAACCCATTACATGAACCCTCGGGTGTGTGTGTTTCATACCAAACGACAGCAGATGGCAGTGCAAGCTCAGCCACGGTGGATGGTGTGTTTCCAATCACTAATTCAGAGTCCCATGAAGCTGTGATTTTGTTTTTATTAGATTGTCTTCTGGTCTATAATTTGTTTGCGCAGTTTTATTAATTCTTTTGGGCTTTAGATATCTAGTATACCTTTCTCCGCAGTGTCAGTACACACATGAAGTCAACCCTAATAGTATTTGATGATTCCCACTGAATACTTCCACTCGAAAAATGTTAATACAGTGAAATGTATGAAGTAAAACCAAAGTATGGAAGTGAATACAGACATGGGAAAAACGACAACAAACAATTTGACATAGATGCAGGTGTGAATAATTTTTTTGCTTTTTGCAATTGCATTCATGGTCTTGTGCTAGTTAGTCTAAGAACAATTGGGCATGGAATCAAAATAGTCTCTTTTTTTTTCACCATTTTTGGCAATATTCCTTGAAAGCATTGCGATTTCACAGGCACAGGCAGTTTAGCACCTAATGTTAAGACAAAATGCACAAAGGTCAAATAGGTGGGACCTAGGGGACTTATTAGCAAGAACCATGGCACAGCTGATCACTCCCTCATGTATCAATGACAGAATACTTATCGAGAGTCTGAAGGCTTTTGAAATTCTGATTAATGAGGTAAAACCTTCAGATATACTCTGATAGGACAGGACTGGGATAAATAATTGATGGTATGTGTAATCAAAGATGTTCTCGGGCCAATGGCTGTTGCTTTAATGCAAGTCATTTTATTGCCTGTGTACATCAACCTGCACCATCGCCTTCATTGCAGCTGTGTTTAACAAAGGACAAAATGTCGACAAGAAAGTTGCTAAGCAAATACAAGTTAGTTCTTAGCATAATATTTCCGACCCCGAATGTATCACATTAATGTTGCAGGGTCATTTCGCTATTTTGGCATTCTAATGACAAGGCTTTCAGAATTATGTTGATAGGACAGTCAATTTCTTTACCACTTTATTCCAGGGTTGAAGTATCGTGACAACAACTTAAGGGAATTTATGCTCAAGGTTGAACTTACATACAAATAAATATGGAACATTCATTTATTTGTATTTATACATATTTCCTGGTCGCTCATATGGAGGAAATGGAGCAGTACCACTCATGGGGGCAGTGTTGCCAAGACAAGAACAACACAGGAAGAGTTTTTGTTGTGAAAACAATGCTCTATCCACGCGATGTACTGAATAGCTCAAAGATCACCTGTCACTTCCATTCTGCAATGTTGCAACGATGTCAACCTCTTTCTTCACCTCCTACCTCTTTCACATTTTCTGTTGGACTCAACTGTTTTTTTTGTTTTGTTTTTTTTGTTCGCTGAAGATCCCTGCCATTGTCTCCTACATATGTGTGCAGTGACGGTCACATTGTTTGAATCTATTCATCTTGTAAGTTAAGACAGCATAAATAAGCAGTAGATGGAACGCAAAGAACATTTTGCACATACATTACTTTCCCCCAAAGTTGAATGTCAGAACTGTTGAACCCCAGTGACTTCACTAAAATCATTGGGGACCACATTTGTGACTAATGTCTGGCAGATGTGTGAGTAGAGATTAGAGAGTTTTGATGCAATCATAATGTTGATGTTATTGACATTGCCTTTGTATTACTGTCAAGAAGTTCTCAGAGGGCCAATCATTATGACATTGTCCTTGTGACTTTTAATTTAGTCATGTTGATTAGATGGCAACATGCTAAATCAACTGGTGATCAACGTGCTAACATATTCACAGAGTCTGTAAGCATACTGATGTGAACAGTGTACAGTGTGCTACTTGCATGGCTGTGGCAAATTTTTCTGTAGTTGCACATTTTTGTAGGAATCTGGAAATGGAAGTGAACAATTAGCCACCTATGGGCATCACTTGAATTTGATAGGTTCGGCAAAGTGACAGTTGGTGTTGAGACAAAACCTCAGATTTGTTTGTTCAGATACATCAGCCATTTGTCTGGAGCAAACAGATGATTCCTTACTTCCTGCTGTATGTAATGAAGGACGTTTGAGCTGCACAGTATGTGCCCATCTCTGAGCAATGTAAACACATCACAGTGGCAAAGCAACTGAAATGAACTGAATAAGTTGAACAAACTGATCAGTCTTTTCGAATGATTAGTGATTTTTCAATCCAAGAACTTAACCAATTATTTTCTTGGCATTTTGAACACTTTCAGAGCAAGGAGTTGTGTATCTATAAATCAGGAGTAACCTCAATGTAATACAAATTCTACTGTGTGAATAGCTTCCTTGATTTCTTCATTAAGTCCAATGAGTTGAGCACCTAATGCCACCATCTGCTTTGGTTGGGGTTATATCAAGTTGTCAGATGATTGTTGAAATGTTAAATGGGACTCTAATTATAACCACAGTTGTGTTTACTTCTATTCCAGCCCACTACTTCTGCTCATGCAACTCAAAGAAAATTTTGAAACGTATTAATTGGGATGACACAGAAATAGCTGTGCTTTAAACAATTAGCAGTCAGACCAAAGACACAACCAAACAAACCTTTAACAGAGATGAGATGATAACAAGGAAACTGTTACCTTATGAACTTGATTAATTACTGTTCAGAATTCATATTTTTATTTACGCATGATTTACTTATAGTAAACATGAAGGTTTCAGTGGACAATGGCACAAAGTTTCTTCACACAATATGCTGTCTGTGTAGTCAAATCATGAGGTAGACAATACTAAATGTAATAATACAAATGTGGCTGAGTGGGTTGGTCTGCTCACCTTATCAAGTACATCACAAGGATAAATTGTGCTTTTGAACCCCTCGTGAGTACAATAGTCGAGCTAAATACGGAATGTCAAAGTGTACTGAATCATTTCTTTGAGACATGTGAATCTTTGAAACAAAACACTTGTTTATATAAAAGTATAAAAGTAAACTGTCAAGAAAAACAAGTAGGCAGTTATCATTACTCAACAATACATTTCCAAATCAAATGCTAATATATCTCTTAGACTAGTAAAATGAATTTTACCGTGCTTAAATTGTCTTCACTGTTATGAGTGGCATATTATATCTGCAGCAATGCACACTTTCATTTCACTCAAGCAATGCTTGTAGACCTTATCAATCTGGACCATGACCTTGCGACCTTAGTTGCTGACCACAAGACAGGCAGGCGGGCGGATATATCCAATTATTATTGCATCCTTTAAAGAAATTGCCATTATCATGGCAGAACATTGACTCTCAAAGTGTTGCAATGTGCATTTTGGGTTCAGATACTTACCTGGTGACTTGAAAACCTTCAATACAGATGAAAATTCTGTCATAGCTGGCAAGGATGAACACTATTGGCCATGCCATACACCCTGTATAAGCTTTTAATCCTAGGAAACAAATATGCATTTGTGTACCCTCTCTGGATGAATGGATTATAGATTATCACTGCCAACCAGCATATGATGCCAACAGAGATTATGACTGCTGTATGTTGAACAAAGCGGATACCACGGTTTGGGGAAATTTGGCAATGTAAACTACTTAAAAGTAATATGGTCATGCTGCAGTACTTGACACATTTGATTTTAGTTGGAAGGATTCTTTTCGACAACGGGTTTGCGTTTTAAAGACAGTTGAGTTTTGAATTGCCATTTTCACTCTTGCTCCCTGTTTCTGTTTTGTATTCCCATTATTCCAGTCAAGTCAACTGTGAACTGGCTCAAAATGTATTTCCATATTCCCCCATAATTGCAGTATTGTTGAAATAAGACTTTCATCGTTCTCATGGAAACCCCTGAGTACACATCAAGCTGTGCAATTACTCAAAAAATGAAACCCGCTAATGTCAGAGCGGTGAAAATATCACAGTGCACTCCCATTTCCCAAAATCCAGCTGGGAAGTATTATGTTTTTGAATCTGACCACGTGCATATTCACAGCCACAAGTTCTTTTGAGAACTGTCATGCAGACATTTTGGTTGGTGCCTTTGATACTTTGTCTTTTTTCACTGAGGCCATACTGGAGGTATGTAGAATTTCCTGTGAAGTGTACCAGATTGTGAATGCCAGCACTTGTCTTATATCTGTTTACTGCGCCTCTCTCTTATCAAGCCTTTAATAAGTTAATTATTCTTCATTGGGCTCAATTAAAACACAATAGACTCTGCTTCTTGCAAAAGTCAACGATTTCTGCTCCTGCACAGCAGTTTACAAAGCACAGGAAAGATAGGCTGTTGCAGTTGGACTTCTATTATGTACTTGGAATAAATGAGATTCTGTTATTCTTTGGATGAAAGCCTGGCCTTTCTGATTATTATGCTAACCGCAAAATATAACATTGACTTTTATAAAAATGTTCATGCTTCTCGAGTCGAATGAGGAATAGATTCACATACATGGCAATCAACGCACCTTCCCCAAACAAAATTACTTTTTAGAAATAGAAATCGTTTTCTTTCTCTATTCATGCAAGTGATTTGTTGCGCAATGTCACCTTACTCAACAATAGCGGGGCCAGGTTTGCATTGGGGTTTTTTTCCCACTCCTCCCCGTGCCTCTATCTAAATCAGTCAATTTATTTCCAAATTGCATGTCGAGTGTAGAGCAAGGGCTTATGGCACTATATTAAATCAATGCGCTCCTATAGTATACATTTTGAGAAGCTTTAATTTTTTTTCTCTTTTTGTTGATGTTGAGTGTCATAAAGGATATGCTGCCACAGATATGAAACCATCATATTCATAGAAGAGAGACTGTCGAGAATAGTGAATGAGGTGGATTAATGGAGTTGAAACATGCTTTAGAGTATCAGAAAGACCTTGACTGTCTTTTTAGCTGTGTGACAGCAGACTGTAATTTATTAGAATCAGTAAAGGGGAAAAACTATCTGTAAAGGATGCATTTTGCACCTACCGCCCTAACGGACAATTGTGGGTGAAAACCTGCACACCAAAGTCATGCATGTCTTCCTGCAAGGTACTAAGATGGGAGCTGCTCTGTGTTCCTGGTGGAGTTCATTAAGATGTTCAGGGTAGGTTTTGCCAAGCTAATTAAGGGACAATACAGACTTAAGTGCTTTTGTTTTTTTACTGTTCCTAAAGTCATATATTAATATAGTTACATCTGAATTTGTCACACACCCTCTTGCTGTAATTTGTCTCAGAGATGAAACTGTCAGGACTGTCTTTTAATTTCCTTCCGGGATGCGCCTTTATGCATCTTTTACACTGTGTCTTTGTCCCCTCTTTGTCATACTACACCGTCTAAAAGGTTAAAAACTTTCCTAAAACTTTCCCCAAACTCTTTTTTTTGTTAAATTCACCATGCTCCATGCGGATGCTCCATTTTAAGGATTAAATAGCAGCATGTCTCCCATGTGTGTTTGTGGCACCTTGAATGCCCTTAACCAGCACTAATAGGAGATAATGATTGGTGCTCAACAAAAAGAGAGATTCATTTTGAATTATTAACAAGTTAACTTTGTAGTGGAGGCACTTTATCCCTGAGGACAAACAGCCCAAATGTTTGCAAAATATAATTAAGCCGAGGCATCTTTAAATGTCATTGCTGCCTGTGCCATGTTTCAAATTGTTCTGCATCAACAGAATTTAACGAGATGGCTAAGGAATCCATTTCCTGCAAGCATGTGATAAGCCACACATACAGTGGAGCACTTTCATTGATTGCCAAAATAAAGCATTTTGTATGCAAATGGGGGAATGGAGTGGCTAAGCTGATTCAGCCTCATGGACACCAAATAATGGTCTTTACAATTAATACTTTTACATGCTATCCATTGAAATTTTCATCTTCCATTTAATGGCTCTAAAACATTTACACATGCCCAGAAATGAGGGGAAAAATGCACTGTGTTCCAATGGATTAATATGAAAGCCAACAGACAAATAAAGCCATGCATCCCTCCCTCCCCCCAGAGTATTGGTCCCTTTCCTGTCGTCTCATGCTCCTGCACATTTTGGATTAACAGATAATCTTTGAACATGAAGGAAGGTCTGCTAACCCCGAGGGGGTGGGATGTAGTGAGTGAAAGAGAACACAGGATTGGAGGCAGTGCTGCATTGTTTGAATGTAATGTGCTTGTCTTGTTCTTGTAAACACGCTGCTCTTTTTGTTGTGGCGATACAGCCTTAAATACCCCTCATTCGCTCTTGCAGGTTGCGATACGGGAGACCCACAGGTCTGAATAGATAAAGGGCTTTGGGTCAGGGATGGGTTTGAATACCTACTTCCTTTTCGGATTCATTAAACTCTGACACTATGGAATCCTCCGTTTCTTTCTAGTGAAGAGCAACTCAAAACACAAGTGAGCATCAGTTTGCTTGATTGATATCCCACATTTCCGTGTCTTAAAAGCTTCAACCTCTGGCCGTCCATCAATGTTGATGCGTTCATTGACTTCCATCACTATATTTAAATTCTGTGGGCTGCAGATACCTAAACCAAACTGTCCCTTTTGGTTTCTGTTGGGTGCAACTGAGGAAAAGGAGACAAACTAAAGGGATACAACACTAACTGTGATACTGGTTCATGTGAGATTGCAGGTGGCCACGAAGGAGAAAAAAGTGCTGGCATTGCTGCATAAACTGTTTTATGATAGTAAAATAATTATCTCATAAGTAATCAAGCCTGCAATCTAGGTGAAAACAGGACTGCAACACATCTAAAAGAGGAAGTATGCCAAAATGCCACTCCGTGTTCCCTGTGGATGCACAGGATGGAGAAAGTGATGAGTAGAATGACAGCGTTTGGCTCAATATATGTGATGAGTGTCTGTTTTACTTGACATCATAATCAGTGTATTTGTGTGTTTATCAGCAAGTGGGAAATACACAGTTGCTGTTCTTAAATGTTAGCCTAAGTACCAACCCGATTTGAACACTAATCTTTTATTATTTTAGTAATTTCGTCATAAGCCTAATCAGATTTGGTGAGGACACTGAAATGATTCAAATTCAATGGTTGGACTAACTGCTTGATATGAAACGGATGTATTTAAACAGTTGCAGCACCCAACAACACTCAACAACAGCTTCCATACTGTATACATGTCTGAGGTACCTAATTAATGTGCCACTATTAAGGTGCTCAAATACTAGCGCGTACTGTGCGTGGTACACTCATCAGCGCTTTCATAGTCGAGCGCACTGCAGCGCAGTAGTTTCCTGTGAAATCCTACTTTTACATAATGCTGGCACGTTGTGAATCCTACATTTCCCACAGTCCTTGCGCGTTGTTTACATTACTGTCATTTTCACACAGTCTCTCGTCAAAGCTCGTCTCCATGGCTCTTTTCTTTGTGTATTCCACCATGGGTTGGCGCCATGGGCTAAATGCAAATGGTGTCTCACTAAATGCGGGTCGAGGTGAAACATATACGCCGAGCAGTGTTTGGTGTGACACCACCTGCATGGACAGTAAAAGTTGAGGTGTGCGCAGACGGGGTCGCGGACATCCCCTAGTCCTCTAGTATGTGACAGCCTTTAGGAGCTGTTATTCTTTTTTATTGCTCCTAATGATTAATCAAAACCAAACATTTCCCACCAAATTTGGATTGGAAGTGTGATAGAAAGAACCTAAAACATAAATGTCAGCTATGGAATCCTGAAAACTGAGAAGTCTCTAATTTTCCCATATATTGTAATATAAATAGAGTTGGCTTGTTTGCAGACAGAACCAGTCACATATTTAAATCATTGCTTCCATTTCCAGACCAGAAACTTAGTCACTTTTTTTATACACTATGCCTGGTATGTTCCACTTGCCAACCATTGGGTGGGAGTGGGGTGTCTGGAGTCTTTGCTACTCAAGAATTATGGTTCACAAACTGAAACAGCAGAAGGTCTAGTGTTCATGGAGACCACAACAAACCACTTGTAGTCAAGTAGAGTATAAATCCACGGAACCTGCTGTTGACCTGTCTGGTCTCATCTGTTTACCAGTTGTGTTAAGAATAACAACTAGCTCCAAAGGCAGAAGCAGGGTGTTTTGAGGCTAGATTTTTCCCATCTTGCAGTAGATAGTTGAACAATTTGTGTCCCTCCTGACTGTATAATGACAGCGTTGCAAGACTGAGAGGCTTCTGTATCCACTTTGCCCTCTGTCTTTTTTATGGTGTACTGTTCATTTCTTTGTAACCACTACAAACCTTTTTTTCTAATCATCAGATTTATTTACAAAGAGGTTATTAGAAAACAGTATGAACAACAGATGAAACTGCCCAGTGCTATAAAGATTGTCAAAAGAATGAACTATTAACCAAGAAAAAATTTTGAATTTCCGATTTAATCACCCGGCACATGTGAGGATTTTTTCAAAATTATATGTTACATGGCATGCATTTCATGTTTGATTGGAGATTAACCATCTAATCTACATACACGACCTGTTATCTATACATTATGTTCCCCTGGTGTCCATTTCTCTGCCTCCTGCGATCTTTCCAAGGCCCTCTACATCTGATCCAGCACTATTTATGTCCTGTGCTGTCATCTATGTCGTGTTAAAGGTTACATTTACATTGGAATGATTGTAAACATGCTAAATATGTAAATAATTGTGTCAATTTCTCACATAATGAATACAAACATGTGAAGCGCTGCATAATTTTACAGAGCAGGCATCTCAAAATAATGAGGACGAATGAGAGGACAGCAAGCTTATTTCTCTGTGCTGTGAGCTTTATTAAACCTGGATCACAGAGGTCCTCTTCACACTCACTTCATGTACAAAAACTAATGATCACTTCCAAACTATCACATTATCACTGGCCACATATCCATTTCTTACATACCGGTGTTACCAAGTTGGCATGGAGGTGGGGTCACTTCAGCTTGACAAAAAGTATTTCCATTCAATTTCCATGCCAATACTCACATAGAATTAAATCATGGATACAAATGACCAAAATGAGTTTTCTCCATGAGATGGCTGGGCCAGGCTGCAGCTGTCTCACACTACAGTTACTCATCAGACCAGACCAGGGTCCTCATGCACAAACACTGGATATCCTTCTTAACCATGGTTTACCTTAAAACGTAGATATGTAGGAAACTGTCTGCATATGATTGAATCAAAGCGCATTTCCTTTGTACCTTTCCTTTTGGGAGTATCAGACTGCTCCCTCTGAATGCCATTTGAATATGAAATTTAACGTAAATAAGTCCTGCACGTGGGAATGATGCGGCGAAGATGGGATGATATTCAGCTGTTCGTTCAAATGAATAAATCGTGGAATTAAAACCAGACCACCTCACCACAATGTTGTCATTTGTATGTGACATAGATCTATACATTGATCAAATGAGAATAAAAATCAGAATATTCATCCACGGATGGTGCGCATTTATTGCAATGTGGCTGGGTTCAATAGGGTATGAAAACTGTCTTTCACTGCAAATTGCTCTTTAATGTTGGCCTCTTCAACTGCATTGTTTGGGAATTTGATATACGTGGTTGATGTGGATAATTCTGTCCACACAGCTGGCATGGCCTGATCAGGGCCGACTGGCACAGTGCAGATTGGTGCGCCAATATCTTTCGGATGTCTTTGCAATATCTTTGAATATCATTTGAATGTCATTGTTGTCAGCGGATTTCTGCACCATTTGGCACGTGTGGTTGTGGAGGTGTCAATAGTTTATCATTGTGTCTGATTTAGACATCACTGAGGAGTTATTGTTTGACAGCCCACTGCATTTACATACAATGCATTATATTAGGGTGACACAATAATTGAATAAGACAGCACGGCTTAGAAAGGAGAGTAGGTGTCTTGAAACAGATGGCTAGTTTGATCCCCTATCCTGGAAAGTTCATGTTGAAGTGTCCTTTAGCAAGACACTGAACCCCCAACTGCTCCTGATGAGCAGGTTGGCACCTTGCAGGCAGCCCCGGTCATCAGTGTGTGAATGTTAGTGTGAATGGGCGAATCAGTTTATGTTGTATGGAAAAGTGCAGAAGACTACAGATAGAGAAGTACGGTATAAATACCATTTACAATTTACCATTTACACAAAATGTGTTTAAAATTGAATTGTTGTCTCACACTGAGAATTTGACTTTTTATACTTTTATTTTAATCTGCCGATCAATTCACATTCTGAAGGTATGGACTCAAAAAATGGAAATTTTATTTGCTGATATAATGTGAATGAAAATGCCGATTCTCCTGAAGAGGAATCACTCTATACTGGTGATGCAGAGTGAGACTTCCCACGCAAACGATCTTTGACGTAGACACAAACAACAGCTGTTGGGCCACCGTCAAGTTATCCATGAAATTTTGCATCAATTAGAAATACGATTCTCTGCCAGCGACATTTGCCACTTTAAGCAGTGATCTTGATGTCTAAGTGTTGGCGAAAAATGAGAAGCTGTTAGCCTAATATTGTCTGCCATGCTAATGGTGATTAGTGGCAGAGCATTGCAAATGCGTGTATTTTTTTCACCTCAGTGTCTCATCTCAGACCCCAAATAATTTTTCACAGACCAGAGTAGAACTATTACAATAAATGTGCCCGGCTTGGCTTGGGCTATCTGTGCCATCCATATTCAATATCTCTTTTGATTCATTATATTGAGTAACTGAACAACAAGGGCCACTTTGATTACTACATTCCGACCAACCCTGTTTTTCCAGTTTAGTA
Source organism: Mullus surmuletus (assembly GCA_903171835.1). Classification (NCBI taxonomy): domain Eukaryota; kingdom Metazoa; phylum Chordata; class Actinopteri; order Syngnathiformes; family Mullidae; genus Mullus; species Mullus surmuletus. The sequence goes on along the minus strand of CAESWR010000566.1, from coordinate 475,126 downwards.
CTATGGTCGTTTTGATTCGTAGTATTGTTTCCAAATTTCATATTTACAGTTGCGCATAAATATTCATAATATCCGTCAGCCTTTTTGCCCTCCACAGTGTGCACAAGTGTCTTATATATGAACCCTCTATCATTGTAGAGTCAAGGAAAGCAACAAAATGTGTTGACAGCAGTGTCTGAAGTAAATGAGAAAGCTGAGCTCTTCTAGAGCCACTGAAAAGCATCAGGAGTGCAAGACAGGCAAGAAGGACGATGATGATTGGACTGACCTTCTGATCAGGTAAGCGTGCTGCGGCCTGAGGACAGAATCCCCTCTCTGCTGCCCAGGCTGGAATTTTGTGCTTGAGAAGTGTTTAACTTTGTCAAATCCCAATTGCACTCAGTGGGGAGTTTCCTCTCTCCCTTTTGCCCACAGGTTTAGCAACTGCCCTGATGCCTGGGTCTAAGGAGGGTGGGGAGTGGGGGTGAGGATTGGGCCGGGAAGGGGGGGATCAATAGGATGGCAGCTTGCCTGTTTGACAGAGGTGAAGCTAAGCTATGAGAGAGAGAATGGGGGTGAGATAGTGAGAGCTATAGATATCTGAGCAGGAATTATCCATGACACCTGGGCTCTCCAGCTACAACCTTTAAGCACATGATTTAGGATCACCTCTATTTGTGGGAGCGCCGTAGCACATTCAGCACATTCGACCGGAGCCATTCTGCTCCACTAGCTCTCACAGCAACAAAGTCCTTGTCAGTTATTTGTTTAGAAAATGCTCTCATTGGTAAATCCTTATACCTACATTGTTTCAGCCAGGTGGATTCAGTTCCATTTCCACAAGTTTCACTTAGTTGTCAAGGAGATGTGGGTAAATCTTCTCTCAGTCATTCAGTGCAGCCTTGTGTTTTTCTGCACCAGTGAATTGAAACAGAAAATGTTCTTCTTTTCAAGTGATAATTTGTAATAATCTCCCTTTGCTGCATGAATGCTGTCAATAATATAAATAACGTTAAGAACAAAATGCAGGGAGCCTTTATCTCAATATAAGTCCACAGCCTTTGCTTCAAACAAACTGATTTCATACCGCTCTTTTTTTTTCATAAAGGGGACAACCCTGGATGAGACTAGAAATGTTGGCTTTGAAAGGCTGACATTTATTTATTGTAGATATAATGATGGATACAAGAGATGGCGCACATTATTGGGGAATGACGATGTCACGGTTCATCTTCCGAACTGAGGCACATTAATCCACAGTGTTCAGGAAAACACAGATAAAAAAAACCCACTATTTGTAACAAGTGGCATCAATTTCCCCTTTGACTGTCAGTAAATGAAGATTTCTTAAACAGATTGCATTATTTACCCTGCTCAGAAAATCACAGAGCTGTAAAATCCTTGTTAGCATATTTTTCTCGTGCTCTTGATTTCTATGCGAGATCCCAGCAAGGCTCAGTGACAATTTAGCTCTCGTCATACCTTCATTAATTAAACTTGGCTTTACCATAGACTTTGGCACAGACATTTCCTGGCCAATCGCGTATGCATGAGGGATTCTGTCTTAGCCTGCTCTCTGATGATAGGCCGATGCAGTATGTTGGTGAAAATAGCTGGAAGTCATCTGAATCTTTTGAGAGGCTTATAAACACAGACAGCAGAGGCAGGTCCTCCCAACAAGTTTGCACATCCCCAATGACACCAGACAAACACAGATCACAGAAGTTGTTCCCGTTTTTGGCAGCTTATTTGAAGATTTGGATGCAGAAAATTATCTTAATGAAGCAAGGGGTGCCAATAATATGCACCGATAAAAGGAACGATGCAGGCTTCTGTGAAGGAGGAAATGCTTTTATCCACTCATTAGAAGGAAATCTAAGAGCATTTATGAATATCCTTTTTATTGACTTTCACTTCTTGCCATATAATACACCTTTCCTATATTCCTGGTTTTAGGAGATGTTGTCATGGAGAGTCAAAAAATGGCTGAGACACTTTTGATGTATGTAATTATAATTATTCCCCTCCCCAAAAAATGTAATGACTTGGGAAAATATGGTGGACTACATTTGATTTGGTTGAAGTCTGGGGTAAATTACGTACGTATTATAAATACAGTGGGCCAATGTTTGTTTTCTAAATAGAGGAGCAGAGATGCAAAAAATGCTTTGCTTGGACATCCCTCCATCCCATGTACTTGTTGAATAAAACATCTGTCTCACGGCACAAGGTAACGGCAACGAGAGGCTTGTTTGCCGAGATGAAACTCCCTCTTCTGCGGTCTGCCCCCAAGAGTTTAGCCTTGATGCATTTTACACCAGCCCCAAAACCTGCGTTGACAAGTTATCTGTGACCTGTGGTGAGAGCAGGAATAGCTGCGGTGAAAATCAATCTTCGCTTCTCCTCTCGCCTTGAATACCAGCAGAGCAAACAAACAGGCCTAAACAATACGATATATACCACATATCAATTACACTAAATGCCTCAGTATCTATACTTCACTGTCCCAGGCACACACCGGTTACAAGGCACACACGCTGCTGTAAGACGATAATGGTGCTGCATTGTTCCTCACCATCTGGAGGACTGATAAGGCCCGCCTGTGCATAGTTGATAATGAGAACAGGCAGAGGAAAAACTGAGTGTTAAACATTTCCTTGGCCCATGAAAAAGGTTCCATTAAGTCCACTGACCCCAATTGAATATTAATGAGCTAATTAACGGATTTATTGTTATGTGCAATTCCTAGAGGGGCAATTTTTTTCAAGTGCTATTATTTTTTCTAATTATTTTCTGTACTTTTTATAATTGAATCTTTGTAGCTGCCAGCATTCTGTTTGTGCCTTGGCAACAAGAAAAAAGCGGTTGGCATCTGTTTTTTCTTCCTTCTTTTAGCTCGCTGTAACTACAACAAAAAACAAAACAATGTTATTTTAGATACCAGTGAGCCTGACATCTAGACCGCTTCCTGCTCCTCCGTCAACACGCTCCCAAAATGTTATTCTTAAAAGGTGCCATCGGGCTTATCTGTTATATACAGGGCGAGTGATGTTTCAGGTGTTCAGATTACAAAAGTGCAATTACGTGGGTTACTGCGGGCTGCATTGCATGGAGGGGTTTGACAAAGGTTTAAATGGGCAGCGACAGCTGGGGTTGATAGATAGCATAATCAGCTGATGTAGAGGATGCACTGAAGCAGTTCTCAGTGGACAGCTGTAGAGAACAGCCAGCAACTGGTAACCTTGGGAGGAATAACTACTGGTACTTTGGTTAATGCATAAGATGCACTGTGGATTTAGAGGACACCTGAAGTCAACTGTACGGACTGGAGTGCAGAGCTGAGATTTTGTGCACTCACTTCAGTCTCATATGTAAAAGAAATGTCCAGTCCACAAATTCACAGACAGATGTTTTTAATGTGTTACAGGGGTGTGACAGTGGGGTGGGGTGGGGACTATTTATTTCTCAGCCAGGCGCAGTCACTCCCCTAATCTCACCGTCATTGTGAGGTTACCAGGCAACCAGGGAGGACTTTAAGGAGTTATTGTCCACAGACAAGGATTAGACAAATGCCCAATTCCTGTAAAAAGCAGCATATTGTCATTTTAGCCTTTTTCTTATTATACGACTTGAATTGATGGAATTTGTCAAATCATGTGACAGCGGTGGGGCCACATTGAATGGACTCAATTTTGAAAGTGAACATATAAATCTACTGAAAATCAAGTTTGGAAAGTATTATGATAATGAAAAAATATTATCATCAAATATATGATACAGATTCTTTTCTAGAGTCTCTTTAAATCGTTAGTTAAAGATAGCAGTCTCCCTAACCTGAAAGAGTGACCCGAACCCTCACCACCACTCCCCAGCCACCACCAACATAGCCCTGATAGTCCTTCATAAAATAATGGACCTTCTGTGTCTTTAGGACAGTACCAAGCTAGCAGTTTCCCTTAAACTCACTATGCAAATGTCTCTATAACACATGGGAATGTGTTTGAAGCCGCAGCGATGACTCCATGGCAATCCCAAAAGCAACCACACCTTTCACCAACCCCTCTCAAGTACAATTATTACAGTTGATATTTTTCGCAGAGCAGGTGAGGTACACACTCGTAACATATTAACATATTTACAAAGGCCCCAACAAAGACAGAGGCATGTAAAAACTCCCTTTATCAGAAGAGACCTCAGAACAGAACTGTGACTCACAAACCATGAAAGTCTGCCGACAGTATAATGTCGAAGTGGGAGATGGTTACTTTAGTCCCATTTGGAATGCACTTTTGTCATAGCTGTGCCACTTTACACCAACTTGCAATTTGCAGCAGGAAATGGGTGCTCCCTTCCTGACTAATGCTGTGATCTGCGTAGCACCTGAGAGGTAATTTAAATTTAAAGTGCACATATGAAATTATTATTATTATTATTATTATTATTAGCATTATTCTTCTTCTTATTATTATTATTAGTAGTAGTAGTGGTGGTGCTAGTGGTAGTATTCTCTGACATTCTTTTGGCTCAAAAACATTCAATACCTCTTGTAGTTTATAAAGATCAAAGATCATAATTGATTATTGCTAATGGGTTTTTAGTGTCTTATGTCATTCAACAATTCTACAACTGTGAACAGAGTTCTGATCAGTTTGCACAGGTAACTGTGCCAATTTCTCCCAGACCATTAAGGCAGGGAAATTAGAGCTGCATTAGAGCTGAACAGCTCTCCTGTTTGAAAGCAATGAATGAGAAGCAGCGGGGCCATTGTGATAACCTTTTCGATAACACTAATGTAATTATTATTACATTTTGCTGTCTGCATGTTTGCCTAATTCTATTTATGCCTGAAATTCAATTTCAGCTTAATAAAACCATCAATTTCTTTTGGTTACTTCACCAATATAACTTAGAGTAATGAACTCATTTTGCTGTTGTATGGAAATTTTGTCTCATTACAATAATTTTGCCTGATCCACTCGGCAGCCAATATTAAGAGTACGGCCCTGCAGTCATAGAGTGGATTATTATGCTATACATCACAAAGTGCATTAGGCTAATAAAACCTGTCAACAATAAGGTTGGAAAGTTTGTGCACATTGCCCAGCAGGTTAATATATTTCCTCCCAAAGACTGACTAGAGGTATCCTAGCTATATTGCTGCTATACAGAAACCAATTTTCTGCTAGTTGTGAATACCACATTCAATACCCACCCAACCCCCCACCCCCCCCCACCCCTGGTTCACACACATTATTTATCCTTAATCGACACAGATGTGTTTCGCATCGAATCAGCTATTTTAGTCTGTCATCATTTCTGTGCAGAATGGAGAGCTGATCTATTTATAAAGTTGAAATCTGCATTCAGATTCACTGGGCAATTAGGCAGGCCTTATGAGCGAACAGTCCCTCTGTAACTGGAGATTTTGTTCATAAACACACACAGAAAAAGGGAGTGGAATTAAATCACTTCCAGACACAGTAATGTTTTGTCTTCATAACACTGAGATGACAGCTCTCTCCACCTCATAGTCTGAAAAAGCCAGTTCAATGCTATATTGTTGATTAAATGTGACATTTTTCAAACCCTTTTCTGAACCAAAACCAATGCAAGTTTTGGAACACTTATGACTGCAAGTTACAATCTTTAATGTTTCAGATGTAGCAACACCTGTAGTGACTGGTGATAACAGCCGGTTAAATGTTTTTACTGTGAAGGTGCAGCAGCAGGAAGTTTGCATTTGTTGGATCTAAATTCAGCATTGTTATGAGGAAGGTCACCAGTATTTATATGTTTATACCTTGAAACCCCAATATTCCAGAGATTATTTCACTCAAATGATCTTTTTTGAGGCAATTTTTATTCACCTATGGAAACTGTGCATCACATTTGTATACAAGTGACAACCCTTGAATGGAAACACTGATTGCCACCGGACCCACAGGGCTGGCAAATAGGTTGTGCACACATTTACGAAGAAAGAAAAGTAGGGAACAACGTTCAAACAACGTGCAGTAATTGTTTAGCAAACTGCATGTCGGTGCAAATGTGTGGCGGTGGGAGACGGAGAGAGCTTTCTTTGCAGAGCGCTTTAAGGCGTCAAATGCAGTTCTGAAATAGCTTGATGCCTCACGAAGAGGGTAATCTTTTGTAACAATCAATTACAATGCATTTCCCCTCTCTGTCGAGGCACTAATAGCTCCTGTCTGTGCACATGGTGAGACATGTCTTGTAAATATACACTGTTTTCCTTTTAAATGTCTTATAATATGCATGGGGAACACAGAAACACACTATGATAGAGGGGCTGAGCATCAAAGCCAGAGAAGCAATTCAGTCTAGTTTCTCAGTCAAAGAAATGAGAATGGAGCCATTTGTGGCTGTCTTCCCATTAGCAAGATTGAATTACAGTGTTTTACTTTTAAGGGCCATCTGTTCTGGTTTAAGTCATATTTCTAAATCTGTCATGTTGTGAGCATGCATGTGTATGTAGAGCACTCCTTTGATGGGTTGGAACAGTTTTTTGTTAGAATAAAAGGATGTGTGAAGACAATTGGGACATTGGTGATTTGCATGGAAATCTGTCACAGTTTACAGACAGATGTCCATCTCACCGCAGGTCACTAGTAACTAGTAAACTGGCTGAATGGTTCTACGTAAGCATTTGTGTAATGTCTGTCAACCAGTCACACAAGGTGTCAATTTAGGGATTCAGACTTTCATACTTTGTCCATTTACTGTAGCTTCATCTAGTAAATAATATTGCCTGCAGTATGTACACATATGAATACAGGGATGGTTTAATTGACTTGGTATAAATTGAGTTGAATTCTAAGCTTGTCTGCCATTTGTGAGAGATAAGATATTTTGTTGGTTTACCACATCCAGTGCATTTTTTGGGGGGCATAATGCTGTCTGGGTTTTGATGGCATGTAGTGACCAAATCTGGGGCGACATGGCTCAGTGGGTAACTGGGAATTTAGAAGTTCGATCCCTGGCCTGGAGTGTTCTTTTTGAAGTGTCCTTGAGCAAGACACTGAACCCTAACTGCTCCTGATGCCCTGCATGGCAGCCTCTGATGATTTAGGTACAATGTCATTTGCAATTTTACATACAGCATATTCATCCCACATATATTGTGCAGTTAGTATTGTAAAATTGTGTTGACACAAACGCGGGATAAGTATGAAAAAGTATATGATTTTCTCTTACATGGTTTATCATTACCATATGAAGATAGTGCCAAATGCTATTTGAAATTGTGTTGTTATGTGGACTACATCGAGGATTATGGATCAGAATAGCAAGCATGCTGTCTTTCATACTACAAAATGCGAATTGATGATGTGGGCCATCTGGGTATTTTTGACACACACATTAGGCCATGCTATGTATTGCGATATGCCGGGATAAACGCTTGTAGCATACTAAAGAGTATGAATATCTACATGCTCCCATTATCAAGTACTCTGATCTTTGGGCTGGGGGATCGATGCCACAGCCCCCTGATTATAAGATGGTCACTCCACTCCTCAGGCTTCACTTTGTAATGTCTGACTTCTGATGTAGATCACTGATTTAGATGGTAATTATATCTTGCTGGAATGATCGCAGTTGAAGCAATTAGATAAAACTGCTCATTCCATTGACATGCATTACGATGTAAGTTTGCCACCCTTTTATTTCACATTCTGAAGGATGCATAGATGTAGACAGCAGAGAGAGAGAGAGCTGAGGAGAGACTGCAGTGTGATGAGGCAGATAAAAAAGATGGAGTGATGAGTGATGCGGTTCCCTCAAAGGACATAGTATAAGAGGCCTCATTGAAATGCAATATGAAAAGATTATTCAAATGCCAGGCTATATCCGAATGAGCTGAAACATCTGACATCTCTTCGCAGTTAATTACTTAGTTTCTTAATTTTCAAGGATTGAATCTGAGGCCTTTCAGCAATTTCACTTGACAACTGTCGACTTTGTGTCAGAGCACATGCACATGAATTGGTAAGTCTTTTGATTAATGCATTAGCAGAAACAAACGGAAAGAACCCCAAAGAGCAGTTGTTGAAGTACTTTTTACTTTGTTCTCTCAAATGTTCCCAGATACAATTTTATTTTATTTATTTATTTTTTTTAAATAAAAATCGCAGTGCTGCTCTTTGCATCAGATGCACTTCCCCTCCATCATCAGGGATGTGTGTTAATTCAGAATACCAAGAGGGCTTTTAATTTAATCACTGCTTTCAGGCATGCATTTCTGTCATGTCATGTTCTTTCCTCCTTCTGTTTTGAAAAGCTGACACCATGCAATTTAGGCCTAGAAGAGCCTCTAAAATGTCAGTGGTCCTCTCTGCCATTGCAAAGTTGGAGGTGCGTAGCTTTAAGGGACAAACCATTTCCCTGCCAGCTGAAAGACTCCAGAACAACCTCTTGGTGCCCAGCAGGCCTTGCACTGTCACTGAGTCCTACGATTGAATTGAATGGTCCACAGATTACTCAATTATTTCTATATACCAGCCTTCCATGGCAGACTAAAGGCCTATTATTGGAGGGACTGAGACCATAGGAACTTATTACATGTGTGACCTTTTAAAGCCTTTCACTGTGATGGATCTCAGGTGAGAATTTACTGGAATCAATTTTTATCTCAAAGCTTGATGCTTGCTCACTGGCCCAGCCCTGTGCGAAACATTCACTTTGTAAAAAAACAACAAAACAAAACAAAAAAAATGTGGGTGGAGAGAGAGAAAGAGAGAGAGAGAGGGAGACATCCCCTTGACTGCTGGAAATGGGCAACATTTTAAAGTACCCCGAATGCCTTTGTGTCCTTTCCTTCCAAATTAAAAGAGACTTTGAAATCGAGGGCTGGAGGAAGTACGGGAGTATTGTGCTTAATCAAGGTAGAAATACAAAGACAGAGCCAGTTCCCCAAAGGTTCACATCAAAAGGTGCATCCCACTTTGTGAGCTATTTAATCAGTTAAAACACAGATGGCAGGCTGCCGCAATTAATTAATCATATATGAGGCATCCTGTACCTGCGAGCAGAAAGTATGTCAGTGCTACAGAGATCTCATTTGGATTTCATTGTAACTATGTGCCACCAGAATAATTGCTGAATGTGAATAGGGGCTGACTGTGGGATCTTTGCTGGACATAATGTTCTGAATTGCACCGTTATTTATTTTATAACTGCTTCATCTTAGCGAGGTAAAGGGCAGTTACGGTAATTTGGTGAAAACGTTTTTGAAAAAATTTTGTGAACAATATTGCATTTGCAATTGCATGTTGAAATTCAAGTTTTAGAATTAAAAAGGCTTGTTAGAGAGATTTCCAATACAATTGTATGGCGGAAGACATACATTTTTTTTTTTTTTTTAAGTTACTAAAAACATTTTTCAAAATGATAACATTCATACAAAGTTTTGTATCTTTGTGGGTAAAAAATAATCATTAAATGCATTTGCAATCAATATAATTGCGATTATTTGACGTTACCGTTGTGGTATGAGCAGCTCTAATTTCATTGAACTATATATAAGAATAACAAGGTTTTAGAAAGTGTCGCCTGGCTAGACGTTGGCATTATAAGCTGCTGCTATTGGGATGATAACAAGAGTAGTAGAGGAAGAGTGTTGCCTTTACCACTTTATTCCACTTTCCCACCAAAGCTATTACGTAAACCACAACACTCCCACTGGAGCCAATTGGGTGGA
>CAESWR010000566.1:453509-464284 GCA_903171835.1 Mullus surmuletus | reverse complement strand
TCTCCCTCTCAAGCTCTGTGCTTGCAGTGTTATTAGCTGGGCTGCTTGGTTAGGAGCCAATCTGATCAACTTATTTTACTGTATAATGCCCCAGCTCCTGCTAAGAGCACTTAAAAATGGTTGGGGGGGGGTTGGGGTGGGGTGGGGGGCTGCGATTGAGGTCATCTTTGCATCCATCATGTTAGTAAACACTGCTATGCACATTACAAAAACCCTTCTCTGTCTGTGGCTCTTTTTTTTGTAAATACAAGGATGTAGCTCAGTAGGCTGTCACAGCCATGGCATTAAATCTACCCGATCTAACAGAGACATTTTACACTTGATTATGCACTGCAAACCCCATTCATATATGAAAACAACAACTCGGTCTTTAGTGATATAGATTCATATTGTGGAGCTTTTAAGCAAATTCTGGGTACATTTTTACTCCTCCAGCTCTGAGCTGTAATTGGAGCATGGCTATCCACACACTGATGAAACAAATGAATAAGGTGGACATTAAACCTGCTTCTCCATAATAATGTGCTCCTCTGCTGCATTGTCCACAGTTTGAATTAAGTCCAACTTTATGGCGACATTGAAGGATGAGCGAAAAGTAAAAACTCTGCCATCACTGCCTCATTTCATATTAAAAAAAAATATTATGCACAGGAGAAAATGCTATGTGGGGATTATTCACAGTTATATAATGTTAGGAAGAAAACCAGGCGCTTCTCATTTTGGTCACTTATCCCTCATTGTAAAGGTCTGTATATTTCATTGCTGGTGCAGCAGCTTAGGGGATACATTTCAAAGCAGCAAATAAAAATTGGCTAAACTTCCAAAATTAGCACTTCAAAGTCAAACATGATTTGCAGCGAGGGAAGGGGTGGAAGCAGTGTGACTGTGAAAGTGTGTTTGTGAAAGCTCGCTGTGTGTGTGCGAGCGTGCATGCGCCTGTGTTTGTGTGTGTGGCGGAGCTGATGTACAGAGTTCAGCATTAGGCCTTAGAACCAATTTCTAGGCAAATTGGTTTCATTTAAGAATGAGATCACAGAGTAAGCAAACCTCTTTCAGGGCAAGTTCATGCATCTGTAGCCATTTATTTCAGTTTTATATGCATTGCTTGGTGCTGGCTGTTTGTAGGTTGAATATGCATAATCATGGGCACCATAGTATAGTTAATGTGCTCACGTTTACCTGTTATGACCATGGAGTTAAATAGTTTCTCTCATTTTATTGCCTTCTGTCATAAAGAGCTTCAGCAGTAATTTAGAATGTTGTGTTCTATATTCCTTCCAGCACTGTTGTGGAATCAGGACTAATCAAAGCCACATGCAACTAATTGCCCTCTCCAGTTCCTTGCACATTGCACAAGCAGACCCATTAGGAATCAATGGAACATCTGTTGGAGCTTTTGAGTAGGTGCGAAATTCTGTTTATTCTCAAGGTGAACAATAGTCACCTGGCCGCATTTGCACATCTGCCCATATTTCCACTTGTTTCAGGTAAGCGTTTCCTTCTCATTGTAAGACAGGTCGCAGTTTTTCTGTCTGAAGGACACCTTTGCGGCCCATGAGAGAATATATATGAAAATGAAGCATGCAGCTACAACAAACATGAGGTTTCCACACTGTCACCGGCATTACCATAGATGTGGTGCTGTCTGAGTGCACCAGAACAATGCTCTGCTGCTTTTTTCCTTCCCGTTGGAGACATTTGAGATTCGAAGTTCACATAATCAAGTTAAAATTCATGTTATGCAAGACAGCCAAAAAGAAAATAAATGAAATGTTGTCCTGACAATTCGTAAGTTTGGCTTTTGAGCAGTGAAGCTGTAAGACATTCCCTCATCTTTTCTTAGCTTAGATAGTTAGATTAATATATGTATTTTACTGTGCTGCTAAAAAGCCTCCAGCAGCAACCTTTATTTCTTTCTTTTGGAACATTTGAAGTGGGAAACTTTATGACAGTGTTAAATGGTAAAATCGTGCCCACATCTGCCTCAGGCTAATGGCTTAGCATCTGGAAAGGCTAGCTTGCTAATTAGCATTGATGATACAAGCTCAGCATTGTATCATCCTCCAGTAATGTGACATTTGTCTTGCCTTGCTATTTTACTGTGCTTTAAGATTAAGATTACTTTTGTGACATTCAACCTCTGACCGTCTGATAATTCAGCTTAGAGCAAGGATATGTTGTCATTATTTCTGAACCAAGAACAAATGTATCATATCAACATTTCTACAGTGTTGTTCACAAAAACTTCATCAACAACTTTGATCAAAGCCTGTGTTTCAAAAGCAAACAAATTATTTTTACGCCCACACCAAAGCAGACACATATATTTAGACGTTTAGAAAATAATGTACTGATATCTGCAGAGATGCTCGCTAGATGTTTGTCTGACTGCAGCCTAATATCCTCAACATGATGAAACAATTCATGTCGTCCATCTTAAGTCTCCTCTTGTGGTAAGTAATGGACTGTATGTAAAAGGTCACTATAGGAACAGTATTCATTTAAACTGAAATCTCGCAACATATGGAGACCTGTACTGAATTATCCAATCAATTACATTTATTCCAGTTTATTTTGCATTCTATTGCAGGAAATAACACTCTGGTCAGGTCAAATATATTCGCAAAGTAAATTTTCATCTTCCACTGACATGTTAAACAGGCAATTTGGGCTTGGTACACACACACACACACACACGCACACACACGCACGCGCACACACACATACACACACACACACACACACCTTCGTACTTTTACCATTGTTTATTTGAGTTTTGATTTTATTTTCACTCTGTGTACTTTTTTTGTGTATATGAAAATTACAAGAGAAATGTGGCTAAACCTTTGGCCATCAGTCCTAAACAATTGTCCGAGACTGAACAGTGAGACAGCGACTTGGCAACCGAGGACAGCCTGCGGCCAAATCGTTAGTATCTAGAAATGTCAAATTCTCCCAGTGTGATTGCTGCAACAATCCAAAACCAACCAATCAGAATTCAACAAATTGACATAAAGCACATTGTCTGGCAGCGCGTTATATAAGTATCATTTTTCAATAAGTTGTATTGGCAAAGTCCACCCAATACGTCCTTGACATGCCCAAAAAAATTAAAGTGAAATTTAAAAAAAAGGAACAATTTTTCCAAATTCTCCAACCTTTGATTGAATGTTACAAGTTAGCTGTTCCTCAGTAACGGGACTGCTGTGATCTGCCTGAACTGGAGCATCTCCCCATTTTGTGAGCCAGAACCATGTTTTGTATTGAACATGGTAGCGTCCATTGTCGCCTTCTGTTTGCTGGTAGGGCTGTGATGGTAACACAATCCCATATAATGGTTCTGGTGAAGACCTGATTAAAAATGCTCAGCATGTTGCCATAATATTGTTTTGCTGTTGCCTGATTACTGTGTTGGTACGACTATGAACTGATAAGGAGCCCCGATGAACTTAATTCATAGTTTTTGTGTCTGTGATCTGCTTCAATGTGTGTGAGGTTAGTGTTGCCTTCTATCTTCTGTGGTCTATGGATAAGTGTTTGTGACTGAGCTGAAAGTAACCCAGTTTCAATCATCGTATGTTTTTTTTCAGCAACCTTCCTAGTTTGCTAAATTGCTCCACAAATATTGAAATTCAGTCCAGTGGATGGATGTGTTACACTCAAAACCCGACACAAATGCACTGCTCACAGCAAGTCTGGCATCAGCCTTCATGTTGTGCTGCACACTAATGTTTGTACAAAGCCTCACAGATTGATGATGACATTGACAGCAAATCGAGAGGTATTTGCAGTATATTTTAAGCATTAAGGTGGGTTCAAGAGCCTGTTATCACCCTTGTAAAACATTTCCAAAATTTCCCCCCCCCCAAACATGATGTTATGACATGCTTTTGTAGGTTCAGGCACCAACACACTTGGTTACAGTTGGAAGAGATATTAGTATGGGTTCAGACGTGCAAATTTGCTAAAAGTGAGGTGGAAGTCACTGTCCACTCCCCCAGGCTGTAGTGGAAGCTGCTGTCGACCAGCCCCCCACATAAGATGAGCCTTACTATTAGCTGGAGCTAGCGTTAGCTGAATGGTAGTAACTGAAACAATACTTATGATCAAAATAAGAGATTTAGAAAAAAAAAAAATTCTGGTTCATATAGGTACGGTTGAACAGCGGCGTTTCTGCCGTAAAAAAACAGCGTATTGTACGCAAAGAACGCACACCGGATAAAGCCGCGTCCCCTACCCAATAGGGGTGTGGCGTGGGCGTGGCCAGACACAGCTCATTGACATTTAAAGGTACTGGCACAGAAACAGCCCGTTCTCAGGAGAGCTCACTAGAGCCACTTTTAAACTGGCTGAAATTAAGTACCAAAGCTGAATTTGCAGGAAAAGACTTTTAAAATAATGTTTTTGGGCCTCTGGCACTGAAAAGGGTTGCAACTTGGCGACCAATATCCCATCTGATGCAGCAGTCATGTCACACGCTCAGAAAATGGCTCATTTTGTCACCGTCGCGTCCGACACTCTACTAGCTTAGGTGATATCACGCCCGCTCGGTTCTAATTCCAGTTTCTCTGTTAAACTTTATTTGTGATTTCGACAAAGATTGAGACAGTGTCTATTACCACTCCGGACTTGATGTACAAGTCTCAGAAACGCTGGATAAACACACAACTACTCGTCGCATGGCCCCCCCTCCTCCCTCTGCTGACCGGCTCCCCTGGAGACACGTCCCTCTCCATCGGACACACAGCCACAAAGTGCAGCTGTGCGCACACATAAAGGCATGTAATAGCCTAATTTAAAATGCTCAGATCAACACAAATGTAAACTGCAACAGCGGGATAGTCCCCAGTGCTAATGCTAAACGCTATGCATCCAAAGCACCCCGATAGCGCAACCAAATTACCCAGGTCACGTTCGTTGCATCACATGAGGGCAGGTCGGGCCTGATCGCGGAGGTACATTGACTTTGCATGTAAAGTGGTCACCCAGGTAGCATAAGTCGTGTCCGGTGTTAACGCAGCTTTATGTATGCCAACATCTTTCCTTTGGTCATATTTACAATTGCCACTAGAGGGTGTCTGTCACTAGTAAGTACAGCGGGTGCTCAATCACCCAACTACAGCCTTAAAGAACTAAAAAACATCTTTTCAAGAAAGGTACTTACCCTCCCAAGGTTAAACGCTAACATTGACGATGGTCCCAGAAATGTCAGTGAGTGAGCGAGCTCTGTCTAAGTATAGCTGAACCCAGCCATCATTAATGTTATTAGATCCACCTGTGCTTTTCCCTGCTTTGACACGTCAAGTTTTTGCAATGAAAAGGGGCCTGTTTTGGGATGAAAGTGATGGTCCAGAACTGTTTCACAGATAATGATTAACATTTCCCACCTGGCAATAATGAGGTTGATTCCTCGCCAGGAGTTGGACAACACACCAATTTACAAAACACACTGGCAGGAGGTTACTTTGAGAATCACCTGCAGTAATCAAAATGCATAGCCTTGTATCAGTTCCTTCTCCCAAACACTCTCATCCATAAAATTAAAGTCTGTATAATTAGAACTGTTGCAGTGGTGATAGACCCACGCAGAAGCGCAGAATCACTACTTTCACTTAAAATGTTGGCATCCTTTCCACTCATCCAACTTCCTTGTGGATTTTTTTTATACAATGCACACACCCTTTATGACCATGCTCTGCTGACATCTGTCCCCATGTCACTGTGAATGTCTGTCAAGAGAGATTATACATCACATGAATCGAGGCAGATAATGAGCAAGAGGGAAGGGCACTTTTTAACACCCCCCTGTGTGCAACATATGACACAAGCCAAGCTAATTAAGCAGATGCCATAATGCAGTAATCAGGAACACAGAGGAGGTTGGAGAATTCACAAACTTGAGTCATAACTGTGCAACATTTGGTGCTTAAGAACTTCTCCACCAGCACAAGCAGATGGGGATGCCAAGCTGCAGTGCAAGTGTATTTATGTGCGTTTGCATGCCTGTTGTGCGTCATGCTTTGTGAGTTGGGGCGAGTATTTGTCTCAGCACTATCTCTCTACACTGGACTTCATGTTTGTATGTTTTACTAGCATGATTAAATGTGCTTGTGGGCATATGCAGCTGCATGTGTGCGTGTATGACAAAACACTCATAATAATGTGTGTATGGATTTACAGCTGTGTTACCTGGTGAGGTGTTTTCCTCATTATTTTTCCGGAAAATGAGCAATCAGCCATATTGCATGCTGCCTGATTGTTTCTCCTCTGTAAATCAATCTAGGAATTGCAATTAAAATGTTCTCTTATGTGGTATAATTGATGTCTACCTAATCCTTTATTTGAACACCTGCCGGTGAGTCTGAATTTTTAATGAATTTCTAATTAATGCTCTTTGCACACTTGATTTATGTGTTAGCAAATTATATTGCCGTTTTGTGTCTTGCTGATAGAGAGGTGCCTCCAGTGTCACACCTGGATTGAAATATGATGTTTGGCAGCTTTTACCAAACAGAAACAAACAATGCCTGCAATACGGATAAATAGTCAAGGAAAAAGGTTAGACATCTTGAATTTTTGGGCGAAACTATTCCGTATAGCGGCACCACATCTTGTGTTTATGATATGTTGATTTTTGTCTGTACTCACACACCCTTCCATTCATCTTTTATGATGATTGTACTGCTATATTTGACGCATCAAGGGCGGCTATCTGCACAGATTTATTGAGCATTTACACAGGCTGATCTAAACCATAAGCAGTGACTTGATGTGACCTGTCTGCATTATTGTCCCTGCGCAGTTGAGAAAGACAGGATCCACCCAGGCACTTTAGAGCATTCCACTAAATCAAAGCGGGTGAGGTAAGATGACCAACACCACGTCTTTACTGTTTTAGGGGTCTGAGATGTCACACAGTGTGGCAGCTTGTGATGTCATCATAGCAAAGTGGAATTATAGAGGCTCCTTCGTGCCAGACTATTTGTCACCTGACATTAAATGTTTTTTTCCTCCATGTTCCGCTTACATCCTCATGAGGAAACAATGATTGCTGTCTAAAATACAGAAATATTTGTCTTTCTCTTCCGAGTTGCTTCAGTGTATACAAACCTTTCTTTTTATAGATCTTCAAACTGCCAAAATTGTTTGAATGCACATAAACTGTTACATCTATTGTAATAATGAAATGTATACATGGTTTCTTGGGGGCATGGAACCCAAATAAGTGTACTGCAGAAAAGATAATGCTCACCCCACCGTGTATAATTGTAGTGCTCACACAGTATTTGTGAAAAGCATGAAGATATGCACATACTGTGTTACCATAGCAGACTTACAATATAGTGAATTTGTTTTAGAAGAAATATCAGTTCTAAAGTGCAACATGCTCTGCAGAAAAAGGTAATGAAGTCATGCAGCAATATAATATGCAAAGTTATATAAATCATCACTTCTGGGATCTACTGAATATTTGCCTGCTCCACCAGAGCTGCTTCATTGTTGTTGTGTGTATCAGATATAACCTCATCAGATAAACAGTCAGTGTCATGCAACTTCATTAACAGAGTCTTATGGGAAAAACTACTTCCTAATACAGCTCTACACCTCGATGGCTGATGAGTCTGAACAAGCCCAAACTCAACCAGCATTTAATTTCCCCCTTCTTTATGTATTTGCCGTTGCCCTTCCCTTTCAGGGCTGCTTCACCCTATAATCAGACAGCAATTTGTGAGGCGCAGAGAGCGGCCACTCGCTCTCACTTTCATGACACCTGCAAGCGCACAACCACACAGTTTGGAGAAGCATTCTTTTATTCCAAATAAAATCTTAGTTAGGTCATTTTAAACAGCATTTCTAATTCCATCAGAACTCTGTAAAATGTAATAAAACTTGTTTTGTTGCATTATGTTTTAAAGAAAGACTTCAAATATATTTTCTCTTGCAAAGCTTTTTATAGCATTGCAGTTTTGGAGACATGATTACATGGGCCACCCTCTCCAACAACTTTGGTTTTGGTACAAGAGAAAAACTCACTATGAACATTTAAGAATCTTTAATTCACACTAGTAATAAAATTGCATTACATTTCATAAAATAAATGTTCCAGTTTATATATACAGAGAAAACAGACTGTACATACCCTCCAATTAACCATTTCTAAAAGAAGAAGAAAACAAACCTGAAACAAATTTCACAAAACATACAAGCAATACAGTGCTCAGCTAAGCAGGCACCACTGTACATCAAAATGTGTAACTGCTCAGTGTTGGGGTGTGGGAGGGGCAAAAAGTTGAACATTTACAATAGAGTCCTTTAGGGACTGATAAAGGGGTCTTAAAAAGTATTGCAGGCAAGCAGACAGACGCTTGTCTTTTTTCCAAGTGCAGCACAACATCCATCTCGTGTGTGAAGTGAGGACCATTGCTGCCACAAGGTCCCAACTATTGAACCTGTGTCTCGAAGCTTCCGTTCAGCTGACCCTCCTCATAGTCCATTTGACACAAAATCATGTTGTTCTTTAGGAAAAACTTGTCTCCAACACAAAACCTGTCAACAGAGAAAACACAAACCGTTAAAAATTCTACAGACACGTGGTTTTGGACAGAGGCACTTCACCTGACGCATGGTGTGCCTGGTTTGATAGTCATCACCATCGCGTGGCTTCACATAACCCCCCCCCCTCCATTTTTTCGCAGAGCAACTAAGCATGAGAGCTGGCACTCAATGAAAGACAGGACAGATCCACTCGGCCTGGCAAAAGGGACAGGAGCGACCGCAAGAGTTTCCAAAGAAACTCTGCCATGGGGGTTAGCTTTCTGCACACTGTGCGGTTCCACTTCTCAAGAATGTTTCCCTTTAAAAAGTCAGTTGAGGATGGGGGAGGGGGAAGAGCAGAGCTTTCTCCATTGATATTTGTTTGTACGACACAGTGGCCGAGACAGCTTGGAAATGTAACCAAAGGCAGCGCGTAGTTAAGAACATAACCAAGCATATGCTGGCTTCAGTAATGCTCTGCTGTGGCGAAAAAGTCAGGGCCATTGCAACATTGTGCCAGGTGAGACCACGTCTGCCAGCTGAGAGGAAAGACTGCAGTCATAATTCCCTTACAGCAGGTGTTCACTATGGTAACTGAATCTGGCCCGCATAAGGTTAATGGGCTTGTGCTGTGCGGAAGAACAGGGTCACAGCACCCCTAACAGGCATGCAAAGGACGTTCTGCTCCCAGACGGCTGCCATTAACAACACTATATTGACGGGAAAAGCAATATTTGGCTATGTCATATTCTATGTCCGGCATATCATACCAGAGGCTTTGTGCTTGCTCCCATTTCATAATAGTTCCTATCACTAAGGAAACACCATTTCAGACTCCCCTGTGCAACAGCACACCTCTGGAGACTTTGAATTTGTGGCTTGCTCCCTCAAAACACAAGAGCTAATTTTTGCATCTCCCCTGGCTTTTAAGATTTACAGATCCAGCCACAAATGAGGACAAACTGCTGGCAACGAGTCACAATAGAAAATAATTAGCAGAGTAGTATGAACACAGTACAGCAGGCCTTTATTCTTACAACATGAGGGAGATTTTTTTTTTACCCCCACTCCTCAGACTTACCAAAGTGTGGTTTGTAATAATAAAATCAGACAGATCGACTCTTTTGCACATTAAAAAAGAAACATCTTTTAATGTTAAAGCTACTGTCCGTTTAGCACTCCATTGTGTGTGTGTGTGTGTGTGTGTGTGTGTGCGCGCGCGCGTGTGTTTTAAGGCGATGTCGCCGTACAGCTCTCCATTCTTACCTCTGGTTACAAAGCTGACAGGCAAAACAGTCCAAATGGTAAACATTATCTCTGGCTCTCATCACCATTTCAAAGGCTGGGATCAGTTTACTGCAGGCTGCGCAGTTCCCCGTTGTACCGAAGAGCCTGAAAGACAGAGAGCAAAGACAGAGATTAACCCACCTTGCCTTTAGCTTGATGCAATAAGAGAGCAAACAAAAGTGTACTGACAGCAATGACAATAGCAGGTGGGGAAAAGAAAATACTGCAGTGGAAGAAGAAATGGGGCAGTATGTAACGTGCAAATCTTTCTTGGCACCCTATTTGGTATTTTTGTTAATGAGAGTAACATTCATAGATCTTAATTCTTGGCTAATGATCTAATTAAAATGATCACATGGCTTTAATCTGCTTCAAAGAATTTCTCTGTTACACAAGACAGCAAAAAAACACTGCAAAACAAGTCGGAGGTTTTTGAGCTGTTGGATGTTTTTTCTTGTCGTTTCAAATCAAAAATACCTAATGTGTCTGTCACCAACCAAAGCCAGCTGGATTTTACACAACAGGCTACATTCTATAATGAAGTCATGAGTTCTAAAGTTTTCTGTTAGAGGGATTGAGACCCAATCCCGTCTCTCTCGCTTCAGCTTTCTCCTCACAGAGAAGTGCAAAACAATGACGGGGGGAAGGTTGACCTTGACGAGTCAACCGAGTGTTTCTCCTTGGACGGACTCACAACTCAAACCCTGTTGCAGCCGTTGCTTGTTTAGGCTTATTAGGTAAGAGCCATGAAAAGGGTCTATTCATAGCCGAGGGATCTCAAATACTCTTCCTCGCCAGATTTACATTTTCATTTTCCGAGCACTTGCCTCTATGTTTAATTTGGATATTCTGAAGCACAGATAGATTTATACATTCCGCGTGAGGACAGGGAGCATTTCATAGCTTTACAAGAGCACAAATTGCCACTTCAACTGTATCTTACACCCCCTACC
>CAESWR010000566.1:436585-453472 GCA_903171835.1 Mullus surmuletus | reverse complement strand
CCCCCCCCCCCACACACACACACACACACACACACACACACTCTTCTACAACGTCACAATGTTGATATATCGGCTCGCTTATGCTAGTCCCATTCAGCTGCTTTCGCCTTGTTAAAGAAAACATCTATCCAGCGCCACTGCTTCTAATTAGGGGCCACTGCCCAAGAGGAGACGGGGAGACGGAAGCAGAGGGAGCGAGGCTGTTATGTTCCATGAGAGGGATTCACAGGGTGTTAAACGGAGACAAGGATACAACTGGTTGTTGCTTCCGTAAAACACTACATTCTCTCAATAGGGCAGACCCATGTGACACAAAGGACACGCAGAAGCAAGAAAACAAGCAGATTTTACCGTAGATATGTTTAAAAGAATAGGTAGTTTGCTATCAAACAGCTACATGATATTGAAAACGCCCCAATAGGAGAAGTGTTTGCACTAGGAATACAGGGTCACATTTGTATATGGGACGCCAGTGCACTATGTATGCGTGTGTGTGTGTGTATGTGTGTGTGTGTGTGTGTGAGTGTGATGCACAGCTGCTACGGTTGTTGGTGGCCACACAGCATAGAGCGCTAAGCCATGTAAACCAGGCGGAATTTTGACGATCAGCTGCAACATACAATGTTAAGCACTGGATAAAAATGTTGCCCTGTATTACTTTCAAATATCCCTTGATTATAACAGAATTGTAGTATTTTATAACTTTATTACGATATACTTTATCAAATATGTAAAGGGTGCCTAGTAATTTTTTCTCGTGTTTTGGAACCTTAAGCTATACTAAGATAAGCTACCAGTAAGCTAATAAGCTCCTGTGTGAATTGACTTTGCTCAATCGAGACCTCGCTAAACTGTATGCAGCCAGACATCTTTTTGCAAGCATTTAAACTCACCGACCTGAACTTCTAAAAATGTCAGCCACTAACTTTAAGTCCATTATAATTTTTTTGAAGATTTCCACAATTTTGCTGAAAATGAGTTGCTACCTTTTTGGTTATTTTATTTATTTTGACACCATGGGAAAATTACAGTAAATTATCAGGAAATTGCTTAAAAAACGACCTGTTCCCGTTTAAAAGATTGTGCCAGCCGCCTACCATCTTGTGTCAATGGACCACTCCAGACTGTGGCACAGCTGAGCTCTTTCCTGTAATGAGGGGTCACATGTAGTAGTGATGTCTCTCCCCTCAGGGAACCAGTGCCATAAAAGAGCCCCGTGAGCCCTGGCCACTTACAGAGTCTGACATGCACACACCCATTATGGGTCGCCGGACTATTCAAACCCATTGCCATTACACCCCACTGGGCTCTGGACACAGTACTCGCTTGATACACGCAGGTTGTGAAGACGTTGGCGGTGGGGAAGCTCACCTTCAGTCAAAGCACCTACAAAGAAAGTTGAAAGAGCTTCCTTCCCCCTTCCAAACCAGGACTTTGTGCAGACACACCTGATTTGGCTGTGCTGCATTTGAACTTAACTGACCCTACAGAAATAGATAAATATATTTTTGCAGAGGTTTTTAATCAGTGAAGTAGAATAAAATGACAAAGACCGATTCTGTTATACTTAAAATAGTATTTAATATTTCTGGATTTGTAATATTTGATGAAGCAAGTGGACTGGAAAACAGACCACTTCTTTTTCTTCTACATAGTTATATTAAAAGCGAGCTCATCATGTAGAGTACTTCGCTGCCCTCGGAAACAGGTCTTTAATATTTTCTTGGGATTCGGAGAACAGCCCCAGAGAGGTCACCATGGTTATCTCGGGTTGGGCTCAGAACGTACAAATACGTGGAGATTCTGCCCCAACATCTTTCAAACTCCATGCCCCTGCTTTGATGGCATCAGGGTCACAGCATCAGGCTGAGTAATTCTACCCGTAATGTGTAGAGCAACGTTGTTAAAAAAAATAAATAAAAATGGTAGTGTTCACCTTCAGGGATATTTTGAGCATCTCCTTCTTCTCTGACAATTGTAGCCGGGCTGATAGATTGCGTGTGTGTGTGTGTGTGTGTTCAGGTTGATATCTCCAGAATATAATTGGTAGTTCATACTGAATACACCAGCAAATAAACCAAATGAGTCTTGCACTGGCACAGTGAAGTACAATTATGTTGAATGCAGCTCCAGTGCAGTGTTATGTCCTTTTCACTGACCTTGGACTATCCAAACCACCCTGATAGACTTTGAATCAGGAATCAGACCTGCAGAACCTTTTTTGTTCTGGATTGTAACATGGCATGACAGATTATTTAATTTCTCACACTGAGAGCTAATATTCAAATATTCAAATATTAAAGCGCAGTCCTTCCGATTTCCATGGTGCTACATACTACCAGTTTTGAACCATCACCCAAGCAATCTCGTGGAGCATTGAAAAGAAAAGTGAGTAGGCAAAAACACAACCAGATGCCGACTGTGGAACTCTGTAGTTATGATATAATATGAGAGATCGAGGCAAGTTGGTGTCGAATAAAAGTTAAAATCAAGAAAGTAGTTGGGAAAGAGGAAGGTTAATTCCAGGTTTTGAAGGCATAGCATCGCAAAGAATCTATTTGAAATGTGTATTGTGCCTTCATTCATAATGGTCCTTTGGTGCAGATCTCTATGACGCAAAGTTTGAAAAAAAAAATCAGATCCAGTAACATTTTCATCATAATTTTTTGTCAAAATATAGACTCTTTAAGGGGCATCTCAAACCTACTGTGGACATCGCACTTTGAATATCGAAAAAAAACAAAACAAAACCCAACTCCCCCCTCCAAAACTCAATTAATAAACATGCTGCAATCATTTGTTACTTTAAATTTGATGCCTCACAAAACTGAAACACTGCTTTCCAAAGAGTGCAAATCGTAGATTAACTTTGAAAACATTCATTCATTTCATTCTTAATGGTTTTTATTCATATGAATGGACTATTTTCTGCCTGCACAATCGCCATATATTGTTCTGACTCATGTCCTTTATTGTAAGAGTGCAGCGGCTCATGCACTTCAATTTCCCTGGCCATTTGGATTAAATAAATCAATATTCTCAAAAGCAAAGTGGGTGGGAAAAAATTCAACATCAACACAGTTTTTTAGCATTTCTATTTAAATTGAGTCTGAATGATAATTTTTCTTTAAAAATAAAATCGACACTATTGTTCCTCGCTTTCCTTAATAAACCAGGCCCATCATTTGTCGATCAATTGTAGGCATTGTAGGAAGGTTTGGAGCCTAAAAACACTACTTTTGAATGGAAGCCTCTGTGGTTAATTTAAATGGATTGGAGAATTAGAAGTGCATGCTGTTTGGACTGCAACCCAGAACCTGTGAGACATTCTGGCATGGATTTGTGAAAAGGGTAATGCAGCATAAAGTGAAAGCAGGCTGGCTATTTATTTAAAGTGTGTTCACATGTCATCATCTGTGTTTATGACGTCTGACATCACAGTTTTTACTGCAAGACTATTTTTATAAACCAGAAAGTTTTATAAGTTGTGTCAGTGTGTTGACCTATATACATGTGTAAGGGTTTGGGCACTCCTTGACCAACAACGTTTTTGTGTTTTTTGTGTTGCAGTGTGTTGTGTTTGTGTTGTCTTCACTAGTAAATAAAGAGCAAAATTGTTTGATAATGCAAGTGCATTTTAGACATCTGTGCATGATCATGCAGAGTCAGGGTCAAAACCAGGGAGCAATAGCTTGTTGGTTGGTTATTTTCTCTCGTTCTTCTTTTCAAAATGCTTCAACTATTATATTCTTTCACCCACAGTGCAGCCTTTTCAGATTTATGCACATATAAAATGTACCCACCAATGTCTGTTCTGATGAGCTTATCTTTTATACATCCTCCATGTATTTAATTGAAAATAATCTCAAAAAATGCTATTGCTCAAATGTTTGTACGTAGTTGTGCACAGTAGTCTTTTGTGTTCGTTCTTCCCAAATACTGAAGAAAATACTGTCCTGTTTCATGCTTAAAGAAAAATGGTCAATAGTTGAAAGTATTGCCCTGTCTGGAAGTGAATTATCCTGAATCAATTGCTATTATGAGAAAAACACTGTTCCTTTCTGCTCAATGCAGTCTTCCACACCTTAAATTTAAGGTTTAAATGAAAAAGGACTTCTTATTCAGCAAATTTAAGTTTTAACTTTGTATGCTGATGTTGGGAGCACAGCTGGACAGCAGTGAAAAGAAAAATAAACCCAAATCTCCTTCGTCTGTTATTGAGTTATTACAATGGGTCTTTAGAGAAGAGAGGGCCTTCCTCAGTTCTTTCAACTTGCTGCTTTGCTAACTTCAAACCCTTAAAGCTCCTACAGTGCATCATCTGCCTCTCCGCTCTGCTTCCCTCAGATTGGACCGCAGCTCTTGAAGTTTTCTACCTGTTCCCTGAGCTCTTTGAGACTTCCCAGCCTGCGCAGGGTTTTGTCAGATTTCATAAAAGGCAAAGCTGTTGATGCATGCGTCGCATGTTCTGACCCTCCCCGACAGTTGCGTCTTGAAAGTGTAAAACCTGTGTGTTTCGGAGAGCAGGAGAGCAACTGTTTTCACCTGCTGAGGCAGTGATTTGAAAAGCAGTCACATCCAGATGGAGCTATCATCACTGGTTTGTAGATAACTTACAATGTTCATTATCTAAAAAACGTTTCCCACTTACAGTTAATTATACCCACATTTTGATAAGTGGGCGCCTATTATGTCCTGTCTGATATATGAAACAGAAGATTAAATGACTTCAGTCCTTATGATCACACGACGACTTGGTTGTCAACCCTCTGGTGATACAGTCATACAGTTCTGGGCTCTGCTCATATAAAATGACCAATTAATATATTATTATCTGCTGTAATGAAAGAGCGTGGCCAAACAGTCACAAAGATGCTGAACTTTTTGTTAGTGCGGCGTTTGGAGGGCATGGGAGGACACCGGCGAAGGGGTGTGTGTGTGTGTTTGTGAGTGTACGTGTGTGCTGAAGATTTGGGAAAGCGTGAGTGCATTGAATAAGTTGCTAATGCCACTGAAGGACAATCACAGATGGAGCTCCTATAATAATTAATGTGTGCATGGCAGGGATCCAAACCCTGGGAAATAACCAAAGTGTGTTTGATCCACCCGCATGCCTTTAATGAAGTGCAGGAGGCTAATTCAGTGCACAGATTTTAACTTCATTACTGCAGGTGAGGGGAAGCCTTCATCTCACAAAGAAAGCTGGCACAGGACGGAGGCTGCGTCGTCTACTTTCAAATGCTCTGCTCGCTCTCAAACTGCCTCTTCTTTATACTTAAGGCAAGTTTTTTAATTTGTTCCATAATAGAATTCATCTCAAGCATTTCTGGCCATTTAGTGTTAAGAGCAGACGAGTGGGATGGATTTCATTAGGCAATCCAGGCCGACAGAAAGCTCTGTTCTTTAAAAAAAAATATGTTGTCATTAAGACCTCCTGATGTCATGCCATTCTTTCATTTTTTTTTTCATCCCATCTTATACTTGCTGGTCTAATTTGTGAGAAAGCTTTTCCTCTCTCCTTCACCAGTTGTCACGTATGTCTCAGTGGTGGGGGTGATTGCTGTCCTTTCAGCAGATGTATTTTACCAAGTAAAATCCTGCGCTTCATAATTTTTGCCTTTTCTTGGTCATTTGCCCATTTATTATTACCTCCTATGCGCCATCTGCCCCTTCTGGGGGCAACGCTGGGCCTTAGTGGATCTCTCACTGCATCTTAAAAGCATTAGCTGTGGGTGGGAACTGATGGATGGTAATGGTCTATCTCAATGCGGCGTCCCTGAGCGCCTCTCTAGTGGGCTGCAGGCTTCTTTTGGGTCAGAGGAGAAGCTGAGATGACTGAAATGTCATGGAGATCTGTGAGTGGTGGGCGAAAAAAGAAGAACATTTTGATTAAGACTCTCTTCAATTTGCCTTTTCGTAATGATTTGAAATGCTGTTGAAATGTATTCCCCTAAATCAGTAATGAAGTAATCAAAACGTCTTGGATGAGCTGAAGATATCAGCCGGGAAGGACAGAGGAGCAGAGGGGGTTTGAGGAGGGAAAGCGGGAGAGAGGGCATCTCTAAGTCGGCCCTGGGGGGATTCCCCCCTGGAATAAATGGTGCGATCTCATTGGGAATGTGACTTAATGCCCAGGAAACGGTCATGTTTAATTTAACTAACAGATGGCAGGGGTATCTGACGTGGGGGTGGGGTGGGGGTGGGGGTACAGCCTAAGACACTGATGAAGCAACAAGCCGGCTTTGAGGTTTCTCACAGCCCGCAGCTCTTGTACAACACTTCTACTGCATGACAGAAGTCTCTCTGCATTCAAGTAAAGAATAAGTGAAAAGAGGACGGCAGAACAATTGCAAACAAAGCAAACGGCGCATGTAATCATTTCCTGACTGCAGTTAATCACCGCACACAGATTAGGGCTTCTCCGACATTAATGGACTTGCATCTCGCCACCATAGGAGTCTCACTTCAGTATGTGGGCGAGAAAACTACAATTAGCACTGTGATAGAACAAGCACTGTAGGAAATAGAAATTCATCTGAAACGAAAAATATAATCTCATTATCAACTGTGTATAGTCATTATGTCTAAATAAGTCATATTAGTTGGGTCAAATGTTGATATATTTTAATATTATATTCTATTAGTCTTTCATGACTAATACTACAGGGTCTGAATATTAGTGTATATTTTCCACACTGTCATATGATTTATGTTTTACAAATATTAGGATAATTCTACTTTTCAATAATACAATGCTTTGTTGTATATTACCAAAAAATATGTATAAAAATACCAAATAGTTTTAACACATTACAGCTAAACACAACACTATTGCGCCGTCTCCTCCACCATACAAGATTTTCTCTGAGTGACACCCGGCCGGATGCTGATTCAGCGCGAGCGACGGGCAATCTTTTTTTAATCTTTTTTAATTGTGCAGTCAATGAAACAACAAATTGGTGCTGCATGTTGCAAACAGAGAAGATACGATAGGTGATATGGTGGAATTGCCTTTCCCCCCCAAAAAGGAGGTACGTCCGTTAAAACAGATTATTGATGCTTTTCCAAATGATGATTAGAGTGCATTCTTCACAGAGGTGAGATGGATCGACTGGGTGAGAGCAACTTCCAAAGTCTGATTACTTTCTATTATTCTGACTAATACTAACATGAGAAATTTGGCTTGAGAAAATCCAGATGCAAATTTGTTCTTTTAAAACCATCATGACGTTTAAGGGTTTTGGTCGAAGGGGCAGAATATAAATAAGGAGACGGACAGCTTGCTTCAATTTTTCTATTTGGTATGTCTCTTCTTTTTTTCCTGTTGGTGGTGACACCAGCTACCTAATCAGTTAGAAAAACAACAAGGCAAAGCTAAACCTGTGCACCAAAAAAAAGGCAGAAAAAGCCTTTGTGATCGCGTGATGTCACACAGCTCATGAAATGAAATGTCCTTTGTGTTTGCCGTGAGTGGAGTGGGTAGGTTGTGTGTCGTTCTTGCCTCAGGTAGTCCCTGCGACAGAGGATGAGGTTGGCTTTTGTGTAGAGGGTGGAGCCCACCTCCCCAAGGCGACAGTCGCAGCAGGCACATTTGAGACAGTCCTCATGCCAGTATTTGTCCAGGGCCTTGAGCAGGTAGCGGTCTTTAATCTTGCGATTGCAGCCAGCGCACCCCTTCTGTTTCCCTTTGGGCTGGACGGAGAGCATCGGCACACCTGTAGTGATAAGGAGACAAACAGCCATGCGTGATTTACGGCCCGGGAACACGAGTGACTTTTCATGTTCTCTTTTTGATAAGCTGGCTGCTTCTCCAGGCGTCTAAGCCTGGCCTCGCGCGTGGCCACAGCACACTGCCTACCTGCTTCATATGCATTGAAGAAAACATTCTTCCATGTAGATAGGCACACAGGTCACATTGGACTACAAAACCCTGACTTCCTTTTTCCACCCGGAACATGCTGTAATACAGAGGTAACATGATCACCCGCAGCGGGCTTCAGACTAAAGGGCAAGTCCTGTGTATTTTTGCAGTACTTCGGAGGATGAGCTGTTTATTTGGCTGATTGTGGTATTTACAGTGCTGCCTGCTAGCAAGTTAGTTACCTACCATTTCATCAAAGCCCATTTCACTCAACAGCTGTAAAAGCTCCTCATGGGCTTTGTTTGGTATAGATTAACATTAACCTTTTAAAAAGCCTTGACCACAAAAACCCTGCTACCAGACCCTAGTGAGATATGTTATGGCCTAAGTGCCTTTTAGCATACACTCACTCTGTTTCATGCACACACAAACGGACACGCATGTACTCAGAGAAACCACAAACGCACACAGAGACACACTGACGGCGCGCCCTGCTCGGAGCATTACAACCTTTCCCTCCTTTTACACTTATCTGTACTCATGTGTCCGCAATGAACAAGTCTAAGTTACCAAACTCGCAAATTGCCCTGCTGCCACGCAGGTCCCCCTTTAAGTGCCCCTTTTAGCTTCCTAAAGGACAAATAAAGTCCATTTAATAACTGCACTAAACACTAATAGTCTATGTGTGGTTGACATTTGTGTCTGTACTAAAAGCCCCCCTCAGGCCACTGTTGGAACAGAGGCAGGGGCGCGCAGCTCCCCTCTGTAGCACTAACAGGTCTGCCACAGCTGAAAGCACAAGACAACAGCTCTTAAGACACTCTCTCACACACTGAGCTATTGATCCATCTAAAAGAACACACAGTGGACGCCACTTGCCACTCTCTTTCAAAACACGTTTCTCTCCCTTTCTCTCCCTCTCTCTCCGACTCTGTCTCCACAAAAAAAAAATCCCCCGGACACTCTGCATCACAGGGGGTTGGGTCAGCTTGTTTTTATGTGCTGTTGTTTAAGACCTATGTTACGGGTACTTTACACTGACTTTTGCATGAGATGTCCCTGATTTTGATAAACAACATGGTGATAAGGAGTAAACACCGGAATGGAGCAAATACATTTTGGCACACAAAGAGGAGACAAACATAGAGAAGACTTTTGTCGACAGCTTTAAGTCCTTCCGCTCTTGTATGTGGGATTTTCTTCCATTCTTCCTTTGCGAAAGGCTTCTACTTCTGCAATATTCTCGGGTCGCACGCTGCACGCACAGCTCTTTAAGATCCACCGACAGATTTCCATTTAAAAGTAAAAATTATGCATGAATGTTTTCTGAAAATATCCTGCTTTGTGCTTCGTATCTCAGAGAGTTTGTGTGCCCAAACTTCTGCATACAAGTGCAGCGGTGTATTCTGTTAAGTGTGAATAGGGTCATTCTGCAGTTAGATCTGCTATTTTAACAGTAACTGCTGCGGCTTGCGGTGATAAACTCAGCTTCAGCTGCTGCAAAAGCGGCTCCTTCACTCTTTGCACTGATTTTTTTTTTCTTTTCGGCTAAGCCTGTCAAGTTTGCTCTCTTTCACAAAAAACCTTACACAACTTTTCAAAGAACTTTTTGGGGGAATAAAAATATTTTCCCTTTCTCTCCCCATCTGTCTCTCTTGCGTGCTTGCATGTCTGCACACTGCGCAGAAGCACCCTATGGGATCTGTATTTGGCCTGCCATTTTTGGCCATGCACACATTAATAATTCTATGAACGCGATATAATTAGCATTTACCATCTTAAAAAAAGAGGTGAAAGAAATAGAAGAGCTTGTTAGTCAAATTTATAGCGTCAGTTTATATGTCAGTAAGTGCTCTGCTGCCGTTGAGCTGTCTTATTTCTTTATCAGAAGTGGAAAGGAGAGGCTAATTGGTCTAGCTCTGGTGATAGGAGCCATCAATTAGTGCTGGGCCTGCCCTCCAGCTCCCCTCCCCAAAACAGGCCCCTTGAAGTTGGCACATTAGGATCACAAAACCTGCTATAAATACCAATGTTCAGTGTAAATGAAGCTAAAAAGCTTCAAATTCAAGCCACAGTGGCTAAGGGCGAGCTCTTCTACCTGCATTTCATGGCTTGTTAGGGGAGCTCTCTGCAGGTATGCCAACTGCGCTCGCCTGACAGGCTTCCACAGAACTACAGAGCAGCCATAATGAGGAGAGAGAAAATGCCTGTGTGTGTGTGCAAGCTTGCGCATGTGTGCTTCAGAGCTTGTGCAAGGAGAAAGAAAAGCATTTCTTTTAGTCCCTTGGTGATCACAAAAAACTTTAATTTGCCTTTTATGACACCTAATTAGTTATTCTACTCAAAATCTTTGCTTTAAATAAGAGAACTAATTATACAAAAAGGTCGTTCCTCCACCTCCAGAGAACTACTCCTAATTGGTTGAGACCACCACTCGCCACACATTCCTTAAACACATCACGTGTGTGTTTTACATCACATTTGAAAAGGCCAAAGCTTAACCTATCCCAGAATTACTGTACCCCCACCCCCACCCACCCCCCGACTGATGCGCGCTTTGTTTAAAAACCCCATCAAAGTGAAAGCACTGACATTGTTTCTTAGTGTTCTGTTTGCTGTACGTCCCACATCCGTTTCTTCATTCATATGCCTCAGTCCTTCAGGACTGACTGCAGAAGCCAGATGTCTCAATAGAGAAATGCGAGGAGACCAGTGCACATCGAACCACTGCCTCTCCCTCCGAGCCATTGCGGGGAACAAACATGGTTTTGATGTCTTTTACAAAAAGCAGCCTCTGGAAAACAGCTTTAATAGTAGTGTAGCAGACGTAGCTCAGTCCTACTAAACAAATAGTAGCGACAGAAAAAAAAAATGTGTCAAGTAAATGTCTTTTCAATTCCCTTAATGCCTGGAGACATTTCCTTGCACCTGTCACCACTCTTGGCGCAACGCGAAACTGGAGTAGAACAGAACCTCCCATGCTTGCCACCTCCCAGGAAGAAAAGCTGCATAATGAAAGGAAGTAGCAGACTGGGAGGCAGCCTCCACTTAATCCAACCCATTTAACAGATACAAGTGCCACTGACCTTCCAGTGTCATTTGATGTCACCAAAAGCTTGCCTCTCCACATCACAATTCGTCCGCCAACAAGGGATGCATTTTACCCCTCAAAGTGGAGAGACATCACTTGCCCTACCAAATATCTTTCCTGGGAAGGAATTTAATTTGCCATTAGCACTGTGTGTGAAGGCCTGTCATCGCTCTCTTCTTCCATCCATCTGCTTTCTTTAAGATGCTATCTTTCAAGAATATGTACAGTAAGTTTTTCTTAGCCCCGCCAGTCTGTCAGAGCATGTATTTTCCATTACAGAGATAGCATCCGATTTCTGTGTTACCCTATTTAGACTTCCGTCTTTACAGCTATCGCAAAATCACATGAGTTGGCTCACCTTTTTGACATGTTTAAGGTTTTAAAAGATGCTTTTCGCAGCACTCAAGGAAATATTTAACAGTAGAAAAATATAATTATCACACTGGAAAGACTTTCCACAGACATGCTCCTTTTCTTTTGTTATCGAAAAAATGTTCGTTGCCCTTTTTCAAAAAAGAAAAGAGTGAGCAGGTGCAAAGATATACGCTGCGTAGATTTCCTGTGAATCCTGGAGTGATCATCCATGCTGTTTTATGTCATGCAGAATAAAGGAAGATCAACCACTTATGGTGCCAATGTAATAAAAAAAACAAGCCTAATGTTTGCTACCTGCTAAATGTGTCACTATTCGTGCCTGTATTTCTTCTGTGTGGTTACCTGTAGGTGCGAAGTTGATATTTGCTGATTATTTTGAAGATTCAATTGTGAAAAGAGCAGAATTGTGGTGATTAGTCCACAGCTGAAGGATATTGAATTCATAGTCACAGATAATCCTATTTCATAATTTATGACATTTCTGATGATTGACCTGGTAAGAAGATGGTCAAAGTGCTTCCTGAACACTGAACAATTGGTGTATCAAACAATCGACTGTTGGAGCTCCATTCTTTGGTGCGTCAATAAAACGGAAAGGAAATGGACTCAACATTGCAGCATCCTTCTGCAATCCCAATAGAACATCTGCTCTCACTCGCCCTTAATGGCACAAGGGACAGTTGTCTCTGATTCTGTGTTTTGTTAAATGCCTTTTGATCAATTAAAAGCACTGATGCCATGGTGCAATGCAGTCTTTGCCAGTTCGCAGGGAGGTAAAGGACCTAGATGAGAATCACTCAGCTTTCCTGACACATGGTGAGGGAGGCACACTTTCAAGGACCTGCAGGCTGGCCCTGGGTGGGCCTCCTCTTGGGGGCCCCAATAAGTCCCCCACCCCCTGCCTCCCTCCTACACCTCCCTCCCAGCTGCGGCAACTAAGCATGTTAGCCACCAGTACGGTAAACGCACAAATTGGTACGCTCGGGGGAAAATGAGATGCACAACACTGACTCATTTGCTGAAAGTAGATTTGACATCATCGCTTAAGTCAAAGCAGCAGACGTGCTAACAGCCACCCTGCATGACTAAATCATCTAAAATAAATCTTACAAGAATATTATGTTATATTATATTATATCATATTATAAGAAAAGATAAAAAACAATACTGTGAAATTAAAAAGTGCTTTGTTGCCTCTCCCAGGTGCACTCCGGCAGCAACAGGAGCTGCTTTAAACCCTCCTCCTTCAGGTTTCCATCCCACTGTAATCGTTGCGGCCATGACAGTCCAGTATAAAATTCTGTCCCTGGGCCAAGGTGTCTGCCTCTAAGGTTAATGGGGATCTCATGCAGATGTCTTGCCATTGTGCGCATGAATCAGCCCCTTTCATTCAGCTTCTGTCATTGCTGTAATTGAGCCCATAGACACATTTCTCCATTGCCAAGACAAAATACAAGACATCTGTTAATAATATCAGCTGGGAAACACATGCCGGTTGAAAGCCGGCTGATGAGTGTATTCGCAATGATAAGCAAAATAAAGGCTGCTGATTTGCCGTGTGATTCATGGACCCGTCCTCAGTTGGAACATAAGCATGGAGAAAAAGAATAGATATGCACCAACACACACACACGCTTAAATTAGGTACTCTCTTACAGTGCCCAAGTCAATATTCCATTTCATACCAACTGTGTTTTTTTTCTAATAGTTCCTTGTAAGAGGCTTCTATGTTACTGTACGGCGCGTTACATTTCCAGATGGTAGTGGATGAATGCTGGGGTCTGTGAGGTGATTTCTGGGACTGTATGTGTGCTATGATTAGGACATAATTAACACCCACAGTAAGTGGGAGAGAGCAGACAGGGCTGGTGCAGATGAGGAGGGGACTGTTCATTAACAAGATGCACTCTCTCAAACTTTGCAGCTTGCTGTGGCTAATAAGCCCCGGTGAAACGGAGCCCAGCCGTCCCTTGCATTGACCCTGGCACTGCTCGGGATAAGGGAGGGTTTTGTCTCCTGGAATAATTGCTCTTTTCACATGTTACAAGTGTCCTGACCCCCACGGTCGGCAGCCACTTTCCCTACCATAATTACTCCTGATCCGCTCCAAATGAGTCAGCCGCATTAGGGCTGCAATAACACTGGCCCAGCTTCAAGCGCGGCATGGGGAGTCTCAGCAGAGCAGCCTGGAACAGGACTGCCTTTTCTCCCAGCCCACGGTCATTTCCATCACGTCAGAGGTGCATTTCTTACACTTGAAGTCAGCACGAAGGCCCTGGGCCCTTTTCTGAGGCTTACAGAAGGCATTGTTAGCTCCTGGTGCTCACAACTCACTGTGGTTTTGGCTGCAAACTCCATCCCAATTAACGGTAAACTTCATTAGGATGTTTTTTCCACACTTTTCAGACCCCTATTATTTTTAATTTATTCACATGGGGTTAATTAAAAGAAATGTATCACAGAGATATGCAACGGCTTTCTAATTAAATTCATTGCTGCTTTTTTTTTTAACACATGAAACTGGCAGAGTTTCCAAATTATTACAGAAGGCGACTTGTTCCAACACTTGGTTGCTCAGTAGCAGGGTGAGATTAGAGCTGTGCAAGGTAAGCTGTCAGACAGAAACAGAGCGAGAGATGGGGCAGGAAAATGAGAGTGAGAGAGCAAGATGAATGAGGAGAGGGAGAGAGGACACAAAACACTTATAGTTTTTTATCGTGCAGCGTTACCCCAAATAAACCGCATGAGAACGCTTAAAGATGGAGGACTGCGGAACTGTCACAGCATTGACGGAGCACGGAGAAGATTCAGTGTTGCATCCAGCAAATCCTGAGCTGGCCGATGTCACGTTTGGACTTTTGTCTGCGACTCGTCTGACATACGTGTTTGTTGAAAGCTGTCATGTCCACATTTCATTAGACTTTCAGTTCCTAACGACCATCTTTGATCCTCAAAAAGAAGTTAAAAAGTGGACTGATCTTTTTTATAGTGGGTAATATAGAACCGACTGCACGTGCATACCCTCATACATATGTGCCCCTGCACTTCCATGAAAGAAGCTGTCATATCTGCCATTTCATGACTCCTGGAAGCAAAATAAAATCAAACCATTAGACCTGTCACAGCCACTTTCGGCCACCCGGAACAGAATAATGCACAAACACATTTTGGTCAGCATTAAAAATGCATTTGTAGAGTAATAAAAGTAGCCCTGTAAAGTTTGTGTCACTCAAGAGGTCAGGAAGTAATGTACGAAATTCTCCCCTCTCCCCTGTAATTACTGTGCACTTATTATTTCAAATGGATATGCTAGGAGACAGGTGTGCCATTCAGGGTCCTCGGTGTGTTGGAAATGGAGGAAGGGAAGGGGGAAAAGGAACACCATACTGTGGCACACTGCGTGAGGCTCTTTAATCTTGAATAATGCAAATTCCCCACAGGGGGCAGTTATTTAGCAGGACGGGCCTCTAATGTCATTCAGACACCTACTCTCACACCTGACGGGGTAAATAATGAGAGAGGTCGGCTGGGTGAACATTTAGGAGGGTCTTAAAGAAGGGCAGCTGTGACGTTATGTGGGTCAAGTCAGTAACGTGTACTGTAGTCTCGGAGTGGCAAGAGAACGATACTTAACATGACCTTGGCTGATTATGAAGACGTCTCCCACCTAATTAATTCGTCTGACCACTATTTTATTACCTCGTGACATACATCCCTCAAGGAAGTCATTCAAGCGACTGGATCAAATCAAACGGCAATTCAACGGGAGACGACTGCTTCAATGAAATGAAATAAAATAAAGTGAAGGAGGGATCGGTGCGAGGGCGCCAACATCTGAGGATCAGGTCGGACTTCGGTGTGCGTTTTGGTGGCCGTCTGTCGCTGCAAACATCATAGTCAGGCTCTGATTAAATCAGCAACTTCAAACCCCAATCAACTAGCTTTTACACAGAAAGAACTAACCCCCCCCCCCCCATCCTCCCCCTTCCCCCTCCCTCCTTAATCACAGACTTTAATTAGATGTTTAAGATTTGATTTACTGAAGGTCATCCAATAAGAGATTAGTTCTCAGCCAGTTTGCTTTTATTCAAGAGAAGGCACCCCGGGCGTCTCAATTTACCAACAAGATAGCTGTAATATCTAAAAGAACGTGTGAAGTCCCCCGTCCTCCATTACTCCGGATTCTTGAGCTGGAGAGCAGCTCGGAGGCGGCTTTTAAAATCTGTTTTGTTCAACCTAAATAAATGCTTATGGCATTTGGTTCTCAGTAATAAAAAAAAAAAAAAGAGAGAGAAATAAACAAAGCAAGAAAGTAAAGGTCAATTTAAGATGGATTGCTGGACAGACTCGTGCTTGAAAATAACCAGCAAGTTAGAAAACTCAAACTGGTCTGGTAAAATTTGGGCTAAACTTGCACTTCAACAGCTGTAAAGTGCACGTGCGATAAGCTCCTGAAAGGCCTCCTTGTTCTCCAACTTGGAATGCAAATCAGAGGTAGGAAATTTGGCCAATGGTGAGGAAGGACATCCGTCTTGGTTTGAGATGCGGCATGGATGGCTAAACTCTCACCCGAGAGCAAAGCTGCTTTGTGACACTCAGCCTGCAGAAAATTGAATGTAGCGATGGGAATACAATGGAGCCGCGTGCTGCTGGAGAGACATGCACAGTTCGAGCCGAGTGCGAGTGTAAAAGCCCTGCTAGCAGCCCCTAGAGGCCGCGCCGCTCCTTACATCCCACAAGAACAAAGTGTCTCTCACTGACCAACCAGCTCCGCGCGTCCTCCGAGCCAAACAGCAGCCTCGCTCAGCAACAACTCTTAATTAATTTGCGGGGCTGCAGTCATTTGCTAGTGAGAAATAATTAAGCATCGGCGCTTGAGCAAATGGAAAATGTGACATTGTGAGGAAAATACAGGAAGTTCGTTTTTGTAACCTGTTACCATCTCATGCTGATAATACAGTGTAATTTC
Source organism: Mullus surmuletus (assembly GCA_903171835.1). Classification (NCBI taxonomy): domain Eukaryota; kingdom Metazoa; phylum Chordata; class Actinopteri; order Syngnathiformes; family Mullidae; genus Mullus; species Mullus surmuletus. Next base: position 437,176 of record CAESWR010000566.1, on the reverse strand, counting down.
TGCAGCAGCTTAAAGCACATGGGTGTGCATCTTAACTGGCAGTCCAGAAAAAGCTCATCATTCACCGCATACAAACAGAAACATGCAGCTGTCTCTCTTTTTAACACATGAGCTGGAGATGTAATTTTTTATCAAACAATAAAAAAGTGTTGTTTTTTTTCTTTTTTAGATTGACAGGCGGTGTGTTATTTAAACGCTACTAGCTCAATATTAAAGTTTCCCTTCTTTATTTTCCCGAAGCATTAATCGCTCCAGCCTACGCCTGCCAAAGAAATCTGTCTGCTGACATTAGTTTTGACATCTGCTAATCTCAGGAACTTTGCAGCGCATCACTCCACTTTTCCTCCTCGCCCCGGTGAGAATGATTTTTTCCGCGAGCCAAAGAATAAACTCCACACACGTGCGCACATTCATATAGCAACATGCAATAGGTAAACAGGTGAATAAAGAACTTTAGGTGGAAGAGTGTGAGAGAGAGGAAAGAAAGCCTGATGATTCGTTGCGGGAAGTGTGTGCTTGTGAGGGCAACAATGCGGTAATATTTTATTGTCGTCAACAAGGAGCTTTGCGGGGACAAGCGGCAGCCAGACC
>CAESWR010000566.1:405362-431142 GCA_903171835.1 Mullus surmuletus | reverse complement strand
AGACATTGTGAGAGAGTGACGCCTGCTACATTTACGTTCAACGCGCATATTGTCGCCTTTCGCCTGACTTTCCCCCCTCTTTCCCTCAGAATCGAAAGGAAACGGCGTCTAATTGTGGTCTATTTAGCAGTTAATTAGCGTCCAGACACAGTTATCATACATGCTGCAGATAAACAGTCGTCTCTTAAAAAAAAAAAAAAAAAAAAAGGAGGAGAAGAAGAAGAGGGAGAGAGAGAGAGCACAACAGATGGGCCGTGTTTTTGATTAGTGGGCAGATAGAAGGTTCACTCTCGAATCTGGTAATATAATTGTTGCCTGTTATTGCCAAGATGAAAGTGTTGCTGTTTCATGGTGGAGCCTTAAATAGCACCACTTTCACTTGCCCTGCGGAGACTGTTAACCAATTAAGGGTGAGATCCAAGAAAGATTAGCCATTTAGGAGAGTGGAGTGGAGGATAGCTACAATAACACTGGCTTGGTCGGCAGCCGGCAGGCCGTCCGTGGTGTGAGCTCGCTCAGTCTGTCCTTGCCTTCTGTTACATTTTGCAGCGCATATTACAACCCTGAGCACATTATCATTAGCTGCTCTGCAATCAAATAATAACACTAATGCGCACATAAGAAGCTGTAAGTGTCCACTAAGTTTTAGCAGCAGGTGGGCTGACTTGGAGAGCTGCAGTGGCACGATGGGAGCTTCCTGCCTTAAGAGATGTCTTGGCAAACGCTTAATAGACACACAATGGGAATGTTGGTAACTTTGTTATTAATCTATTAACTACTGTCAGATAGGACGATCACTTGGGTTATGGCCAGTTGGCACAACAAGGCAGAGTCACCAATTAGTGCTATACTGTAAGGCCAGAGTAATGTCAGCCGCCTTGGAAAATGGAAAAAACGTGTCTGACTGGCTTTCCACCAATCAAGAGGTACAATCGTCAAAGCTATCATTTTGGGAGCTAATGTCTGAGTGATAGCAAGATGCAAGTGTAGTATCATTACCTCTCATGTATTTACACAGCAAACCTTTTAGCAGGGATAGCTCAACTATGGTGGAGCCACAGCCTGTGTGACAGGTCAAGCCAGTGTAGCACCCCAATCTGTGATGTATTCACACACCAAAATGTGTAGCACTGATAGCTCAAACATGGTGGACACCAAAATGTGTGCCACTGATAGCTCGAGCATGGTTGAGCTGTAGCCTGTGCGACAGTAAAAAGACAGTGTATTATGTATTGTAATCTGTGATGCATTCACACACCAAAACATGTAGCTGTGATATCTCGACCACAGTGGAGCTACAGCCTTGTGACAGCAGCAAAACAGTGTAGTATTGTAATCTGTGATGAATTCACCCACCAAAACCTTGTATCAGTGATAGCTCAACCATGGTGGAGACCAGAATGTGGAGTGGTGAAAGCTCAACCACAGTAGTATTCTGTGATGTACCAACATTTGTAGCAGTGATAGCTCAACCGTGGTGGAGCCATGGCCTATGTTACATGTGCGTAGTACTGTAATTTGTAGTGTATTCATTCACATATCACCATATGTATCGACAATGCAGCACATATTTTAGAATTGATTATTAAACAATTTGTATTAATAGCTCTAAAGTTTTAGTGTTGCTAATGGTTGAATGCCTCACTGTGTTCATTAGTACTGTTTACCTTATGTGGCACACATAGACCTTTTGCTAATTATGCTGCTACTTGAAATGACTCCCCGTTAATGTACTCACACACTCCACCTATAAGGCCCAAAGCTTACTGTACATAGCCCATAGGGATAATTTCAGTTCTCTGGGCAGCAGGCTGTGGTGAGATTGGGTTGGCCCTGAAATCAATGGGCTGATCCCTCTCTGTCCAGCTTCCTGGCTGACATGCTTGACTTTTCATCTCCACGGTCACATAGATTGATGACTTATGACCGAGAGTGTATGTTTGCTGACCTCTAGCAAAGTGAGTGACACACAATTAATCCAATCACGCAGAAAAATGGAAAGGAACCAAGAGGTGGAAAGAAAGGGCTGGGTATCATTGGGGCTTTGTGACCTCAAATAACCATTAGATATTTGAATTTGGAAGGAAAACTCAGAAAACTGTGTGCTTGTATGTGTGCGTGTGCATGTGTGTTTGTATGAAATGGGAGGTAAACGCAGAGAAAGGATGTGCAAGCGTCGTACTGGTGTTACAAATTATGTTTATCGGAGAATAAGTCATTCAGTTGAAGATGTTTCAATCTCAGATATTCTCATTTATGAAGTGAAAATAGTAGGGGGAGACTTTGCTTTCTTAATCAATATAAATGACATGTGTTACCTTCGTGTGGTGTTACAACATCCTCCATGTCCTCGATACATGACTCATGCTGGCCCTCTCACATCGTCTTAAACGCAGACCTTTCCCCACTCCACATCCACTAGTGGGGTCAGTACATGCTAGAAACAGGCCCCTGAGTGGGCCTCTATGATACACGGTTAATTAAAATTCATTTCCGAGCATGCATTAGCCATGCCCATCTATTTATGGGCGGCTCTCAAACGCAGCCACTACAAAACAGTGCTCCGTAATTAACCCCACCTAATCAGATAGCGCGCTGGTGTTGTGTTCCTATTTGTCCTCAGGCGCACGGCCATTGGACGGGGGGTTTCATAGAGAGGATGAGCCCATTCTATAGTTCAGAATGGCTAAGGAGATTAAAACCTCATATCAAACATGATATTTACAGGCGAGGCTCAGTGGAGAGTGCCCCTTTTATGTGCGATGGGGAGAGGCTTCGGGGCTGGGCTTAAAAGCCATGTCCCCTAATTGTATTCTGGCTAAGTGGGATGAATGGTGCTTTTTAATCAGAACACTGACGGGGGCTCTGTGTTGTAAAAGTACAGAGATGGTGTCTGATAGTTAAGATGTTAAATGATATGCTTTTCGTCCAGGTTTCCAGGCCTCTTGCAAAATGTAAATGCTTGGAGATATAATGTGTCAAAACAATAGTATTTTTGAGTATTTGTGTGAAATCAACAGCTTTGCATTGACTCTCTACTTGTAACATGGCCCCAGCAACTTGAATGATTGAGCAGAGAGACCTGCATTACTTTTTTCCACTCTGAAATTTAAAGTTCAGCTCCTCCTAGTGGCGGATCTTCGCCATGTCCCCCCCTCCCCCTCCCCCCCTCCCCCAGACCTGTACACAAACAGCCTTGATAGCAAAGATCACATAATAAACACCAACCACTTTTCTTAAACCCTTCCTCGCAAAGATCCACGGATGCTGGGTGGAAAAATGGGAATTGCTGGAATCTGTCTTGTAACCTGACAGGCAGTCCGTATACAAACAGTATAAGCCCTGCTGTTAAAGTCATTCTAGTCAATTTGAATTTCATGACCAATCAAATGTAGACAAGGTGTCATTTGGTGGGTAGGGAAGAGGAGAGAGTGAATCCCTTTCCCAAACAGTTAATCCAACTTTAATCCTAGTCATTAGGAATTAGACATGCCGAGCTGTCCGGCCGTGCCTCTAAATTACAATCAAACGGTTACCAATTACACAAATTATTGATGGTAGATTCTCTTTTCAACTGCAAATTAAGGCTATTAAGGAAGGCTCCTTTTTAATGCAAAAGTGACTAATTAACCAGCGGATGGGAAATCTGCTGCCCAGATATCAAAAAAGTTCTCAGCACACATTGCAGAAACACAAGGGAACCAATTAGTTTAATTATCAAAACAGCTAATTAAAATTGCACAGTTCCTAATTAGTTCTTTGCTTTTGCCTCTAATTGACAGCATGGAGATAAATGGGCTGCCGATGAAAATGGGGAGAGGAGAAAAACAGGAGAAACTTCGGCGGAATATTTATGCTGACTTTATCTCCGTCTGTGTGGCAGCCCTTGAAAGTGGAAAATTAATGACCTTAATTCCCAAACTGTTTTTCCTCTAACGGTGCTCCCCTCTGCGCTCCTGGTGCATGCTCCTTTGTATGGGCCTGCCACCCTGCCAACTGCTGGAATGGGAAAAAAGGGGGTACTTGGGGGTGGGTAGGAGCCGCGATTCTCCTCCTAATGTGACAGCTCCCACCTAACAATGGAGGAAGATGAAAGAAAAGAGCAGATGTAACCACTGGGAGTGTTGCATCATGGGACTGCAACTCTGTTGGACTTTTTTTTTTGAAGCGCTTCTGTCAACAATGAGGGCACTAATTTGTCCCATGAAAAAGACCATACTGGGACAGAGATAAAAAGACATTTGATGACTTGAAAATACTTAAAATAAGTTTCAAAATTCAAATTTTAGATCAATTATTTTGATGCCCAGTAAATCTTGAAAAACGGATTCACTGAAAGACTGCAACTATAACCTCCAGATTTATTGGTACATTTCTCCCTCTCTTATTTATATGATTGGTTTGACGGTCCTTGAAAATAAAGAAGAAAGATGGAGCCTGTTCGACAGAAATGCTACACTAGCAAACCTAAATGACAGCCATTTACCTTGCAAGATTCTCTTGACCTGTCTTTGCCTCGCCGTCTGCACTCCTGAAACGTCATTGTGCGTAATCCATGTCCTTCCACCGTGCATGCATGTGACATGCGGGTACTCTTGGCACATTAGTAGATAACAATCAACTAATCAGTTTACTTTTGGGACTGTGTTAAAATGTAAATTACATTAATGCTCAGATTATGCATCAAACTACGTAGGAGGGCTAGACCAGAGGCCCCATAATGTTGGGATCATTCGGTTAGTGCCTTGCACATGCAGTGTTAATGGACTATGATTTCCCCTGCTCTGGTTCAAATCAAGTGTTCTGGGTTAGCCAGTTGGTGTCTGGGAAACTGGAGGAGCCCTGGATGGGGAGGTTGGCGGCAAGATCTCTTCTGTCTATCTTTTCCATGTGCGTCAAACCCTCTCCAAAAATGCATATGTTAATTCACCTGCAATCAAATGCGTAAAAATTGCCTGCAGTGCAGCACTTAAAATGAGATTTATCTCATCCTATCCATTTCAGAAATTACGCCCCAAAGTGGTGGGTCCGTTGCAAAGCTTTGGCCTGGAGGAACTTGCTATCCATGACTAACAAACACACATCTACAGCTAATTGATTGTCTTGTGTTTTATTTATGGTGCAGTAGTAATTAGTGGACAGCATAATGTAAGCCATTCATTAGCACCTGGCCACCGCTATGGATTTCACCGCTTTGTCTCAGATGCACACATCATTAGGGAGAAACAAAGAACGGAATTTATTAGCATGGCTTCTTATAAACATTCTTAAAGTCAGTGTGCCTTTAAGGAAGAACACAAGCCTGTAAAACTTTTGTCAGCATTTGCTCACTGATTCCATTTGCTGCGGAATATGTTAAGGAAGAGCAGTATAAATTTAATTTTAATTGTTTTGTACACACGCCAGTGAAAAGGAACTGATTGGATACAGTTCAGAGACAGTATATTAATACGTTATTTTCATATGTTAATTGGTTTGCATAATCTCTCCCTTTGCTTGGTTTGGAAGTACCTGGCATTGAGAAGGGGACTGAAGAGAATAGAAGACTCCAATTTACATAAAACCAGCTCCTCTGAACATTAAATAATAATGCATCTGCAAGCTGAAGGTGTGTTCAGTTAGCAGAAAGCACATTTATATAATTTATAGTCCAGCTGTTTCAGTGCTTTCGAGTCCATTTTCCTCCCTCCCTGCTTTTAATGAAATCTTGTTACTGGAGAATTGACTGGAGTGAATTGAGATTTTAATCCCATTGACGTTCCACCATGGAAATGCACACTGGTGGGAACTTTTAATGGTGGGCCCTGTAATCAGATGACACTTGTATTCGGCTCCCTACAATAATGAATCTCATCAAATGTTAAAGCCTGGGCCGCGTGCGAGAGGCTCAAATTTCAAGGTTTTTGACCATCCCCATTTGAGAAATTCCTCAGGGAGTGTGTGATTACTCAAGTTTAGCAGTTTATTGCCTCATCTTTCAATAGCCACTGAAGCACAAAATTCTCATCTCGGTTGCTCTTTTTTTCCCTTCCACTTGAAGAACAGGCCAATATAGACTGCAGAACAGCTGCTCAGATCCCGAGGAACTGCTGTTGGCACCGCAATGTTATTAGCTGCCACCATCATTGTCCACCCGCTGTGTCATTTAAAGAATGAAAACTAAATTCCATGACTAAAAGAGATGTGGTTTTAATTACGAATACCGCACTTGCTCCTTTGACTGCAGCTGCGCTCACGTGACTGCACATATAAAAAGGTAACTCAAATAAAGAGGTGACATTGGAGCATTGAAACCATCACCACACACAAATATTTGTCCTATTCATGGTCATTATTATCGTGTCATTATGACGCTGCACAAGGACAAGGTCTCATCCAGCTTCTTAATGAGGATTATTGTTTGTGTGGCGCAGGGCTTCAGAATGTTATTAATACATAAAACATCATTCACTGGCCGAAAATTAAATATCAACAGGGTCATCACTGTCATAATGGCAGCCATGCAGGCTAATTATTGCAACAGGATTAAGTGTTTTTAGAGGTTTTCTTGCACAGGAACCATTGTTTTTATCATTTCACTACCAACAATGGCTGTGCAGAGGGCTCCAGCGCATCACATGTGTGAGGGTGATATGATGCTGTTTTATATTTGAATGACTAAATGTGACCTTTGAGATTAGAGGAGGAGTTGCTTCTCAGGGGGCTGAAGGGAGTCCCTGCTGCTATGAAGCTCATGTCTCTTTGATCCCTCTGTAATGAGACTAACACCAGGCGTTGTGGTCACTGAACACATTGACACACCACTGGAGAGCCAGCAGCTCGGCGGCCTGGTAGTAGAGGCTGCTGTGTGTGTGTGTGTGTGTGTGTGTGTGTCCTCAGGTACAAGAGTGCCGGAGGACGTTCAATACGTCTCCGGGGATTTATTATTTGGTTATAATCCACTGCTTCATGCAGTAAGGTGGTGTTCATATTGTGTGTGAGTAATGTATGCAAATACACAATTTGTCACGCCAAATTACGCTCCTCATAAGGCAGCACCATTCACGGGGAGCAATATATATTCCTCAAACAAGAAAAAAAAAGGGGTTGCTGATTTTTTTTCCCCAACCTAACAAAGTTTCAAGATGTTGCAATGACACACTGAAGTCTGGGGCCATTTCCTCCACTTGGCTTGGGTGAAACCCAGTTCTCCGAGACAACTTCAGAGATCCACTGAAGATCAATCATGACCAGGTCCGTCCCCACGAGACCCTTAGTAACAGCCACTGATTGCTTTCTGCTGGGCAGGCCGTTAAGTGGAGTCTGGCAATGGGCTCCTGGACAACACTTAACAATCAATCAGAGGGCACAACCACTTCTCATTGCATGCCGGGTTCTTCCCCTGCATTACACACAAACAATAATTCAGGTGGACACAAGTGACACTTAAGAATCACTGCCAGAGTGTTCCCCATGATTTAGCTGGCGAGGGATATGCTGGACTGTAGACAGAAACTTGAGTTGCTGGATTTACATAAATCCGGTGATTGAGTTCTCTGGCGAGTTTTCACCCGCTGTCATTTGGACAGTATGCTGCACGGATATGAAAGAGTGATGTGTTTCTTTGTCCTTTGACCATCAAAGATTGTGAGTTGTTTGACTTTGAGGATGGAAGAAGAAATCATTGCACACCAGTATCTAAAATGCTCATCCAATCCATTACATATTTGCACACAAAAGACCTGCAGCAATCTGAATATTGTGAAAATAAGACAGTTGAGTGCCGTGTGCCTCATCCATGTAACTAGATATTCAGTACAAAGTTTGCCTATTGATTAAGGATTCCATTGACTTAATGAACCTTCATCCCTCCATTGGATGACTAGCCAATATATGTTCTAATCTCTAAAACGGATGTCTGGCTGTGGTTCCTTTTAAATGAATTGATCCACTCAGCTCTCCCCAAATGGGGAAATGGGCAAGTATTGATATGATTCTTGACTCAGTGATGGATGTGTGCAATGGTAAAACACGAGCTACAGGGGCCAACCTGCTGCAGGATTAGCAGAAATTCAGAGAACAGCTTTACTGGAGCTCTTCAAAGACAAAGCAATATCATTTGTGTCACTGCCAATACTCAGCACACCTGTTTGTTGCCTAGTTTTTGTTTGTGTTCTTTTTTTTTTTTCCTTGAAAAACTGTATCATACCAAGTAAAAGCCCACTCCCCATTGATTTGGTCCCAGAACCTTTTATCATTTCCATGTCAAAAATTATTACATATATTTTGAAATGATTTTAGATGACTGCTTTTTATTTTCCACTGATTTATATTGCACAAATTGTATTTGTAGATTTTTTTTTTCAGCAAACACAGGGCACTTCAAGTAAAAGTCACTTGAAGGCTAAAATCCATCTCTGCTGTGGGGTAAAGCAATCACAGCAAGCTTCAACAACAGCATCACAATGGTGTTGTGTGATGTTCAGGCTGCATGGCAAATATTTATCTAAGTCAGATTACACCCAAGGGAGACAGAGATGTCTGCATCCCTCCACCTCTTTGCAGTTTCACTGCTGAGAGAAATACATGGACTGAAAGTCTCGACAGAGGTTAGAAATTCTCAGTGTTCACATCCCAGAAGAACAGAAAAAAAATTGTTCAATCTTTTCAGGATAATAAGCGTGAGTGATCACCAGTGTGTCAACTCGCTGTATTACGATCCTCAACACTCATGAGCTTCAGTTTTCCTTCTAAAAGCAACGCAGTCCAGAATGTTTGAAGCCCTTGCGATTCATTTTAGCATGGCAGAGAGGTATTTTGAGAAAATTGAAACAACCAATTGGTCCCTCTGAACTTTCTTTACTGTCCATGGTTGTCAAAGGCATTTGGCTCTTCTTTAAAATAATGAGTCAGCTGCACAGGTCAGAGGGCCTGATAATTTGAGCTTTTATTTAATTCACTAATTTATTGTGACTAACTGCTGTGATGAAGGCAGAAATGATACATCAAAAACACATTTCCAAAGATCTGGAGATTGCATTGTAAATGTCACCCAAGGAGGAAATTGTAATTAAGAGAAGGAAATTGTTTCAGTGAAACGCTTGAATTTTAAATTGATCTTCTAAATAATGTCAACATTTAATTATGGGCTAATTTTCCCAGGCTGTTCCTTGGCTGTCTTTGTTGCTAACCCTTGTGGTTCCCTTGTCGCCAGAGTTACTGAGGAGTTCACAGGGAAAACAAAACAATTATTCTGGATATAATTCAAGTAATTATCTCATTCAGCGATTGGCTGATGTACACTTGACTAAAGCCAGAATGAAAAACAATTCTAGGTATTTTATTATAATTGAGGAGAGAGTAGATTTAAGCACAGTTCCACAATTGGGATGTATGATTACACAGGCTACCACATATGTATCACCAGTACACAGCATGGCCTGCTACACATCCTATGCTGAGTCTCACACAGAACGACAAACACCTCCAGTTATGTATCGGAAATGGCATTTGTGTTGTCACAATTTGTGGTGTTTTATGGATTCTTGTGCAATATATTCCCAAATCAATCTCTCACAAGCAAGTGGAATAGAACAAAAAGACACTAGCCACACAATGGTGACATCATAAAAGGTTTGTAAAAGAATATTGCCAACCTTGTCATAGAATACAGTGTGAGAATGCACATTAATTGTTGCACACGGCAGAAACAAAAGCGTGTGTACTGTATGGATGTTGAGGACATAATGCCTTTTTAAAATGAAAATTACATGAGTCTTGATCTGTTTTAGTAGTATTCTGGGAGTGTTCTCCATATGGATACAATTGAAAGTGCATATCGCATGACCACTCATGTACCCTGTAGATGCATGCAGTGTTTGTATGATAACAGTGCGCGAGTAGTGTCAAAATGTGGGTTCAAATAATAGCTTGCCTCCAGCACAAATAGGCACTAATGGTCTGACAAAGTGTAGATGGTAACTGCACATTAGCTGATAGTTTGGACAGCATAGTCAACAATGCCTGAAATCCCCACACTAGAAAGGGTCACATGACTGGAGTGACCTTGGAACACATTTATCAGTTTGGAAGTAAAAGTGGGTGTGTAGGTCATTGTTGCTAGTCAAGACTGTAATGTCATCCCAAAAATGTCAAACTATCAACTGCATATCCAAAACAGAAAAAAAAAAAAAAAGTTATTTGATCTTAGATAAATGACTTGTAAATGGTGATACAGCCTCAAGCCCAATGTTATCATACACCAGATTAGCATGAACTTGCCCGTGTAGCTTCACATTCTCCATACAGCCATTGATTGAAGGTATTATTCCTCAATGAACTAACTCAATGAACTGTTGCCTACCTCAGCACTTCAAGGAGTAGAGATTTTCACTTCTCCAGAGGTAATTAGTCAAACAATTTTTCTATTTTTTTCACTTTATATTACTTGTAAACCCTATTCTGGTGTAGAGCAGTATGAACTATATTTCATCTAACCAAGGCAACTATGGAGAGCAAATCAAATGAACATTAAGGTCATTTAAGTAGACAAGGCCTCAAGAATGCTTGACACCAACAAAGTAGATGACAGTGGGAGTGTCTTGTATTTGCAGCAAGTTTCTAAGTTTTTATGACAGGTTAGACAACAAGTTTATGGCATGTCTGTTGAAAAAAAGCCAAGACACTTAACTGTTTATGACCAGATTAAAAACCAGCCATGAAAACACTTAATCGTGTCTCTTGTAATCCGCCAGGGTGCCACCCTGCATCAGAATCAAATGAAATATTTCCAGGTGCTGAGAAGGCAGCTGATACAGAAAACCTCCTACGGTGGGCCATGCCTACACCCAATTGTGTGAACACTGTTTGGAATTCAGTGACAATATGTAATTGCCTGCAAAATTGCATGATAATGCTGGTCTTTTTTGTTGTTTAATCCATAAAACGAAAAATGCGAACCCACTTGTTCCATCGTAGCATTAATATTGACAACCCAAGAAGCTAGTTTCTCTTTGTAGGTTTGCGAAGCACTTTACAAAATTAAACTAAGAGATAAACATATATGATGAATGTATCATATACGTAATGTGTAACATATCATAGAAGGAGATATCTGAAATGAAATGCTCACAAATGAAGGAAACCGGCTTTTCATGGGCAATGTAAACATACTGTGTGGTGCAGTACTCACTGTAGTATAGATGGCCATAATATAACAGGAAACAATTTTGACAGAGTGCATTTTGGTTTACGTAATTTGGTTAGGGTTATCGTTAGCATAAGTCTCCAGGAAATTAATGTAAGTCAATGTAGTGTCCCCTAAAGTAATGGAAACACAAACTGTGTGTGTGTGATTGTGTGTTTTCCAGTGAGGCTATGGGGAGGTACAAGCCCTGTTCACAGTGATGTCACGCAGCCTCTCCGCAGACTGGCTGAGTAAGAGGAACAACAGAATTTCAGCTGGAGAGATCAATTATAGATAGAAGAAAATGAATGGGAAAAGTAATTTAATAAATTATTGACTTGATGTCTTATATCATGTACAAAAGCAAATGAAAAATTAGATTGTGCATTTGGATGAAGTTGGATTTAAAGAGCTTCAAAATTATATTTAATTAGACAAAGAAAAAAATGTGTCATGGGTATATGAAGTTTAACTGGAAAGGGTAAATTAATGATCGTATTTGCAGCAATAGCAAATGATGTGCCAACTAAGAGCGTGACTGTCTGGAAAGGCAAGGAGCGGGTGGTGGTAGTGGGGTGGCATTTGAAAGAGTCAACATCACACTGGTCTTCCGTCTTCCCTTTTTCCCATTAGATGGACAGATTGGAGCCTGCTCTTGACGCTCTACTTTAAACAACTTATGAGCCACTAATGCTGTGATACAACCCCTGTCGTAGAGACCAACCAAGCAGAGTAAGCATGGAGCGACAGACGAGCAGAAAAATGAAAGGAAAAAAGCAAATATATACCATAGCAGTTTAAAAAGATGCCTGAAGGCCGTGAGCCATGAAGTCCTTTATTCGGATATCTTAATTATTATTATCATGCAGCAAATATTCAAACTGAGCTCAGATATTGCGACAGAATACTTGAGAATTATTGTTGTGAACCAACCTGATCAGCTAGGAGAACCTAAATAAGGTGAACGGAGGTTACATGATGTTAGGAAAAGACAGAGGAAAACCAATCTTAGTTATTTGTAAAAGCTGTGATGTATTCTCCTCAAAATAAATTAAATGTTCTATGCCTTTACTGCTTTACTATTTCAAAGAACATGTTCTATGCTGAATTAAACATTGGTTTCAAGACTTAAAAAGAAGATATGGTGGCTCACACAGAAACAGAGGCCCCAGGAAAGTAAATACAGATCCACTTTTGTAATTAGATGAAGAAACTTTAAAGTTGAAATACGCTCTCTCCTTTGCATGAACTGTGATGTGCTGAAGCCATGGGACAAATAAGGGAGGGTGAGAGGAGGAGTAGCAATGGGAGAAGAGAAGGAGGAGGGATGGGGGAATAAAGACTAATTTATGTGTGAGCTTCCAATGCCATCTCTGGGACGCGCTTTCCCCCCTTAGATTCTGTCGCCGGGCGTCTGGAGGAGCCGAATGCAAATAGAGCAGGTTTCTAGGTGAGGTTGGGCACAGTCGTGGGCCCATGTTGGGATCCAGTTATGCAGTTGCTAAACAAGTGTTCTTTGTCATGCTGGGCCCCAGGGGCCGAGCCAAACGAATCCTATCATCTGCAGCGTTGTGTTACTTAAGCAGAAATACTCAAGTTTGCAGCCACTATTTATAAGATGAAAGACCCTCTTCGGGGAATGTCAGAATTAGTTGTTTTTTTCCCCAATTAATTTTGTGTTGTGAGTATAGTTTCATGGTCCCTGCATGGATTCCCCAGTGGATTGGTTTGTGCGTTGTGTGTTTGCTCGATAGTCAATGTGCCAAAACTCAAGGAATAAGGGAGTGTTTACTGACTTTGTTTTCCTTGCTGATATGAACCCGGTTCAAGTGTTAGGAATGATTCTCAAATAACAGGAAAAGAAATGTCTGCAGATTAAAGTAGTTTATTTTTGTAGTTTATTCACTCGTCTCCCTCTCTTTCCTGCCTTTCCTAATCGAATCAATTCCCACACGCTGACTAATGCCAGGCCAGAGTCCTTGATGAATTAAGAAAAACTGTGTTGACTAATTGACAAAATCATTGAAAAGTAAAGATAAAATCCTCACTGTAATTGAATGTGAAGCATCATTTATCTATAGATTTGTACCAGACTACTTTATTGGATTGCTTTCTCACGCCTGAAATATGCTTTAGAAATTGACCCAAATTCTTACGGGGAACATAAAAATCAGCTAAATTTATATTACATTTCAGTCTTGCAAATCCATGCTGTGGAGCCAACAATATGCCCCCTCTAATTATTGAAGTTTAGCGCTTACATTTCGAGTCTTCATTGTGGAGAAGGCAGAGCTGCATGTCCCCAGGCATTTCTGCAGCCCTGGAACAGAATAAGGTACTAATAAAAAATGTGTGACTCTACTAATGAATCCGATTCTGCAACTCAAGCACTTAATTATCATAAGGCATTCGCTAATGTGCTCATTCAAATGGGCAACACTTTGCTTGGAATAAACTGTATGGCTTAATGACTTGAGAAAAGAGCCTGATGACATCCTGCTCTCTTATCAACACTTCCCCAAGACCGGCACGAGAGATGGTGGATGGATATGATCACGCTGGTCTACAAATGAAGCCACTAAATATTCATTGGTGCCTAATATGGTCACAGTGCCACCAAGATGGACGGTTTTTCAGTAATATTTTTATATGTTGATCTGAACGGAGAGACCAAGGACCAAAAATCCAATCACTAGTCACTCTCGAGATCGGAGAGTAAGGAAGTGCTGCAATTGCTCTTTGTTCCAACATCTGCTGGTGAACAGAGATAAAAAGAATGGAGGCATTACAGAATATTTTCAAACCCCTTTTGCTCGGAGTCTAAAATAGGTCTACTTTGACAAGCAACATCAAAGTAAGTCATTATGGCTGTATATGATCCGTCCATTAGCTGCACACTCAACTTTTCATGGCATTAATTGCACTTTGCACGCACGTGTGTGTGCCCTCTTGTTCAATGTGCTACGTGTGCGCACCCGCTTGCCCACACACACTCGCTCGGCCCTGTTCAGACACGAGGAGGTGTAAAATTAAATCCCTCAGTGTGGATGCAATGCAGATGATGTGCTTCGATGGCCGAGCTGCTCTTTTGCACCGTTGTAATTGAATAACCTACAGAAAAGTCATCACATTCCCACTTTCCAGTCTCTCTCTATGTAACATGTAAAAAGTCCTCTTGTAACTACCTGGGAGAGCAACCCATCAACAGCTGTTAGAGCTGACTTGAAGGTTAAATATTAGGAAGGAATCCAATTTCTCTTGTCTATTCAGCTCAGCGGTGTGTTAGATTGCAGCTGGACTGTGCTTACGGAGTGTGGGATATGAAGTGGGCTAATCAATCCCCTCTGCTTCATTCTCAAATTCCTCTCATATCAGGTCCCTGCCCCCCGGGCAGGCCTTCTGCTTTCCGAAAGCCAATTCCACACGAAATAAGAACTGTGACCTGCAGCTAGAGGGTGAAGTTGAGTTTTCCCTTCATGATTAATCTCTTCTTGGGTGGTTTTCAGAAAAAAGGAGAGGGGGAGGATAGAGCGAGAGGGTGAAAAAAAATAAGAAAACATGCAAGTCGGTGCCTTGTGACCTGCAAGTTTTTTTCCTCTGAATGAGCCTGGTGCACTGGAGCCTGCTTATCTCCCGAGAGAAAGACAGAATTCATTTTTTGACAAGGTTTCATGTTGACACTGAGAAAATGAACTACCCGATTCTATGATTAAACCTGGGCTGTCATAATTGTCATCTGAACTGTGGCAACGATGAAAATTTAAGTATTTTTTTTTCAAGGCTTCTTTTTAGAGGAGCTCAAGAAATGGAGTCTGAATTCAAAGCTTTATAAACTATACAGCACTCAGAAAAAGGATGAATAGATGAATAGATCTTTGCTTTAAAAGCATAATGGCGTTTTACAATACACGTTAAAAAAAAGAGGCAGGAAAAGTCATTTTAGGTTAGCAAACACACCCGATTTATAGTCTGAAAATATTACCCATTTCAGTGAGAGGATTCAATGTGGTATAATCAATGGATGCTGAGTGTTTTTATCATGTGACTGAAAACAAAGGGGCATGCCCTTATTATGGGGCAGATGGTCTACCAGAGGTGAAGGGTAAAATGATATAACCTTAAAGTGCCAGTATCGCATTTTACAGGTTATAATGGCATCTGTCACGGAGAGTGGACATGTCAGATGCTACTTTCGTGAAGTTGGATTGCTCTTAATGGTTGTTTGCCGTGATTCAGACCCACTTTTAGATGTAGGGTGATGTCTGACGAAGGAACAGTGACATTAAAAGCATTGAGTGAGAATGAGAAGGACTAACAGACCATTTCTGTTCTGCCATTGTCCTTTGTCCTTGTTTTGTGCTCTTTGTTAAAGGAGAAGTCCCCCGAGGACAGTTATGGCTTCAGTGTTAAATGGTCAACATTGAAAGCATCAATGTAGAAGAAATGCTTTCACACAGGGACTCTAAAAGGTCTCTAGAAATGTTTACATTTTTAATGTCATACTGATGATCCCACATTCAATGTACATGTCTTACTCACCCATCTTTTAAATTTTTTAAGTGTGTAAAACATTCCATTTGGGAAAACAGCCCATTTGCCCACTACCACCTACCAAACAAATTGGTTGAGAACAACAAAGTTCAATCTATGTTGGAATATTTCTTTGTTTGTGTGTTTTCCCTCTCCAGCAGTGCACTTATGAAAGTGTTCTTTTGCATCAGAGATAAGGTATGCTGGTCCACCGGGAAGGCAGTGGAAGTGGGTTTTAGAATATGTGGGAGACCAAATTCTTACAGATTGAAGTACCTCTGCGCCAGACTTAGCAGTGGGCATGGGCCTCAACACACCATAATGGAAGAGTGAAGTAGCGTACAGTGTTGAAGTGAGGGTTTGGGCTGAGGTAAACAAGCCTGTACCCACTGCTGGTTCAAATGGTCTGTAAGTTATTCATTAAAAGCACAGACCTCTTTCCGCCGTCCCTGAGAAACTCTTCCATTGTGTTTGTTCTTGCCTTTATGGCGATCAAGTTCCTAATTAGAGACATTAAACATTCTTAATGCAGATAACTTCATTCAAAAGATGCTATCAGTTTTGATCTAATGAGCATAATCTGTTGTTTATCCATGCTTCGGAAGTCTCTGATCTCTGAAAATGAAATAAATGATTAACAAAAATGAAATTCAAACTTAAGAACATGCTTCAGTTTTGGCAAAGGTAGTTTGGAAAAACTCATGGCTTCAGAATCAGAGACCAACAATCACTGGGAATTCACTGAGGCCTCACCCAGTTTGTCTTTTTTGCTCATCTAGTTAAAATTGAATAGTTTGAAAAATGAATTAACTGTTAAGTCCCAAACTCTCATTAATTACCAAAACATTTGTAATTGCCAAAAGCAGTGTGCAGCATGTACAATGCGGATACGGAACTCACATCAGGTTTAGACTAAATTGTATTTAAAAGTGTTGTTAGCCATGCGTGGACTTATCTTCACATTTAGCACACATGTAACCACCATACTTGTGGTGACCTACAATTTAGACCTGGAGAAGGCACCGTGGCTTATCTTTATTCTAATGATCTTGCCACAGCACTTTCTTCTGTATCCTGTCATTGCCCTACTGTGTAATAAAAGGCGAGGAAAGGTGTATTTATGACATAGAATAAAAGTATCGTGAGCATGATTGCGAGCTGTGGGGACAGCTAAAAAATGGACTGAAGTCACTATTTTGGGGGGCAATATTGCAAAACGTCTCCTTTGAATTTAAGGCTGACACATCTGCAATAATGCGAGTGAAACTGATTTGTAATGTAATATTATATCATCAATTTATTCATTTTTCAATTATATATTTCACTGTTGGTAATACCGTGGGCTTAGTGAGCGTTGATGAGGACTTTTGCACAGATTCATGACCTTTCTGCACCAGCAGCATAAAAGTTCCGGCTCTTAATGATGCGAATGATGATGTGGAAGACTGACATTTTGTCAGATGCTTTTACCGTGATGGTGAGGTAAGGGGGGGTGGGGTGGATCGGTGGGTGTTGGGTGTGGGGGAACGTTGCCGGAGTCCTCCTCACCTCATTGTCCTTTTGCAGGGTGCAGGATAGAGTGTTGATGCCCTCTCTTTGCACCAGCTACAACTGTCATCTCGGAGCTCCGCAGCACTTAGGTCCCATTTGCTTTTAAGGATGTCTGACAGGACAGCAGCTTCGTATGATCAAACTTTACTTTCACTGTGCACTTGTGACAGTTCATTGAGAGAGGCTCTAATGTGCTGTCAGCAGTGCTCTCCACTCAGCTGCCTTGATTTACCTTCCCCATCTGTCTCAGTCAAAGAGCACTAAGTTGACGATGAAGGGAAGAAAGGTGGCCAGCTAATTCCGGCACCTTATATTCAACCTGCACTATATTTCCTCATTGAATTCTCACTGCCATTACCCCAACAGGGTCTTTTTGTGTTTAGATTTAACCAGACATCAACCATACCAACAGCACATCATAGAATATTGTTATTTTCCCCTAGATTGATAACAACTTTTACAGAATAAATAGCGTTTTAGCCATTAATTTCCTCGCCATGTTGCCATGATGTCAATGATTACTCTGTATGTCCTAGGCATTAAAAGTAGAACAGTGAAGCTAGCAGTAGCCCCTTGTAAACGATTTTCACATAATGATTCACTGCCCTTGGTGAACTGAACCAGGGGAAGGGAGTGCTCGGAGGACTCACGGTCTCTCTCTGTCACATAAGCTCGCTGAAGTGCTCATCAAAAGATGTAAATGTGTCTGCTCATTTCATTCGAAGGTCTTCATTTTGCTTTTTTTATGATGTAAGCTGCATTTTTTAGAAGTGGCTACATTTACAAGCTGTAATACAAGTCTCTTGAAGGCCTAATAAATATGAAACTGAATGAGATTTCTTTTTCTCTCTGTTTCTCTTTCTCCTTGCGCTTTGATCATACCATCCCATGACATATCCATCGTCTGCTTTTCAGCTCCTCCAGGAGTGGGCCAGGCCTAATTGGTGCTGCGCAGAATAAATCAAAGCAGGAAGCAGGACTTGTTCCAAACAGAGCTCATCATGCACTAAAAAACCTCTTGTGTTTTCTGCGACTGTCCAGCGAGTTTACATGTCACCTCGTGTAATATTTTTTCCAATACGGCTCCAGCTGATGTATGGCTGTTAGAGTAACTGTGGTTTGACATTACACAGCCATCCTGTGAGGTACCTGTGCTGCTCTCTTGGTCCTTATTCTAATCTTATTTAACAGTCTCTGCCTGACACGCAATTCAATGCAGGCTCCCAGATTGGAGAGTTTCCAAACAATCCTGAGCTCACCCAAGCTTGGAATTGGTTTTCCGTGGAACATCTCCCTCCTCCCTTTGGGCACTTTACCAATTTGACCAAATTTGTTCCATCACTGGTTCTAAGTACCAGAAGTGTTTTCTGCCCACACTTGGACTCGTTTCTGCAATTTGCACATTCTTTGCAGAACATTAACAGCTTTGTCAGGGACTGAGCTACCGGCTGCTGTGGAGCCTGGGCCTGTGTTTCAGGGGATATGTGTCTGAAAATTGTCACAAAACATTAACAGCATTCCAGAATGGTTACCTTCCAAAATACAATGCAGATGTATTGGTTAATAGATGTAAGGTTGTTAAAGATAATTAAGTATTTTTGAACCGTGCAACTACTTTTCTATGTGTTTGGGACTAAACGGTTAATACAGACAAGAGGGTTTTTTTGGAACATGTCAAATATTGAGCTTGGATGCTAACCTGCTCGATCAGAGAGGAGGGGTGATCTGACCTTGTATGTAGTCAGGGGTGAACCACTTCCCATACAGTAACATACTGAACTCAGTGCCATGCTGAGATTCCTTATGTCTGACAAATATGTACAGAATATGTATTTGTGTTATTATGCACCTACCTTCCTCTGCAATTTCTGGCTCTTCCACTGGTCCCCCAGTTTTATGAGATATTTGCTACATTTGTTCTTTGTATAGTTCTTTTCTTTTTGGTAGATAAATGTTTTGTGTAATTGCCTCTTCCACAAACACGTCCAATTCTGTGTCTTGAAATTTCATTTTGCACTTGCACATGGTCACTCTGCTCTCTCAGATTGTCCATGGTGAAAATCAGTAACACGCAAACCCTTCATTTAAATACTACTGTCATTTATGCAATTGTCCTTCGAAGATCACCCAGAACACGGCCACACATGGAACGTCCAAACAGTTGGTATATGCACATAATTTCATAATTTACATTTTATTTTGGTGGATCTTCTAGGATTCTATTATCTTCCTGTCACTCCAAAGGCATCTACATGTATGAAAGATTCACCAAGTGTAGTGCGTTGGTCTGTTGCCAAGTTTTGGAACATTCAAAACATTTATTTTTTTTTGGTAATACATTTGAGCTAACGTTAGGATTTGCTTTCTGCACTCCAACTCTGCACTCCACGGTCATTGCAGCAACTCCACTCTCATGAGATTTCAGAGAGAGGCCTCCTCTGGAGCAAGACTTCTATTACATGTTAGACACACGTCTGACTGCAGTAATTCATGCCATAATGTTGTATAATATTTAGATTAACAACTTGAGTCCGTCAGGCAAAAACGTGCACTATACTGAACATGCTCCACGTCCATTATAGCTTTCTTTCAATCGTTAATACCTAACATGAGAATACAGAACCCTGTGTCAAAGATATGTTTTTTTTCTTTAAAAACTAGATGTGTAACTCTATAAAGGGCATAGAAGCTTGGGATTTTGACCTATTCTGCTTTTACATTTCAGTTCACCTTTTGGCCTTTCCTGCTTTTATGTTTCTAATCACCTCTCAGCCCTTTGCTGCTGATAATATGGGAGTCATTGTGCTGCTTTACATTGTATCTGCATGCAAATAAAACTCACAGATGGAGGGTAAAACCTGTGTGTCACTTTTTTTGACAGCAAGGCCACACTCACACTGTTCCGTCTTCCCATGTGATTGAGTAAAAATTATGATTTTTCATCAAAGCAGGAAATATATCTGCCTTTTTTTCTTTTCTTTTTTACATTAAAATGCAGAATAGTGTCATATACACAGTGTATATAAGTTTTACCTCTACAACATTCTAATTTGAGATAACTATTCTTTGTCATAAAGGCATCTGTCCAGTGGATGCATGTTGAGAATACATGAACCACTAAAAGTTGATATACTGTAATGGGCAAAGATAATTAGAGTTATAAAACCCTCCATAAATGCCCCATTGAGATCAGGAGTATTAGATTATGCCTACAGAAATGCACGCCCACTGCTTTTTTTAATTTAGAGGATGAGCGTTAACAGAAATATCATTTAGCCATGTGATCACATTGGAGGTGTACATACAGATAAAGACCAGGACGCTCCATAAAGCAGCTGCTTTAGAGTTGGCCGATAAGTGCTTGAATTATAAGTTCGGCAATGTGACCGAGTGACTGTTAACTTTCTGCTGTTCTGAGGGATGTGCTGCCACTGCTGCTGCCACTGCTGCGAACAGCTTCGGGGTCCAAAAGCAATTAACAAAAACTTAAAATAATTTGAGCTAATTCTTTTCTTGCTATCTGGCCTAAAATGATGCATTACTGTATATGTTGATTATGAGTGGAAAGAATGCCTTTATCTGCAAAGTGAATACCTTATGCTGAGCCCGCCTGTTGAAAGAGGCAGCTTCGGGGTATGTAATTTCACACCAGTGAAGTCCCATTTCCATTTGTGACTATCCTCTTTACATCCCCAATTCAAATGAATACACTTAGCCATTACATGCTGGTCTTCACCTGCAGTCTTCATGTGTGTACACGATCTGTGACTTCATGGCGCTTTAAATGCACCACCTTGAAGATGTTGTTAATTTTACAAAACTAGTATAAGGCCACCGATGCAAAGAAAAACAAGTCACTTCGGATGCTGCGGGATGTATGAAAATGAAAATGTCAAGGTCTTGCTTCTTTTTGTTTTAATTTCCCCAAAAGTAATTTGCTCTCTCCACTTTCTGTTTGATTTAAGTATCCTAGCGGCATGCGAGTTTGCTTTCTGTTTATTTGTGTGTTTCTGTGGCTGCTGCGTGTTCTCTTACCGTGTGTGCGCCCCCCCTCCCCTCCTTCTACTGGCTTTTGCTATGAAAGAGGAGAGAGTGCAAGCAGGCCCCATTTGATGTCCTCTGATGGGCTCAGAACAGTATGATGCAGAGACAAATAAAGAACAGACTGAGTGGCTCTAATAGGATGATAGACTCATCTGTATTTGTTTTTAGACCATTTACTCAAAACCTTGTTGACATGTCTACCTTTCTATCTATCTATCTATCTATCTATCTGTCTGTCTGTCTGTCTGTCTGTCTGTCTGTTATTAGGTTGATAAAAAATGAGGCTCCATACAGCTGGGTGTGTGTGTAACTGGGTGTGTTAAGCAGTTAAGCCTAACAGTTGGGACGGTATATACCCAATGAGAAAGCGTGGACACCATGTCATCGGTCATTTTTATTTAGAGAAAAAAAAGTTTACAAACCAGAAGAGCGAGGAGTCCACATCACTGTCTCATCACTAATCATGTCAGATTTATTCATATGGTGGTAATAGTGCATACAATAACATATATTATCCAACATTTTTTTACATTAAAACTGCTTGCATTTTATAGTTTGGTGAATGTTTATAACCCTTTTTGTGTCTGGTTTAGATTTTTGAGTCAGCTTTATGGTTTTACAAGTTACAGATTAATTGGTCTGATGCCATAGTATTGCAATCATTATTTCACATTTTTCTGTAAATCTTATTATCACTTTATCAACAATTTTGAGCATCATTCATTTTGTAAACATCTCTATTTGGTGAAATGACTATGTCGCATCATATTGATGTTTGATTTAAATTTCTTGCCATGTCTTTATGCTGAAAGGTGCCATTGGTTGATATGCTTTTGGTTGTAAAATGATATTAAAATAAATTATGGAGTTAGGGTTTGAAGAGGAGATGCCTAAAACACATCAGCCTTCAAAGCCTTTGGAAGACAAATTGCAAAATTGAGGTACTCAGGGTTTTCCATAATTTGCTCCCGCTTAGAAATAACACAGAGTTCTTTTGTACTAATGCTGCGTTGTGTCCAGGAGGAGGGGGCCATGTAAACGCACTTCACATGCAGGTAACACCCAACCCAGCATCCCAACAGCCTTTTAGTGGGGATGTCATGTTTGCTTCCTGGGGATATGGATGCCGAACTCAACGCAGTAAAAACCCTACTTAAAATCTGAGCATATTCAGGCCAGCGGAAGATAACAGGATTGCACATGAGACCTGTGCTAATGTCTTCTGAAGGGCATTGGGATAAACAGGCAGTGAAGGGAGGAAGGGTGGGAGGGAGGGGCTGGAGGAGTGGGGACTGGGGATGGGTGATAGCCAGGCTCTTCCAGGCAGATGGCCTCTCCAGCTATAACACAGCTGAATCCACCCTCTTGCCCTCCCTCTTCCCTTTTTCCACCCAGTTTTGGGGCTTCATTCCCGCTCATATTGTTTTGTACGAAGGCCAATGTCCTTATTTATGATTTTTTTCCTCTTCAATGTGTGCGCTTAGAGACTCCTGTGGTGGTGAAGTTGCCATGACTTTCATTAAAGCCGAGGCCGAATGAAATATGGATGTGCAGGGAGTGAATTAGAGTGATGGAATGGGCCAAATATTGCCTTCCCTGTGTCTCGGCAATACTGTCTTGAGGGGATAGATACTCAGGCCCGGGGAAAGTAAAACCCTCTCCAAGTTCAGCGCATTCGTCAGCAGGCCAGAGAAGTTTGTCTCCATGCAATGTTGATGACTTTTGTGCTATTGAGTATTTTGGCTTGTGAGGAAAGACTGTAATCGGTGGGAATATCCGTAACCTTTACCTATGACAATGCTTTGACCTTAAGTAGAGGACTCTAACAACTTTAATATTACTTCAACAAATCTATTATGCCTCTGACATTCAAGTGGTCCTTAAATGTAATGTGCTTTTAATTATATGACGAATTTATCAGAACGAATGCAAAATGTCATAATATCTTTTCTGATTGCACTTCCTAGAATGTAATGGAAGTAGAAAAAACTTGACTTCACATAAGATAATAGAAGAAAACAAACTCTTTATTTGAACATCTGCTATGATTAATATTCTATGTGCCATTAAACATTGAATACATTTGTCTAACAGGATTCTTGGTTGTATGTAAGAATAACATTGCATCAGAAAATAAACAGTACACTCTTTTTATTGTAGCCTCAGAGCAAATGTACCTCATCCAAGATGAAATCAGAGAATTTGTAATTACAAAGAGTGCATCACAGAGACTGTTTCATTCTGCATGTTGCAGAGCATGCTGTGATGTCTCCAAGTTGGACACATTTCGACCCGGCGTGTTGTCATGCTGCATAAATATAATACAGCAGATTCAATGATACTAATTCAGTTGTTCTTTTTAAAATAATCCTAAATAGGCATTTCTGTGGGACAAGTTAGCAACGTGAACTGAATTCACCAGTTATAGAGTTATTCAAAATGATCAGCAGACAGTTTGTTTCAGTGTTTTTATGCACTCCCCCTTTTCTGAGAATTTTCTAAATGTAGTCCAATATTTCAAGGCCTTAATACACACAAGTGGAACTCAAAATCTAATCTGGATCTCATGCAAACAGATGTTGAAGGCTTCCACCTTTGCCGCAGTGTACATGGAAAGTCTGCTTAAGTGCAGCAACTTTTGCACCATGCTGAAAAGTGTATTCTTGCAGTGGCAGTGATGTGGGGAGGGCAGGCTGAAGTGGGAAAAGAAAGCTTAATTGAACAAACTAATGAGTACTTCTTATTTCCATTGGGGATGTGCCAGTGAGATTGTTTGACAGTTTATCTGTGATAAATAAATGCTTTAGGAGCTAATTAGCTTCCAGGCCCTCAGGAGAGGGAGGTGTTGAGTGTCCGAGTGTGTGTGTGTGTTTGAGAGAGAGAGACAGAAAGAGAGAGCGAGAGAGAGAGCAATATACATTCTCTCTCTCTCTCTCTATCTATCTTCAAGTCAACATAGACCACTTCCTGTTCCTCTCCACACGCACCAACTTCACATTCCCAATGTTGAGCTACCCTGAAGCCACCACTGAGTTCTACTATGATTAAACTATTGAAAGTATAAGAAATGATAATCAATCTCTTCTTCAAGTGACAGTACATAATAAGGCATCCATCTCTTACCGTGGGCAAAGAACATCAACCCTCTGGTTAAAAATCCAAAATAAAAAGAAGCAGCTTTAAAGCAGCATAGGTCGACTTCAGCCGAGAAACAACAAATGACTTAATTTCCAAGAGGCACTTGAACACTGGCAAAGTCATACGTATAACAACATAGTTACTGAGGAGACCAAAACCCGCTTTTCCGTGTAATGTCTTCCACATTTACAAATAGAAAGAGAGCCTCAGTAGTGATACCAGTAATTTGTTGCGAAATAAAGCGGGCGGAAGCAGTGCCCTACCTGTTGATGAGAAAAAAGCCAGTTGTGACTGAGTCCTGAAGTGCAGTTTGGAGGTTTGAAACTGCTCCATCCACTGAGGATGAGCATATCCAAGCATTACTCTGGTTTTGCTGAGTGTTTCATTTTGCATCTTGTTGGACTTCAAGCCTTCTCACCATCAAACTTCTTTCTTCACACAAGTGGAGCTTCCCTCTGCCTCCACCATGACTGCTCATGACTGCTTGAATGACTTTCAGGTATGTCCATAGTTTATTTCCAAAATTCCCTCCAAAGAGTCCTACACTCGTGTTAAAAATTGAAAAACTGAAAATACAATGAATGTTGTTGCAAAATTATTATCGATATTGATTATGATTTTAGCAAGGCTCTCTCACTGATGGTGAATCTGATCAAAATCTCCCCTTGTTTTTTGTTTTTTGTTTGTTTTTTAAATCAATTAAGAACACCAACACTCATCAAACACTTAACCCTTCTGATTAAGCCATCAAAGCTTCACTTTGTGAATCATCCACAAGGGTCACCTGTGCTCTCACTGTTTATGTCCTCTTTTCGAAATGCATTTGCAAACGGTATAGCAAAGCCGGTCTTGATAAGCACAACGTATTCCTGTTGTCAACTCAGAGATTGGTCCTATCTCAGTCTTTGCATGAGCATTGCATCTGGGCATCAGGGTCCATCCAGGGTCTCTCGGGTCAAGGCACAATAACATCATCAACTCCCAGATAACTGTTGCCAGTTCCAACTTTTTAATTGATGACAATTAACATATTAATCTTTTCCATGAGGATTTCATTAAGTTCTCACAGTAGAGGACTCCTTTTCACCCAATCTCCCATCTCACAAATATCAGATTGTTGATCAGTTGCATATGAGCTGCCCTATAAACTGTCATATGATTTTTACCATGAAAATCATGTGTATGACATTCTGTTTTTTGCAAGGCGTTGGTGACCATTATTTATGCATTCACAAGCTCTCTAACATGTTTCAGACACGATCTAAACAAATCTTTACAGGAAACAAATCAGATATTGTCTCAAATATCTATATATAATATAAGACAATGGCCTAAAGACCTGTAAATCGAATA
>CAESWR010000566.1:350987-380867 GCA_903171835.1 Mullus surmuletus | reverse complement strand
GCGGTACGAAATGCACTGCTGAATTTTTTAGATGGGCCCAACACTTCATGTTTGTCCTTAAAGAGCAGGTCTGAAAACACAAGCGGGAGGATGTTGTCCAAGAGTTTAACCATCACTAAACATCACAGGCCTCACCCTTATTATTAATATTTTAGTTTCTGTATGTCAGGTACTCCCAGATTCCTAATAACCCACTCGCTACTTTTTATTATTTATTCTCACTGTCACATATGAATGTTTAATATCACATAATAGTGATAAAACTACTATTCTATCAAACATTTTGTGTTCTTTTTTCAATTTAAAAGAAAACAGCCACCATGTGCTATATTCACAAACACATTCTTGGACCAAAAGCAATTTCAGTGTGTCTTTTTAATTGCTGACTGTGGTATTTATATAAATCTCCAGAACATGTCTCCCTAAAGGGCATATCTGATATTGCCCTGTTCCTGGAACATTGTCATTAATGTTGGGGTTAAGGTAAGAAATAAGGGGTTAATTATCATGTTCCACCAACAACTCCAACACAGTGATATCAGAAGCTTGATTAATTAATGACTCAAAGGGGTCAGGGAAATTTGATCTTCATTAAGTAATGAAAAATTCTATAAAAAAAAAATAAAAAAAGTTCAGTAGACTAATCTAAACCATGCAGGGTGCACAGGCCTTCAGTGTTAGATGTCCTGTTCACCTACTCTACCAATATCCCCCACATATGTGGAAGTTTTTATTTCATTATTGTATGAATACATGCATGAATTTATTTACTGTTATCATCATTTTCAGTATTATGTGCTATTCCCAACTCATCAGGTTAAAGTAGATGGCTGAAGGAGTGAAGTTTCTAATGTTAAAGGGACTTTCGCCCCTGCCTCTGTGGTCGAGTGTTTGCTCACTCAGCCATTGTTTAGTCTCTCTGATTGCATGAGAAAACAGACTTGACCTCCGCATGTGTGCATTGCTTTATATGGCTTTTTAAAATCAAGATCAAAGGAAAAATCAAAGTATGTACATGTGTATTGTATGAAGCAATTAAGTGAGTTCTGCCACCACATTTATAGAATATAAACACATTTAAAGAAGAGACACATGGAAGCTGAGAAGAATAAGGGGTGGAACACCACCCATATGGAAGAACTGAAATACATACCAAGAAAGTGAGAAGCAGAGTGAGAATGAGTTCATCACATCAGACAAGGGGCACCAACCGTCCTCTGGAGTCCTCCGCTCAAAACCTTGCTCCAGCTCCCACTGTGAAGTGGCCAACAAACACAAACACTGACAGAGAAAAAGTTATTTAGGTTGTAATGAGTGACCTTTCCATGAAGCAGCAAACATGCATTTTCATGCCAGGGCATAAATAGCTGAGCTACATAACAATTAAGGTAACCTTTCTGTTTGAATAAGAGGCAATTGCTCAGAGAACTGAAATAACATGAATGATAAATTATTTTTGTAACCCAGCACAAAGAATAAGAAGAATAAGGAACATTGAAGTGGGGGAGGGAGTAGTAGTGTCTTGTCTCAATTGTAAATCTCAGTTATAATGCCTCGTTAAAAAGATTTGGGAAGGCGAAACAGAGGCAGACACAGTCTCTCTTTCTTAAAGGTAGACAGGTCTCAGTGGGATTCATTAATGTGTGTCCCGGTGGTAGTCTTCCTCTTACAGCACAATCGCCTGGGTTAGCACCAATCCTGAAATTACACCTAATTGGACAATTACTCAAACTCAGAAACCTCCTGCAATAAGCCAACAAGGCCCCTAATAAACACCTTGTCTTCTAATAAAAACAAGGAAGTCATTTGCGTCACCCAAGAGGCCCAATTTTTTTTTTTGCACTAAATTTATTTTCAAAATAATTGCTTGTGCTATGAATGAGAATATTAAAAATGTAGCAAGAAAAGGAGCAAGAAAGTGAGTATGCGAGAGGGAAGGGGGCTGGGGGGCTGGAGACAGCAAAGCAAACCCTACCTTAGGCCCAGTGTAGCAGTCTGCTCTCCCGAGGGACAGCTCATTTGTTCCACAGATAAGCTCCCTG
This sequence comes from Mullus surmuletus, assembly GCA_903171835.1. Lineage (NCBI taxonomy): Eukaryota > Metazoa > Chordata > Actinopteri > Syngnathiformes > Mullidae > Mullus > Mullus surmuletus. The sequence goes on along the minus strand of CAESWR010000566.1, from coordinate 378,825 downwards.
CACACTGCACTACTGTAATATTATTGCTGTCATGCTATAATGAAATAATTACTGTTTTGTCTCCTTTTCAACCCACCAAGCCATCTATAGCCCCCTCTTCACTCGTGCTGATTTGACCCCCTCCCCCAAATACAATGGTTAGGATATTACTTCATTCATATATGAAACATTGATGAAATAGAGATGGTGAAAATATAATTCTAACATCCTTGTCCTTTTTCCATTGATCCATGTATATCAGGCAGGGGTGCTCAATCATCATATCATCATCATATTTTTTTTTCTTTTGTCTTTTATAAGGTTGTATAAGTTTAAAGACAGTGTACTGGTAAAAGTATATGATACATACACTGGGGGTCCCTTGATTCTGTGTTTTTGATATGTGTTGTTCACAGTAGCCTAAAGCCACCTCTGAACTTCTAGACCCCTCCCCTTTATCACTTAGTGATTCAGACCCTTCAGTCACATTTCACATTAGACCTGTCTGTCCCCACTCTGACCTCCTATGATGGGCACCACACTGGAAGTTAGCATCCATTTACACATCTCGCTACTTGCGTTAGACAAACAGACAGATGAATAAATAATCACGGCTGACCTCGCACAGCCAGGGATAGCGGTCTAACACCTCCACTGGCAAGGGATCACCAAAATGCCACTCTCATGACATCGAGGAAGACATGGGGAAACAGGAAAAATAGAAAAACAACAAGAAGAGAGGATGAGAATCCACAAGAGGTGGACAGTGACAAATGGTGTGGAAAAAACAACACAGGCAGCCAAGGGAAGACAAGAGTAATACTCACAAATAATTAACTGGATAAATATTGGAGAGCAGACTGACTAATTACTTCACACGTCTCACTGCGCTCTCATTATTGTTGCTGTCTGAGTTAACCCTTTCCCACAAGGCGTGGCTGTGCACTGAGCTAGGCTCTCTAAATAATCACTTTCTTTTTTTCACTTTCTTTAATATTTTTATTTATTCATGCAGTTAAAATTACACAAAAGGATACAAAGGACAGAAACTTTCAACAGGATTTAAACCAGCAGAGGGAAAAATGTGGGGGGAAATATTTTAAAGGGTTCTTCGGGTTTTGCATGTTTACATGACGAATTAGGTGACGGCATGGCTCAGTGTGTGGGGTGGATGGGTGGTAATTGGAGGGTTACCAGTTTGATCCCCGAGCCTGGAGAGTCCTTGAGCAAGACACTGAGCCCCTAACTGCTCCTGGTGAGCAGGGTGGTACCTAGGGTGGGATCCTTCGCTATCAGTACATGACATTGTGAATATGAGTGAGGTCATGCGGTAACCATTCAGGAACAACAGAGCCAATCAAAATGCAAACCCATTTACCAATAAAATAAATATGAAAATATATTATAATGTAAATGCATATTACTCTCTGTTAACCCAGGGCATACAAGTTTTTAATGCACCATTTGATACAGATGGTTTGGAGGGAAACTGTGCCAGGCCCTTGATGATACATTGAACAAAACTAGAGGAAGTCATGGGAACTCTCATAAAAGACAAACGTTCACAGCCACTTTCCATGTCAACATGGGGACGCGTTTGATACTCAAAAGATGGATCTCGGCTTGAAATATCATTGTGAGACTAAAAGTGGCGACATTAGCTGTTTGTACCCTCAGGCTGGTTCATTTTGCATCAAAGTTCACACCAGCAGTCCTTGGGTAAACTGGTGAATCTGCTCGCACAAGGACGTTTCTCCAATAATCTGCGAGGCGATGGTTAATGACAGCAGCTGTGAGGCAGGCATGCACCACTTCCAAGCTGATTTAAGTTTAACGAGCCACTCCAGAGTGCTATTGATTCAAATCTATATTTGACAGGATACACTGTGAGCATATATTAAATGGATAAGAACACCTCTTGGACACTCAGAGAGAATTGCCAAATTGAGGAGATGGCATTAAGCACAGATATGGTGTCTTTTGTTGAGTGATTAGACTTATAACCGTGTTCAGATGAGGTTTTTGACATTTTCTTCCAAAGGAGTGATTTAAACAAGTAAACAAGTCTAGACATGTATTGCACCGAACAGAGAGGGAATGTCTGTTTGAAAATCGGTCCAACAGTGATACACATACACTCTACTTTCTAGTATTTTGGGACATCAAATATCCAATATGCATGGTGCATTTGTCAACAGTTTTTTTTTTCAAGCAACTTTTGTAGTTTCAACAATTCGAAGCTGTAGAGTAGATGATGGAAGCCGTGCAGGAGAGCAAACGCCCCTTTCTGTTGATAGGCTGGAGTAATGTTATGTGGCTCCTACAGAGCCAAATTCTATTTATGGATAGTTATGGATACTTTCAAAAGAGATTCAACAAACAAATGGAACAAAGCAGCCAGTGGACCTCGGGATATTTACTGAATGGAACAGGTTGGGTTATTGCATTACAATGACTGACCATACCTTCAATTAGCATTTCTCTTCTTGTCCCGAGGTTTCTCCTTTATAAATAGTAATAGCACAATAGTTCAATATTGAATGTTGTCAGCAAAGGATGGGTCAACCATTTGACGAAACCAAATAACAGAGGGGGGTTTTTTGAGTTGAAAATCTGTTTACTTAACCACCTGTTCAGATAATCAACTACATTTTTTGGAAAGAAAAATTGGCTTGCTACGTGACCAGAGTTGTACCAGTCCAAGTGATGTGAAAGCTTTGAGTTATATTTTTCTATTCAAACAGAAGTAAAACCAAAAGTGTACTCTTAATGAAAGGGTTTTTTTTTTGTAATATCAAACTTCTAAAGAACGGCTATTTATGTCATTTTCATGCTTTACCGCAGACAAGGAAAGCAATGCCCTGATTATCAGCAGCTACAAGTTGCACTAATTTGAAGTAGCACTTACAGAAATTGCATTGACGGGTCGATAATATGCGAGTAGCAAATACACACTCTGAGTAGTATCTGAATCATAACCAGACTAAACAGGAAAAACTCACAAGCTACCACATGTCTGTAGGGTGTATGAGCTCCATGATCCCCATGGCTGATTAAGGCAGCTGAGGGTTGAGAGGGGAGCAGAGGGTGGTAATTTTCTGTTTTGTTTCCTCACTTTCATGATCTTTAAACCTTTTTTTTTCCTATGGTAAGCTGTGTGAAATTAAATTAAAAATGGCTGCTTGATTATATGCATTTTTGAAGTGGGGATAACAAATGTTTTCAACATTCACAACGAGTTGGAATCTGTTTTCTCCACCAACCCAACTGACAGCTTCCTAATGCTGCCACATTAAAGTGGTTTTCTAGCGCGTGTGATGCAGCTTTAACTAGGTCCCGGGGGCATTGTTAGTTATCATTGCCTACTGCTGGAGTGAGCCCCGGTGAAAGCAATTTTAGCTTTCCTCCCAATCAGTGGTGCAACATGAGAGATGGCCAACGAGAACAAACGGCTCGGTTCACCACTTTCCTCCACCGATCTTATCTGAAATGCTGTTCCTGTCCCGAAAGGGGCCCTAACGCAACAACCCCGACCCCTCCCTGAAAAAGACATGGGATGGTTGGCCCCAGGCCCTCCCAATTCATGCAGATATCCGTAAATTAGACTCATAGAGACAGACCAAAACGTCCTCTGAGGGTATTAGACATGAGCACTTATGCCGCAGAATATGTGAGAGGCTTTCTGGGAGTGCAGAGGGTATGATCAAAATACATGAAAATGCCATCATGAAGTCCCAATACAGCTGAGGCTTTACATGTTCTTATGTTGGTCTGTTGTACATGTTCCATATGGCATCAATATGCTCATACCTACAGGCAAGGTAAATTCAAATAAAAAATAATGATTTTTCTATCTGCTGTCTGTGATGTATTTATTTCTTCTGATGGGAAAATTCTGTTCCACTAAGACAGCACTGTCGTTACCATGGTGTAAGTGGTTTAAACGGCATACATGATGTTTTAAGTTGTTTTTGATATGCTTCTGAAAATATGTTGGGGTTTTTTTGATGGATGGCCACAGTACTTCTTGATCAAAATGATGTCAGAGGGTCAGGGGTTTTTTTTAAGTTGGTTTTAAAGTGCTTTGTGTACATGCTATATGGTGAGTGTTGTGTCGGGGTCTGGGCCATGTGTGAGCAAGTGAATAAGAACACGCCAATGTCAAAACAACCAATTTCTCTGGTTCTCTGAACTGAATCCAGATGTGAAGAAATCAATTAATCTTCCAGGGGACAGTCTTTTATGTGTTTTATCCACCAGCAGACAGACGAGCAGCATTGGCGATGTGTGTGACGATGCTCACACACAAGTATCAAAGGGTTAAACCTGTGTTCATGCTTCAGCCTTGCTATGTATATAAATTGTGGACACACAACTGGTAATTGTTTCTAAATTGTAACAGGCATTTTTATGTCTCAAGTGTCACATTATAAAAAACATTATCATCATCATCTTTCTGTGCTATAGAAGCAAGGGGAAATTCAAAGGCCAATGTTTGCTCCTGACGACAGTATGTCTGTACCATGATGGCTAAACATTAGTCCTCCGGTCCTCTGGGTTCTCACAATATCACAAGGCTTTAGAGCTGTCCTGAAATAAAATAATTACATTTAAACCTTTTATTCATAACTTTTACTGTCCACAGTCAACAATAAAAAAAAAAGTTTTCATTCTTACATAAAAAATTAATTTCTAACTCAATACCATCATCCATCTATAAAGCAAAATATGACGTGTTCATGTCAGCAGCCCCCCATCAAATTCAACCGATGTTCAATAGTATGGTAGTCAGTGGGAAAGTGCCGAGTCGTCCCAACAACTACCAGTACTGAAATCAAACTTGCATTGAGTTCTGCATCATTGCAATCCACCATTTTTAACATCCTACTCCATCCTCTCAATGACACACACCCACTTTTCAGCCATACAGTCAAATTCCTCTTAATGTTGTGTTCCGCCTGCACATCCAGTATTGGTAAGAATTGTATATAAAAGCTAGATAGCCCAAGAAAAGCTGTTTTAGCTCATCTTTCAAGCATTTCACCAAAAGGACCCTTTGGATGATGATTTTCATATTGCAGTAACATGAACAGAAACAGAAACGCATGCCTGGACACATTCATTTCAATTAAAATCAATTGCATGACTTGAGAGTCGGTTGAGGTTGTTGCAAAACGTAGGTGATTTGCGGTAAATGAGGCACAACATAAAAAGACAAAGTAGTCCTTTAATCTTGCTGCACACACTTTTGACATGATACAGAATAAAAAAAGTAGTTTAATGACTTCACGGTGAACAAAGCCTTAATTATTTTTCTTTTGGTTGTCACTACTTTTGTATACCTTGTGAGGCTCCATCTCCTTCATTCCTCAGCATCTTCTGGCCAGAGTAGCTGTGATTTCACTAATATCAGATGTCAAATAGCCCAGGTGGAGGAAAAAGAGAGTGGTCTCAGAGACAGCCTGAGTTATGTGGCTGGTTGAGGTCTTATTACCGCTGCACTGCCTACGGGCATCTCAGCCATTAGGGAATACATTGAGCATCACTCATACATTAACTCAACTTAAACAGCTGGTCAATACGGGATAGTTGGTGAGTTTTCCTAAATAAGACGACCTACATGAGTCTTACCATGTGGTATATCCTGCTGCGCCTTTCATCCACCCACCCACACTGTTCTTTTTTTTCACCGATGACCTCTACTAATAAGGTCAATGCAGTGTTTTGCATTACTCAAATCACTTTTAAGTTTTGTCTTGAGGAAACATTTTAATTGCTGTATGCCCATCTGTATATTTTGCTGATTTTATGTATCAGAAAATAACCATTTTCTGGCACCGTGGGTCACAATTGAGTTGCTGAAGGTTGATGATTAAGATAAAAACACATTGTGTTGCATTGAGGTAAGTGACCCGCCGCTCTGTTCAGATAAAACTCCAATTAATCCAGGCTGAATTGCAGTAATGTAAAATAAAGATAATTACTAAATCACCAGGCTACATTGCTTTGATAGATTTTTGTTACTCAATGTTATTGCTGCAAGGAATAAGAAATTAAATGGATTATATCACAGCATTTTCAGATGGATTACAACTGCTTTTAAATAACCGCAAGAGCAATTTCATCAGCCCTGCAATTCGAGAAGCCACTGACAGGCACTGCATGATTCAAATTGAACTTGCTCTCATCATTTTAATAAAGCGCTTCAGTCTTCACCCCCAGCAGGCACACACACACACACACAGACACACACACACACACACACACACACACCGTGCATACACATAGAAAACACTTGGTCTTACTAGACCAATAACACACACTATAGGAACACATAGTTTTCAAGCAGGAAAACACATTCATAAAAGGAAAAAACCTACAGAGAGCTGTTCCTATTTCCAAACTGCATTTAAATATTTTCTAATGATCTCATCAAAGAACATAAGAATGATATAGTATGTGACAATCTTGTATTTTTATTTTATTTTATTTCATTTTTTTGCTCCCAAGGAGTCTCGCAGACACTGGAAGAATTAGCACTGATGAACACAGCACNGGGGGGGGGGGTTAAAAACAGTAAATAGTGGACAAGTAATCAAAGGCATGTGATGAGAGATTTCACGGGTGGTTATCTCCACGTCCTTGCTGCCATTTCTCTGTGTGCCGGGAGATTGTGGAGAACTCGCCATGCCAAGTGCCCAGGGCTGCTGCAGTGGCTGCTCTCCTTTAAAACCATGCTGGCACAGAGCCCCCTATCGAAGCCAAGGCCTGACTCCGTAAGCATCCATTATGGCATCAATTAGAATAAACATCTCAACCTCCCCCAGCTCCCTTGCTTTTAAGTGCCGTTTGACAAGGCAGCATCCAAGCTGCAAAACCAGAAGAGTGCCCATGTTTTATTGTATTTATTTATTCATTTCTCTATTTTTCCGACAAAGAACGTTTTTTTTTACATAAAGAGCTTTTATGTTTTTGTCCGAGCATTTCTGTCTCTATGGGAAATTTGTTTGCCGTGCCAACAAAGTATGGAAGGGGGCCTAATTGGTAATCTGTGGTCTTCTTACCAGGGGAATGGAGGTGCATTTGTACATGCTTCAACATATCGATAGAATACTCTGTTTTTTGTAGGAAGATACAAACACACAACATGGAATTTATTTTAAAGGGTCAAAGTAGTGAAGGACACATCTCTAGCTGTTAATTTTATTCAGAGTAGGCTACAGAATAGCATTATCTTATTGATGAAGCACACAAAAGAATCAATACAGATGGGCCGATTGTAAATATGCCCACAAAAGCTCTTGAAAGAGGTTGCCAGTTTGGAAAATCATTAATAATGCAAAGTCAAGGGATCTATTGTGTTCAATACGCAATGTTGGAGACACTTTAAATACAGAAGGTGCCCTGAGTCGGGTAGCTGGCGCAGGAGAGACTCAAGTCCAAAGACAGAAAAATCTTTTTGCTTTAAGGTAGGATTTACACTTGCGCCGCAGATTCTTGTTTACCGCATTGTTAAAAACAGATGAACTTGAGCTCCCGATTTTTCATCTTCAGTTTTTAAATCCAGAAAAGATCAAAATTGCAAAGTGAAGCTCTTGAATTTTTGCCTTCCCTGTTGCAGCTGCTGTTCTGCTTTTAGAGAAAGAGAACAACAACTAAAAAAAGAAAAAGGCAAAGAAAGCTGAAGGAAAACACAAAGACAAAAAAAACAGCAAGCATTAGCGTCACCATTATTGACAATAACAACAGCAGTATTAACAACAACAAAGGGCATCCTGGGATATCAAGTCGCATTTGTTTCCCCATTTGCCGTATGAAACACAGTGTAATAAGCCTGCCTCTCCACTTTCATTTTGAGTGCTGGAGTTGTCAGTGGGCCATGGACAGGAGGGTTTCATCAGCTCGCTTTTCAGCCAGCCAACTTCACTCTCAACCTAACTAGGCCAACAGGCCTGACACTTTGCGTTGGAGTGCTGAGCCTCACATAAATGGAACGCAGATGATTGGTGAAATGATATGATACACAAAAGCAAGTGTCATCAGGCTGTCATGTCTGCCTTGTTCCCCCCTTGGTGTGTCGTGGCACGCCTTAGGCCATGTTGACTCTCCGCCACCCAAACTAACCCCTCCCTCCCTCCCTCCTAAGCAGTCCAGGGACATTGGCCGCCTGCCTGACTGACAGGCAGAGCAGGATCAGACTCTGCATTCTCTTTTAATGCACATAGAGATATAAAGAGCAACCAGAAGTCAACAACTTGCCAGTAAATTTCTTTAGAGGAGAAAGCGTAACAGGCGACAAAGGCAATAACAGAAAAACTTTCAGATGAGCGTCCAGAAGGAGGAGAAGAGACGATGTCGTTGTGTGCATCTGGAGAGTAGAGAAAAGAGATAAAGAATGAGTGGGTTCCAGATTATGAGACGTCCCCCCTTTTCCCCACCCCTCAGGCCATCGTCTGCGTTTCCGATTAGGTCACGACAGACGTTTACATTTTGTGCCTATAAAGCTGATATTGTTCACTAACAGCATCTGCTCTGATGTCAACGCGCTTAGAGCCACGCGCACTTGATCACCGTGTTCATAAGTGAATGTCATTTTCTCCTCAAGCAAACAAGTCTGAAAGATCAGTGTTCTCTCAGATCAAAGGTGCTCCTCTTCATCCCTCTTCTTTGGAAAATCCAAACAATGACACCAGTTCATCTGAAAAGAGGCTGATTCCAGTCATTTCCGCATTTGACTCAAACCGACTAGCAGACAAATTCTGATGAAATTCTTTCCTTTCATTGCTCCGTTTGGATACAGAAACCTTCCCTTGTATGTATGAGACGCTCACATGCAGGAGACGCAATAAAAACTGGTTCAAACTTTGCAACATAAATGCAGATATAATCCGCTTCCATTGCCACCTCATTGAGCCATTGCAGATCACAAACAACAGGGGGAGTAGTGACTGTACAACCGAAAGGCTGGTGTTGGTTAGAAATTAACCAAATTGGATCATTTGCTGCTTGGATGCAGGAGAATGACGTTCCTCCTCTTCAAATTTACAAGTAAAGTACCTAGTAATGCCAAGCAATTAGGAAGGACCGCCACCACACAACAGGGACCCGAGTTATTGCTAATGTGGATTAGGCTGCATTATCCTGCCAGTGGAAGGAGACGGGTCGACACTGAAAGGTGGTGTTATATGAGCATCAAGGACAATGCCTTAAATGCCACACTTCAGCAGCGACCAGGGATTTGTCTCTAATTAATTTCCAAAGATTTCTCTTATCCATGTTCTGAAGGCCAGCCTGGTGGAAACCCTCAGCAGAGTGTCCTCCATTTGTTAAAGCCGAACACATTTTCGACATCATTAAAAGTGTCAAGACTCTCCGGCAACCTCCTCTGCATTTCTCCCAATGACACGGCTGCCGCACTTCGTTGCTGCAGTCAAAAGCATCAGTTTTTGCCGCCCTTAGTTGAAAGTCTTTGGTTTGAATGCTGTAATAATATTTCCTTAATTTGGTCGAGTGTGGTCATCAAGTGTCTTTTTTTTTTTCTCCCTCTCACCGCATTGGAAGGAACAGCTTGAGCTTTTTTCCGCCTTCCGAACTTTGCACCACACACGCGCCTGTCTTTCATCGGGGGAAAAAGCCGCAGGACAGTTTATCTGAGCTCTGCCATCTGACGAAAGGGTTTAGTGGCGACAGGGGATGTGGTTCTGGATGACAGATTTTAATTACAGGAACACAGGCTAGTGACACTCGAATGACCAGTCGCAGCTTACCATCAGCCAATCACCACTGATAACCAGATGATGAGCGCACAGCGACCAATTAGCTGTGAAAGGGCAGCGGTGCCACATCAGCTCCAGCGGTGCCACGTGATCTTCGTTGCAGGTGCAGATCTCAAGTGACAGACTTCAGAAGTCCTGTCAAAGTGGCGAAATGCGTCGACGTCAACAACATGGGCACATACGGTATCTTTTTATGTGTGTGTAACATGGGCTTGGTATGTGCCCGCATCTGCTCACGCATTTAGATAATTACAATTAATCCTTATTTTACTACCTTGTGTTAAAATGTGTGTCTGAAATTATTACATATCGTCGAATGAATGAATGAATGAAAAAAATCGGTCTCAGTAAGAGGGAAAGGACAAACGGGATCAAACCCACACGTTGTCTGCACTGATAGATAAACAGATGAGTTGACAAGTTGACGCAGTCACTTCACAGAATATCTTGGAGTGGAAAAAAAACCCTTCAATTTCAGTGTTTCACCAAATAACTTTTTTATTGTTCCGTCTTTGCAGTCGCTTTGTTTTGAAAATTACTGTAATTTTTGATTTCCTTGAGCAGACTTACTACTGCCACTAATACTTTGTTTTTGGCCAGGAAGATTGCTGCTGCAAGATTTTTATGTGTAAATTATACCATTCATTTATATGTATATCAACTTAAGGAAGAGTGGAATTTAATGTGTACTTCAGTTATCCTAAATATAACTCTTCAAAGAATTAGAAAACAACTGCCCTGCTCCGGCACTATTTGTTTTTGCAATTGCATTTAACTGACAGACTCTTAGCAGCAGAAGATTACCTAAAATATAACAAAAAAAGTAACCTAAACGAAAACAATATTCGGGTGTTTTGTTCAGTCCTTGTTTCCGCCACCCCCAAGTGGCCAAAAAGATCAATTAAAGCAGGTTTCAGTGAGCGGTCTCACTGCTTCCTGAACCAGTAAGCAGGAGTTAAGAGGCAGCACATGACTTGTTTTCCTACCTGTGTTTATGTTTTCAGTGACAGACACGCATCGCTGTGAGCAAAAATAAATAAATTGTTTTCAGCTCTTTACGAGGGACTGCTTGATCATTCACAAGTGCCTTTGTTGTCACAAGTGCAAGTTAAATATGTTTAAGTGTGATCATATGCTCTGACCCAGTGGTTGCCCCCGGTGCAGGAGCCCAACAGGTCTGCGAGTGTGTGATGCTTCGCTCTGCAACAGCACAGAACAGAGGCCTTTCTGGCGTCACGCGGAGCATAGAGTAGAACCCGAGCAGCCACATTTCTCGTTATTTTGTAGTCGCAGACGGCTGGTCTGCACGTTCACCGGTGTTTGGGCCAGTGGCTGCGAGTAGCACAGTGTGAGTGGTAACACCCACGACAAATTACATGACAAGAGAAGAGAGGCCTCTCCCCCACTGAGCCATGGTGGCATCACAGGGGTGGAAAATGACAATTCCTTGAAAAGGTCATACAAGACGCCTGCTCTGTGATACGAGCTTACAGCCAATCTGACAATCTTAATTCAAATCATGACATTCCCCCAAAAAGTAGAACATTTTCATCTCCCCATGTCAGAACTGTAGACTGACCTTTACCACGTAAGAACTTCACTGAGTTTTAACAAATGCTAATCGGAGCCCTTCATTAACGGATCTGTTTCACGTTTCACACACCGCCCCCTCTGCAATTTATGCATTTCACACTAAGATTCAAGAGAGTAATGGGATTTCTTGTTATATTCTATTAACACACCTATATTTTCTATGAATTGAGCCATCTAAAATGAAGTGATGATATTTATAGTGACATAGTAGGTCATGATGAAACAAGGGCTGCCTTTTGTCAGGCGGTATAGCATTTTCTGTTTTATGTATTAAATTGGCTTGTAATCAGACATTTCTCAAATCAATCAAGTGTCATTTGCTTTTAATTTCAGGCATATCTGGAATATTTTGGGGGTGGTGGTGGTGGGTGGGGGGTGGGGGTGGGGGGCTGAAAAGGGAGGAAAATCCTTTGCAATGAATTTCATGCTTCGACCAACCAGCTACCCGCATGGCAAGTGTCACCCCACACTTTAATACCACTGGAGATAAAATGTCATGGAATATTCACCTGCAGAGTTGCATTTGTTATTCCAACGAATTTAGCCGTGCTGGGGGTACAGGTCCTTGGATGACCCGTCTGTTGGTCAGTCACTCGGCAAATTTGCCACTCTGATCCACACTGAAATTACTCAAGAGTGTGTTCTTGCGACATTTTGTACAGACAGCATACTCAGGTGGATTACATAGAAAGATGTTTCCATATTATGCTTATGAAAGGGGTGCCCAAAATTCAAAATTTCTCAGTCTTTCAACATTAATAAACAGTGGTTTCAATCAACCTCTGACAATGTAAAAAAATAAAAGGAACATTTAAAAAGTCAGAATTTATGTTCTGTTGTATCACACATGATTGTAAAAGTAATCAAGTGGTCTCTTAAAAGGAGCATAGTGGAGGATTTCAAATTACTGCTCAACAGTGCTCATTCTGGCAGTTTAATTGTACTGCAGTCAGCGGCCCAGCTTGGGCGCTACATGAGAGAGGACGCTGATCCACAGTGATTCCCCAACCGTCCATAAGCTCATTTGGATATTGATGCCACTAACTGTTACTCAGTCATTCGTGATTTCAACAGCCAACTGTTTAGAGGTGGAGGGTTGGTATTGGACTCAGATTTTGTCACGGTGCACCACTGGGTGTGTACAGAAAGGCTCCCTCTCGCGGAGGCCTACAGTCCTCCTGGAGGATTTGACTTGGTGCAGGGGGATCATCTCACGGGGCGCATATCCGACTCAGTGGTGGTTCGGCCTGGAACGCTCAGTGCGAAGGTGGCTGCTTTTCATCGCTCCCAGAAGCTGCAGAATTATAGCTCACTCTTGGGGAGAATGTGGTCCGAAGCTGCATCCTGTGATGCACTTCAGTACGCAATGCAGCTGATAAAACCTTTATTTTGATTTGGGTATTTTCAGAGGATTATATGTTGTGAATGTTGGTCCACACCCTCATCTGTGGCAGTGTCCATTTTCAGCTGTTCTTGCTCTATGAAATGTGGGCTGGATGCGAAATGTGGCAGAAGTGACGTCTTCCGGAGTAAAAGAAGCAACAGAGACAAACATGGGTGGAAGTATTTTATCAATCTGAATTAGCTTTATCTAACCATCAATGATGCATTTTTTTCCCGAAAAAGCTGAAAATATTTGAATGCCCCTTTAGATTGTTCACACCAATCCTGATTTGCAATTTCATGTTAAAATAGTATGAAAAGACCTAAATGAACATTGAGAAAAAAACAGGTATTGCCTGTGAAACATATAATGTTTGATTAGATCTCCTTTGTGTCACTGCAGACAAGACAGAAAACCATTTCTCTGCACCCTCTCATTCACCCCTCCGTCCATCTCACCCTGCACAGGCTTAAGGTTGAGATGCTCATAAATACAGATCTACAAGAAATGCTGTCATCCCATCCTGCAATTCAAAAAATATTCAGAGAATTCATTCAGCAGTGTGCTCTGATCTGTGTTGCGGTGAAACGATCCCGGGCTCTCGATGAAATCCAAACATGGGCAGAAATACCAACGGGCCAGCGTGTGGACTGGGGGAGATAGGGCAGCAAAGCCTTCCTCACAGCTGGGTGCCCAGATTAATAGGCAAGATAGACGGAGTGTATGTGTTTACTCATCACTCTGATTGCACCTGTCTGGCACAAAGGGCTTTATTTGAGCGGGTAAAGATTGAAGACAACTGTATGAGAAGCGGTAAAAATTAAGATATGCTATAAGGTAACTGCATAATGACATATTCACCTCCATGATAAGACAAACAGCCCGGTCTGAATCTACTTACAGTAAAAGGCACGGTTCTCCATTCCCTTCTGAAAAACCTCCACCAGCACTTGCGAGGAAAAAGGCCTTTAATATATGAAATGCCGATGCTGCTGTGTCAGTAGCCGAGGGTTCAGGTTTTACAAGAAGCTGCACTTCAGGATGTGACCCCGGTGCCGTGCATATCTTCTGTCTCATTGTAACATTTCTCTTGCCCGAGGTTAATGAGCTTGACACCGGGTACCCTCGGCCTGCTCAGAGTTACCTCCACACACATCACCCCGCCCCTTCCCTTTTCTCCCTGCATGCGGTCAACCTGCAGCCTAACACGGCCACAGCGAGAAAGAAACAGCAATTTCACTTAGCCTGCGCAGCCAGGGGAAAGTTATCAAGTGGCAGAGTTGTCACCGGTGCTTTCAAGGCTGTTTGGAAAGGTCAGACTCTCAGCAATTAGTTGCATCAAACTTCAGGCGAGAGCATCGGGGGGATCCCTCCCCCTGCCTCGTTCGCGCCAAACTGATCCATGAGCTGCTTATTTTTTGTATTCAGAGGAGGCATGTCTAAAACTGCGCTGCTTTTTTCAATTTCTTTTTTTTATTAATCCTATTCATTTAATGATGAGCAAACATAAGCTGATTCGCAGGACCTATCTTTAAATCTGCGGCTTCATACATTTTTAATGGAACATGATTGTAGCATTAACGGCTGAATATGCAGCCAGCCTTTTCTCACATTGGCCTCAGCCTTAAGTGAAAGTGCCTCAAATTAAAAGGCTATAGAAATCAATATAAGTGGCATCCATGAGAGAGCACATATCTTCGACAGTCTGTCTCCTAATGCATCGCTCACCACATGCCCCGCTAGTGTCTAAAAGCACTTAATGTGCACTAAGAATCTGCCCACCTCAAATGTTGCCAAATACTCAAGATGGCTTGTCTGGAGAAGCTTTAAAGTTTGCTCTAATGCTACATTAATGGATTATCTAACCCTGCCTCTTTGTGAGAGTGAGAGTTGTCATGTGGCGCTGCGCTGTCAAAAGATATTTAACAGAAGCCAGCATGCAAATAATTTTAAGTCTGAGAATCAGCTTTTGTACGTCACACCGGAAACAGGCAATGTCTGCCCTGAAAGAGTTGATGTTGAATTTATTTCATATTAATTCAGTATTGTAGATCTATAACATGCCGGAATTATATTCACTGTTATCTGGGTGGCGATAGTGAGCTGGAATGGTTTTAATAATATATTTTTAACCACATCAAATAAAATTCATTTCAGAGGGAACAGAAAGGATGATTGCGAGACTCAAAATCTAAGCTTTCTGACATGGGAAGAGATAGAGGTCTGAGCTGCCCACTCGAGGTCATTTCCACAAAACAATTTAATACAGATTTTTTTACTGGTGGGAGATTGTCTGTTTTCTTCCCCTTAAAGGTATCGTTCCTACCTTGGTATGGATCCTTCATCTTTCTTCAACTGGAGGCTTTATCCGACACAAATTCTTGAACACAGATTTGTAAGAGCAAAATAGTGAATCTGCAGCGCCAGCGAGCGAGGCTGTGGAGGACTGCATGAAAGGAACTCATTAAAACTGTGACTCACATACAGAGATGCTCCGGCATGTGCCGAATTGAGATAATTTGTGAGTAAATCCAAGGCTGTTGTCCAACAACATATTTCTAATTGCCCCGGCAAACCCAAGCACAATCTCGCACATGTGCCAACACCTGTCCACACACGCGCGCACACACACACACACACACACACATACAAGCACACACTTACGGCGTGGAGCATAAGATCCCCCTTCAGACAGTGAGAGTCAAAACTGAAAAATAGATGAGATCTTTGTCACTCAAATGGCTGTAGATTTCTTAAGTGCTGTCAGAGTAGAGATGAGGCCAACATGCATTATGGAAGACAGCGCCCTGCTAAGCGCCTTGGCTCTCTGCCTGGTCCATGGCACAAAACTGTCTAATGGGGTCGAAATTTCTGTGGCAAACTAAGATTCCTATAATAATATCTAAAGTTGGAACCTAATTAATCTCAGAGGTATATCACAGGCTTAAGGCCTTTCTGCACTGTCTGGTGCTGCTAATTCCTTCCATCTGGGGTGTTGAGGAGCATAAATGGGAGTTTACCAGATTAGCCCCAGACACAGGATCTTTAAAGAAAATGCTTGTTCTCCACAGATTGGAGATCCGTCTTCCCTGCACAGGCATTGTGGGGGATAGGCTAATAAACCCCAATTGTGTACTTGAGTTACTGGTTTGACTTTAGAGCTAAAAATGGAAGCCAGTGCACAAAAGAAACTTCTTTTGCTTTACTGACATGTAAAGCGGGACATGTGTGGTATTCATCTAAATCCATGTAGAGCGCATGCCTTTCCAATTACACTTATAGTTGACTTTCTTTCAGAATATGCAGTTACAGAAGAGGCTTATGGTCCTACAGCGGTAGATACGCATCTGTGTAGATTAACCAAAAGCTCCGGTATCACACATTTTGAAATTGCACTTATCTAAAATTATTGTTGCAGCTGATTAGATGGCAGAGATCACTGATTTACTGCAACCACACTGTGCGGTTTAGGGCGACTAAATTAGAACACAATGAAGGATGAACAATGATACTTGTCTGCTTGCGACAAATTTATTTGATAGTAGTATTATGGCTCGCTGGTTTGGTGAGATCTAGACTTGTCCTGATAAGACCAAGGTCATCTGTTTGGAGTTAGAAGTGTCTGCATAGGAAATGAATGTAAGTTCCCAGCAGACTCAGCAGGATGGCTGGAGAGATGAGTTAATAGTCACTGCTCTGGTTTTAAATTCTGTCCGCAGACCTAGTTGAGTTCCTCGGTCTCCGTCCATGGGTGGTGTAGCGGGTGTTTTAGAAAGAGACACAGGAACAGGAGGACAGAGATGGAATTTATAGTGAAAGTGAGGTTTAACACTGCAAGAGGGGAGCGTGCGCGCCGCCCCATCCATCCCTTTGTTCCTAATCATTTTCAAATACGTGTCCTCCCCGTAAAGAACAAGTTTCACTCTTTATTCACGCAGCAGAAATTCAAATGAACCACAATGCTGCAGACTGGATCCACAGTCGACTATGTTAGTTAAGTGAATTTTTCCATGTGCCATTTTGGGCGGGCATAAGCAGCCGTCTCACCGAGAGTTTGTGTCAGTCATAGCCTGCGACGACAAATTATTAAGGTGGATTTGACACAAAATGTTGGACGTAGTCACCCTCTACCTTTTCCCCACCCATTAGACTCTGAGATGGGGGTACTTGACAAGGAGTGCCATCAGCCAGCATCAACTCAGGCAGCGCAGCTCTCTCCTCCCCCGCAGATGCACCTTGGGCCTGCAGTGGTCTCCTCCTCTTCTTTGTTCGATGCATCTGTTCAGCATCAGATGACAACACCGATTAACCTCACTCAGGGTCTTAATAAGACAACAAGAGTACAGAGAGGCAGCACAGGACAAAACAAACACACCAGATCGCCTGCTTGTAATCGCTCCCCAGCCAGCCCTCCCTGCTTACTTTACTTGACTATGACTGGTCCATGATGTTGTCAGGTGTCATTAAACCCTAATGAGGTCTGGGGAATGTTGGTGATTTATTAAGAGGAGAAAACCAAATTCTATCTGTGCTTCTTTGTCTGCAGTCCACACTGCACGAACGCAGAGCCATGGGCCACTTATTCTAATTCCCTTTTTCATGTCTGTATCTTCCCCTTAATGTCAAACTCTGGATTACATCCAAGCCCATTTAAGGGCAAATCTAGCATCTAAATTCACATTGCTCTGCGTGTTTCTCCATCCTTTATTTTCAACCATCAGTTGGGACTTTTTTGCCTGAATTGCAGACAATGTGAAAGTATGTTGAAAAGCTTATTAAATGCTAACAAAGTCATTTTGTAGTATATAGTTTTTAAAAAAAAAAAGAGTTTTCTGTAAATAGCATATGCAGTGGTGGTGTTTTCCTGTCAAATTAAAGAGGAATCACACAAGGCTGTTTCAGATATTCATGGACTGTTTCATAACAGCAGCTGTTGGCTTGCAAATTATACCCCTCAATGTATTCATTCCCCTCTGTTTCATTCACAGAGGTTGTTTACCTTTATTGAAAGAGTGTAAACAAAGAAACAAACTATTTCTTTAAAAGAAAAAAAAGAAAGAAACAATACAGTTTTAATAAGATATTTAGTCAACTGGCCATTCTGCCAGCTATAACATTGGATTGTATTAAGCCTATATATCATATTGCATTGTATCGCATCATAACATAACATAACATAACATAACATAACATAACATAAGGTTCATAAAACTGAATAAATGAACACCTGAACATTGCCTGTGTGCCTGTGCAGGAGCAAAGAATTTGTATTTCTTATATATGTAGTTTTTAAACTTGCCGTACACTCAGAAAGATACAAGTGTAATTTAAGTATAGCACTTATTTCTTTGTCCATGCTCTAATTCACCAGCTTTCCAATAATTTATCTCTTTTTGTGTGAAGTTTTTTTGCATAATCCTGCGGGCACACAGACAAAAAAATAAACAAAAAAAATAGCAGTATAAACATACCCTCCATAGTGGAAGTAATAAACATTTAGACCTTGTTTTCCTTGTTGCCGCTTGGTTGCGTGTGCAGGGTCGAGTGGGTGTACAGCCTCGGTTCTCTGTGGGGCTGCGCTTCTGCAGGGTGAACTTCTCCCACTCGTCTTCACCGTCTCCCCCACTGCCTCCTGGTGGATGCTCCTCACTCTGATATGTGTGTCCCAGCCCACCTGTTCAGGCCTCATTACTGTCAGGCCTGTGTTAATAAATATCCAGGTGTAGAGCGCTCCTCGGTGTCTGTACTTCATCACCGAGGAGCGCAGTCTGCTGGGCGCCCCCTCCTCTCCTGCAGCAAGGCTGACAGAAACCATGATTACACTGTAAGCACTGTAGTTATTCACCTTCTGCCCAAACTCCGACATTGCACTCCATCTTAGACTCGGGCACCGAGGCACGCACACACACACACACACACACACACTCAGACAAACTGCACACACATCTATACTGGAACACACACGCACTGACAAACAAATACTTACAGATATTTGCGCTTTCATTCCCATTATTTTTTCCCCTTCAGTGGACCATGGGTGTGCGGGCACCATGTATGCTACATTGACATTCACATAGCAAGAATATCCCAACAGCAATGTGGTGTGTGTAATTCGGTGCCCCACTCAGTCATTATTGTAGAGGTAGCTCATGATATAGTTGCGATAAAATATGTATAACATCAAATGCATGTTGAAATAGAGAGATTCTATCCCTACGCCACAGTGTAAGTCATGTCACCCACAACACACAAAAAGTTCAATCTGTAACAGCGTCATCTGGAGATCAACAGACCAAAAAACTGAGGGGAAGAAAACTGAGGCAATAGTTTCTCTATCATGAAGTCTTGACTCTGTTGAATGTTTCATAAATCCTACATACCCATATACTGCGTATGTGTGTGTATGTATATAGTTTTTTTGTCTATATATATCGTGTCTTCAACCTTACCCATTTTCATTCTAAAGCAAGCATGCTGCCCATCATTTGGAGCAGATACAGAGACCTACCTGCACTACTCTCTTTACTACACAATAAAATTGTCATTGTCTCTTCTTATCTACCTACCTTTGAGGAGCAAAGGTCAAATATCTTAGTGTGGTTCACAAGAGGGGTTGATATGAAGCCCTATTAGATGGCGACATCAGTAATATTTTGGGTGCTGCCCAGTTCTCTTCTCATTAAGAAAGAGCTGAGCCGAAAGGTTAAGTTGCCACTCCTCTCACATTCTTACACTCACCTCTTATGAGAATCTTTGGCTTCTGAGTAATACAGGAAGGGTCCAAAAAGTGTTTGTACTTCTGATCTCACAATGAAGTTGCTTTTATATCCCAATATGTTATTCCTTTCTTGCTGATTGAAAGTATAGGGTGAATGCACTGATTACTTCCATTTCAGTCGGCCATAGACCATAGACTGGGTTACCGGATAGAACCTCCTATGAGTATGAGACGACATTCCCGATAATTGATGAAGAGATTTGATGCAAGGTTTGAAGACTGCGAGATAAAATAGAAATGAAATGAATAGAAATTACATATGCTTTTCCAAAAAATGATTATGGCTTCACGAATAAGCAAGAAGGTTTATTTACATTATAAATCATAAAGATAAACCTGACCTATTTTCGTTTTTTTTATTATTTCTTTTTTCTTTTTAAGATAAAAACATGTACTTTGAATTCTTGATGAAACCCACATTGCCCAGCACTGGAGAGAATCGGAGTATTCTTTGATCCTACAGTCCATCTTGACATTGTCGAAGATGTACAAAAAGTCTCTCATATTTAATTCCCTTCTCTTAAAATCAATCATGGCACCCTTTTTGTGAAATCACCACTCCTGTGTATTTCTGCACTGGCCCCTACCTCATTGTATGCATGAGGTCACTGTGAATGGGGGTGAGTGGGTCAACCAGGCTTGCGTGAGGGCTCTCATCGCTGCAACTCCAAGCAGCCGGGCGGCAACGGTGGTGGCCAGAGGAATGACAGGGAGGACACAAGTACTTGACTCTGGAGAAGCAATCAGACACTAAGGGGTTTAATGCAGTGCCTTGGGTCTGAGCCACAGCAATTGGGTTTGATAGCCATGTCATTATGAGAGGAGGGCGTCTGGAGGTCTTCAGTGGCCGGGGATTAGAAGAGAAGAGGGGGACCTAGTGCCGGAAAAGAGAGGAGCCGGAGAGTGTGTGTGCATCCGCCACTTTGAACACAGGCCTTCCTCACCTCCTCAACTCTTTGTCATCATCACTCTCCCGCTCTTCTCACTGATTTCCCCTCACATAAATGACAAAGAGGCAAGCTTTGAAAAGACATTACAAGAGGTCATTCCCACAGAGTGCCTTTGCAGCCCTCAGTGATTCTGAGCTTGTTTTACACCAGATGTGTTAATTTGCTGCCATGCAGGCAATTACAGTTTATTTCCTCAACAAGGGCTAATTAAGAGGATATGATATCAGTTGTGCTGTCTGAAGAATTGTATGAATAAGCATAAATCCTCCTATATAAACAGAGTTCCAATTCATTTCCTGTATTTTTTGAAAGTAATACAATACACCCTGTGGTGCTGCTTGGACACGTCCTCGATGATGGACGCAGGGTCGTAAGGGTCTTTAGAAAACACTCATGTTCACCTCCGCAACCCAGCTGGGGGTGATCAGCCTCTGACTTGCATCCAAGTGGCACACTAATCCACAGATTCCCCTCTCCGGATCCAAAAGCCACCATGGGGCCTTTTTCTGCGCTGCAATCCTTTCAGTCCAAAGAGCTGCGTTTGTCATACTGAATAACTAGAAAAACCCTTGGCACCCAACTTCAGCTGGCTCACAGCGGGCTCTCACACGGCTGCTCCAGCACACTGTAACCAGAGCCGCACGCTTCGTCCTTTTGCACTCATTGGCTCCATCAAGAAACTTGGAGTCATCATTTTTTTGCCAGACTTATGTTGTGCCTGAAGTTATCTCCAGCACCGAATAAGTTCATAGTGCTCCGTGAGAGCTCATAGTGCAGCGTTGTGCTCATGTTTATGAGAGAGATGAAGAATGAGAGTGAAGGAAGTCAACCTGAGATGGATGAGATGGCAGATGCTAGGGTAAGAGTTGTCATCAGCGTTATGGAGCCTTATGGAAGAGAGCCAGGTACACGACTTTGATTGGGCCTACTGTGGCTGTGCTGTTTGCCACAGCTCAGCTTTGATTAGCGCCTCCATGAAAATGTATGCCCTATGCTCAAAGAAAACTGGGGGAGTAACTACCTGTCAGGAAATTCACAAACAAGGCTACTTAGAGCACTGGGAACTGTATATTTTAAAGTCTAATATTCCCAGCCATTTCCTTTCATTTCCTTGCAGGGGGGCATGCCAAATCCCTGCTGATATCCCAACCCGCCGCACCCTTGCAAAAGGTCCCCAGATAGGTGGGAGGAGGAGGTACACTGCCAACCCCCCTCCCAAAAGAGAGGTGTAAGAGAGGTGTGGGAGTATGTGCGCTCTCAACCACACAACAAAGGCTCTCTCCAACAGATGTGGTGAATACCAAAAAAATCCCGCAACACAACAATGAAATTTATAAATTAATCAGAGTGCAGGTAAATAAATAAATAATGTATATGAGGAGCTAATTAAATGTGTTTATTCCTGTTATCATATGCTGCCCTCATTTCCACCACTTGAAGTCATGAATCATTAAGTGGCTGCTAAATTGGTCTCTGGGGCCGTCCTAGTGGCAGGGGGCGGTCAAATTCTGTCTAGCAGAAGGCAGGTGTGCGGCGGACGGACGGATGGCCTGTGCTCCCATAGTCCTCGGACAGCGGCGCCTGACAGAGGGGAAGCAGGCGTCATGCTGGGAGGTGAGTGGCCGGAGGAGAGCCTGTAGCAGAGCGGCTGACAGGACCGCCCGTCACCAGGCAGGCACCGCTTTGATTAATGAGGGCATTTGAAAGACAATTAGTGGGAGCAGATTTGCCTTCAACTACCTTATCAATCAGAACTCTTTTAATTCAATGTGTAGCACCCTCTGCAACAAAATGAGTGTGTAAGCATTGTGTGTTGGGGCAGACCCAGCCTCCCAGTCAACAAGAGGTACAGTAGGAAAGGAGGGCCAGTTTATATCATATTAATGTCGTTTCTTTTAGGACTTAAGATGATAACGATTGTTGCTCAACTGCCAGCAGCTAACTACTCATAAACCGGAGCAGCAGTGAAGCATTATGTAGTTACCATTCTATATTAATGTGAGCATTACGGCCTCAACGTTTCAGTAAATGCATGCAGTGCCATCACTCTTATTTATGTGATTATCCTCATATTTTATATGGCACGCATTTAAAATTATAATGTGGGATTCTATATATTTATATTCCTCTGTGCCCTAAAACTGTGTCAGCACTTTGAGTACATTGTTTGTTGCAATATGACATTTTAACTCTACGAAGTGACAATATTGGAACGTTCTGCAGAGGCCTACCTCTAAATATACTGCAATAAAGTGTGAGTTAAAGGTTCATTTTGTAATACTGCTTTTTAGTTCTCGAGACAAGAATTAGCTATATTGGTGCCAAACATCTGGGTCGTAGAACCCACAGGTGAGGTGCAAAATGTATGCTCACTCTGGAACTCTTCATCCAGGGTTAGTGAGTCAGTGGAGGCAGCTCCTCCCACAAAGAACTTAATTTCAGCTCTTTCAATCCGCAATCTCATCCTCTCTCTTTTGCAAATCACAGCTTGTGAACATATTTTACATGTTGGAAGGTAAATCAACTGGGAAACTGTCCCTTCGCTGTTTAATAGAGCTTCACATTCCCTTTTTTCTTACATTCAAGATTGAACCCATAGTAGCATGCTAACTCCTGTTGACACAGACACACACTGTTAAGGAAAGAACAAGTGATACTAAGATATCTCATACACTGTTGTTTTACAATGAGAAAAGATACCGATCCATATCGCTTTTGCTTTGTCTTCTCACCAGGTTAGGCATCAGAGAACAGCAACACTAAAAATGTGATGATCAAATGTTCCTTTTTCTGTTAATTATGTGAAAGCCAAAGCTGTCCTGTTCGGGTTGGGCCGTCAGATCCTAGAAAATCTCATCTGCAGTTTTATGTGCCCGAGTCTTTATGACGTTTTTCAAGTTTCTCTCACAAACTGACGGCTATAATGGTCGATAGAAAGTAGAGGTTTTTCCATCTTCAGAACAGTTCAGAAAGGTTCGCCAAAAATATACATGTTCGTATGAGCGCTGCAGAATCTCGTCTTGTTCTATTCAGCAACTTTCTGGCACAATTACTCTTGTCAATCATTACACCTTAAGTTATTTGAACCACCAGAGAAATGAGGATCTTGCGAGTGTGCTTAAGAGCCTGAAAGATGTATTTTCATAAAGCAGGAAACAAGTAAGTAAGGAAGTGTCTCTATTGATCCTGCTGCCTGTAAATAAAACAGGGGCAATGGTCAAAAAGAAACAAACAACTCTGGCAGAGAGAACATGGGGATAAAAAAATCAATAGGCTCCTTCACTGGTGGGTCTTCTGTGGTCAGACTATTCTCTGCGGGTTCTGCTGTCTGCAGGCAGTAAGGAGGGGTGCACGCAGTCAACAACCTCTTGATTTCCAAATTTCTTTTGGGGTTTCTCCTGTGAATGCAGCTCATGTGCATTTAACCTGCCCAGCTACCTGAGAAAAAGTAGTACGGCTGTGTTTGGGAGTTTTCGGAATGGATTCAATGGCTTTGAGTAGAAGATCTTTAAACTATAAAGGGGTCAACTTTTCTTAGATTTGCATTTATAAGATGTCTGTGATGTGTCTACCACTTATGAGTGAAATGGGTTTATGTGTAGGACTCGGCGATCTGTTCAGACTTGGCTCGCCTCGTGACATCAAGACAAAGAAAAAACTCTCTTCCGTTTATCCTTCTATGTTTTACAAGGATTGACTTTTCCGATCATGTTGATCTTTTCAATATACCGCCTCTTGGCATCAGGAAGGAGTTTTAAGTCTTAAAAATCATTTTTGAGAGAAACCTTTGTCCAAATAGTTCGACGAATGGAGCATTTGTTTACCAGCTCACTTGGCAGTGACGCCACAATGTTGGAGCGCCCCAAGCAGCATAGTGGTGTTGTAATTGCGACAGCTGGCCAATCATAACAGAGTGTGCTGTTACAATGCGAGGTCATGGATGGCCAGAGCCCTGCCCACTCAAAAATCAACTGCTCAGTCTGACTCTCTAAAATGCTTGTTTTCAATGGGCTGTACAGCTCTAACTGCGAGCTCTTTGACTATAAAACCCTGCTCAGGTATGTTTTTAGACGACCACAATTAACATGAAATTTTGAAGATGCCAGAATATGGCCTCATTCAAGCAGAATCAACTGTTAATGTATGTAATGCCAAAACTTTCATTCATCAAAGTTACATTTGTTTTGCTGTTTTTACCACATTTTCCTGCGTGTGTGCATGTTCTCTGAATACGCTATTAGGGAATTAATGCAAAAAATGCTGAGTTATTTTAAATTACAAAAGCCTAGATTAGTAGTATACGTGGGGAAATGCCTTAAGGACAAACATATTAAATACTCCCATTTGTTATGACTGTGATGTATTTAGCTCCTGTCTGGTTAAATCCGGACCAGTCATGGACACTCAGTAGCTCTGCCCGCCTGCCTGCTCTTGTTCCAGCTTAGCAGGCAAAAAGGAACGCCGCCTGCCGCCCTCCATTTCCCATTAGCTGTTTTATTTCACGGGAAATTTGCTTCCTGCTTGCTGTAATTGGTATGTAGGCACCTCCTGATGTGGGCATTAGGATTTCTAATACAATCTTTTACGCAGGTGAGAATGCGCATATATTACCCTTTCAGCAGCACATTATTTGATTGTCATTCACAATTATTTACCCATACACTCTGCGGAACGAAGTTAAAGATTGTGACTAATGTTATTAGGTAAATACATGTTGGTGTAACTTTGTTTGCACACTCGCTGCACGTTGATGATGATGATGATGATGATGATGATAACGATAACGTCAGCTGAAAGCCAAAAACTTTTGTGGGATTCTTACTCTGTCCCCACCAACAAGTTTTGCATGTGGCACGAAAAAAAGTGTGTGTTCAAACACCAGCAACACACCAGTAATGAAAGGCGGCAGATTAAAACAAGGCACAGATAATGATTTTTATCCTTTTCCCGAAAGCTTTATTCTATGTGGTGACAGGACATGCAATGACATGTTATCGCAAAATAACAGACCTTAAGAATCTTTGTTGGCTCCTAGTAATTAGCTTCACCTTTGCCCTTTTAATTCGTGAAATTTCCAAGTGTTTGGTTTCTGCAAATTGGTAGTCAATTGTGTGTTTGAAATTCAAGACACATGCGCTATTGAATGGCGAAATTGCAGCAAGCCTTCCTCCAGCAGAGGCCAGAATTGGGTGCCATAATGATATTCATTTTCAAACAGGAGAACATTCTAATGGGCAATTAAGATGATCAAGCCTGCCAAGATACACGTGAGGAACGGAGTGCTGGTGCCAGTGATTATGTGTCCTCCGCCCCTGCCTCCTTCCTGCGCTGGCCCAGGCTTTGTCTTATGTGTGTGCATAAGTAGCAGGGAGGGAAAGAGGGAAAAGGCTCCAAAAGCACAATATAATTGAACTTTCCACATTATTTCTCACTAATATGTGCTGCCACTTGGTCTCATTAGTGGAATGATGTGCTCTGCCATTCTGGAATGAACTCTTTGCCCGAGTAATTAAGGCTCCTAAAGTTTCTAGTCCTTTGTTTAAAGAATTCGTCCTTGTGCTCTCCATGCCCCATCAGCTGCCTAATTAGCAGGGCCTTTGTGTGATTAAAAATTCTCACAGAGATTCCGTTGGATATTTTCCTCTGTTAATGAGTGTTTGTGGACAGCTGGGAACGGACGCCGGCTCCCTCTTCGTAGGACCTCCCGTGCATTGGGCAGACCTCTGTCAGGGCCCAAGAGTGAGAGCTGTCATTTCCTTAATGGGGATGGAAATTGGTCAAAACCTACGAAGGCCCCTGCAGAAATGGAAATGCCTTGAAATATAAATGAGGATGAATATTCATATTTCTTCCACTTTGATATTAAAAAAAGTGCTGAGTATTAATATACAGTACATGTCTGTCAGTTTAAGCTGCGCCAGGAGCTCAGCGTGCTATGTCTGCCCATTAACGCAGCCCTTGGCTTCATTTGCTATTATCCTCAGGTTCTTTCTCTCCCTAAAGTTGGGGTCACCCTCTCCACTGAGAATTGCACATTGGAGGCTTTCCTTTTGTTACAATTCTCCCACTTAGCAAGTGTCTCAGAGCGGCAGAGAGAGAGGGAGAAACAGAGTACATCCTGAAAGAGCCAGAAAGACATTTAATGAAACCCTCTCAGAAGTAAGGTAAGCAGGGGTCAAACCCAAATGAAAAGAACCAGCCTGCCATGTGTGCAGTTGGAGGACAGCGGAAATCCAGAGGGAGAGGAAAAAGAGCGACGCTGGGAGGTCTGAAGAAGACGAAGAAGAAGCAGTCCACGTTGGTTTAGTTGGCTGGGACACGAGCCCTTCAGCCCTGCAGACAGTTTTGTGCTTTGACTCGGTCTTCATTTGTTGCAAAGAAGGCCAGTGACAGAAAAAAGCATGTTAATGTCCCTGCTCATACAATATGTCACATCCACATTTCAGTAACAAGCCCAGTTCTTTCCTTTTTTTCTTTCTTTTTCACATGGTGGAGCTGCTCGGTGTCCACCGACGCAACAAACACAGCGTCGCCGCCAGGAGAGACGGCTCCTTCAAAGGCGGATATGTGAGCCTTGCTTTCCTGGCAGAGGGAGTGAGAAAATTAAAGTAATGAGACGACAACTCTAGAACCGAGTGAAGGGGCAATAGATGGATTTTTTTTAAAAACCCAAAACATCACTATAAACACAGACAGGCACAATGCTCTGATTTTGTTTGTGTTGGGAGAGAGAACCGTCATGATGTGACCCCTCACCAAATGTTTTACACATGCGAGGGAAACCTCTCCAATTCACTTTTAATAGTTTTCAGAATTGATGCGGATAGTGAAGATCACATCTGCTTTCACAGCAATTCATCTTATTTTGGCCGTGAGGGAGCCATTAGAATTTTACTTTTTACGCTGATAAGACAATCAAGTAACTTATTTTCTGATTCAGCAGGAAGCAACAGCAGCATTCATTCAGAGCGTTTCTGTGCACCTGGTGATTAGAAATCCAATATCCACTGTCTTTTGAACACTTTGCAAATGCAGCAAATACTGAAGCTTGTCCTGTGGGTCTACATTTCAAACTGCTTTTTAGTGTCACTGGAATAACGTGTGACTTTGCTTTTATTTAGAGGAGTTCATTGAAGGAACTATCTAAATTTGTTTCTCAAAAACAATCTTAACCCGTTGTTTCCAAAAGGCTAATTTTATCCAGATTTACATCCCCAGCTGCCCATCCGACTGCCGTGAACATCCAAACAAGGAAGCCTGAAAGCACCGAGCTTCAGCAGCTATTGAGTTAAGACATGTTGCTTTCTTATCTCCATTTTTCTCCTCTATCAACTCCCACATGTTCAAATGCTAAATGCTCCCCCATGTTCACCAGCAA
>CAESWR010000566.1:317784-330679 GCA_903171835.1 Mullus surmuletus | reverse complement strand
TGTATCACACTGTTGACAGTGCCAAGTGCGCTATCTTAGCTTAAGTGTTATTTTTGAGCAAAGTTGAAGCTGAGGTAGCAATATCTTGTCAGAACTGGGAAGCTAACAGTTGCTAATGCTACTTCTGGCTTTGTAGTGAGTTATAAAATTCAACTTCACTGACAGTATCAATTTTTTTTTAGTTATTTTTCCTTCATTTTCACAACTTCTGACTTCAATTTTTGGGTCACTGGCGGTTCATCAGGTCAAAAAAGTATTTGATAAAGTTGATTTCACAAACAAGTGCACTTACACAAACCTCTTGTGGCCTTTAAAACCTTCTATGCTGTAGTACACCCTTGTCTTTGAGGTTCCACTCCTGACGGCATCCCTCCAGTATATCCCACACGGACAGTTCGCTCAGAGGGCGTGTTGTGGGTGTGAAATAATTGTTTAATACTATGGCGAGCTTTGTGCTGCTCTCTCAGCACGGGGGAACAGGAGACTTTCATGTTCCCTCGTGAGGCTTGAAGGCCAGTTAAGCCTGGTTCTGTGATGGGACGCAACAGGGGTGTGTCACATGGATTCACTTTATTCATCGGGAGACAAACCGAAACCCTCTGGAGCCCACATACCTTTGGATCTGGTATCTTCTCGGTGCTCTGCTTTCAATCCTGTACAAACACATGAGTCATGCCTGCATGGTAGACCAACATAAAACGTTTGCATTGCCAGATGGTGCACCTGCTCTGTAGGGGAGAGGAGGGGGCGGCTCTGAACAATCGTCAAGGTTTTTCATCGCCATTCGACATCCTTTGGGAGAGTACAGAAACTATAAACCTTCACAGCTTTATAAAGGATGCTGCTGGAGTCCAAAATAAATGGAATTAGATTTAGGAAAAACAATCAGAAAAAGTTGAAAAACAACCTTTTTTTTTCTTTTGTTTTGATGAAGAAATCCCCAGGACCACATGTGGTTCATTAGTCAAGAGTTTATAAGCATTCCCCATTGTTGAGATCACACAAACTCCCCGAGCGGGAAGAGTGTCAAAAGTGTTTGTGGACATCATTACTCAGACGTCGTGGAGCAGCTTGCAGCGAATGATGTGGTTTGGAGGTGCGGGCTAATAGAATAATAGACCCCGAGCTCTGCGCCACGAAAGATGATCTGGAGTTCTAGGAATTGAGATGTATTTGTGATGAAATGGTTGGAGCTCTGCTGAGCTCGCTGCAGGTGGAAAGAAAAGACAGAAAAAGAGCGGAAGCCGGGTTTGCGCTTTGGACAGTTGGTGGGTTTTCTATTATGTATGCGGGCAGGTGGGCCTGGGTCTTCCCCATGGAGCTCGCAGCACTCCCCAGTGTCCCGTCTTTGACTTTGAGCTTTGACCCGTGGCGGCCCCTTGGTTAAATGTCAGACCGACGGCGATACAATCCACCCTGATCCATGCGATGACCACTGGGAGTGGGGTGGGGGCAGCGGAAAGGGACAAGGTGGCGACTGTGGAGCAGAGGTTTTCATTCCATTCTTTCTTTGATATGGTGGATTTACAAGAAGTGGTCAAGCGGAAGCGGCACAAAGGCCTTTTGTGGAGCCAAGACTGCAGTGGTCATTCAATATTAAACAGCGGGGTTCTTCTTTTCTCCGCTTGAGGCCATATTGTATCAACAACACTGCCCAGAAATGCTTGTGATGCAAATTGGCATAAAAGAGTAAGCGGGTTAATGATCTACATTGGAAACCGATCAATAGTTTAAATCAATTAAAGATGCAGTTCACATTCTCATTTGTGGAGATTTAAGCACTTCATATTATAAATAGAACATCTTTGGGTTTGAATCATTTATACACTTGATTTTACATTCTGCATTCCACCCCTGACCTTTGTTTTCCCCCAGATCTTTCACTGCGTTGCTGCGCTTTGATTGTTCCTGACCTAACTTTTTTTATTTACTTCTTGTCCGT
Source organism: Mullus surmuletus (assembly GCA_903171835.1). Classification (NCBI taxonomy): domain Eukaryota; kingdom Metazoa; phylum Chordata; class Actinopteri; order Syngnathiformes; family Mullidae; genus Mullus; species Mullus surmuletus. Next base: position 328,737 of record CAESWR010000566.1, on the reverse strand, counting down.
GTTCTGACTGGGAAAAACAAAGTATAAAAGATAAAAGGAACGGCATGCTGTGGTGGGTAATTCAGAACAGTAGAATTGATATTTCATGGGTGCAATTTCAGCGTTACCCCAGAGACACAGCAAGCTACCGAATACCACAGAGTAAAAAAAGGACATCCTCTTTTATGGGATTGTGGCGGAAAAACAAGTAGAAATAGAAAGAAATGTCTGGCAACAGGAAGAGACCTGTCATTGTGCCCTTGTTTGTATGGCAGCAATTAAAACATGGAGGAGACAGTGGTGATCTTTTCCCTACTTTCAGGACAACAAACAGCAATTGCTTATTTATGCCGTGATTGCGCAGCCCGAGGAGGAAAGGCGGCAACCGCGAGGATGCTTCCCTCAGGTTTCTGACTCATAAGACTTTTCTGACAGTTTCGGCCTCAAAAATTGTTTTGCGTGACCAAGTGTCACAGCAGTGCCTTCACCAGTAAACAACGCTGCCATGGTACTGGCTTCGGATGCCCCTACAAGGAGCGGTTTGTTATAATGTGACATTGTAAAACAGGAAAAAGAAAAAAATCAAAGATTCCCAGTGGCTGGAAAGTATGTGAGGCTTTTATGAGAGAGGCAACTGTAGTTCTGGACCGCCCGGGTCTGAGGTTTTAGGAAGCAGTGCCAACAGACGAAGATGGTGTCACGGCCTGTTCTCTGACTTCTTGCTAGAAGATAGCAGGAGGCAGCAAAACACATGGCATCCCTGTTCATTACGCAGCTGTAGCGACTCCCCCACCTCATGAAAGCCCATCTGCCGGATTTAACAACTTGTTTCCATGAAGAGGTGATCAAATCAATATGGGATCGCTTTGTCGGAACGTTATCTTGGCCCTTGTGAAACAGGGATCAACAGCTTCAACCAAATTGACTGTGAGTCTGGAGTGCTGCGTTTTCCCGCTGATTAACACCGGCGTCTGACCACGAGCCAAAAAGGTCCCTGCACCTAATTAACACTTCAGGGGTGGACTAATTCCAAACCAGCCTCCCATGAAAATCATCAACTGACTTTCCACCTGAAAGGCTGGCATGAATAAATGAATGCTAATGAGGACGACTTTCCATTGATTCCGAGGCAGGACCTGCTTTGCGGTTGTCATAGGCAGCCAGTGGGAGGAGTCCAATCACTGGTCTTGATAAATATTGAAGCAGGGGCTTATACTGCCCCCTTGTATATTCATCTCTCCTCATAAGATGGAGAGGCTTTCATGACCGAGACCTGACTTCGAACCCTCTGCCAAATCCCAGCGCTCTTTGTCTGGACAATGCTCCGAGCTCTTCGGGGTTGAGTTCTGGATGGCTGCACTTACCGAGCACAGCGCTGACCCACTTGTACATACCGCAACAGTAAAAGACTCTATCCCGGCAACTGACAGGCACTCTAGGGATAAAAAATGGCTGTTACCCCAAACAGGGCGGACATCCATTCTCCCAAAGGGACTTAGCCTGATGGCATACAGTAATGAGCGGCGGCGTGCACATGTCGTAAAGGGGAAGTTAAGGTGTCGTTCCAGTTTGGGGAGACCACCCAGGACGCAACGCGTCGTCTGACAGAGTCGTCCGATTGTCTGTCCAAAGAACATACTCCACATTCCCAGTTGTGCTGCACTGAAAGCATGAACCTACAGCACTGCAACGACTTGTCAAGCACAGAAGTCAGCATCGCATCAACTGCATCTCATTAAGTCTCTGATTGTTGACTGCCACTAATTATCTACATCCAGACAGTGGAAATGGGAATCATATGGCCGCACAGGATGCCTGAGCTCTGATGTATGCCTCCTCTGACACCAACTTCCCAAAGCACACGGCATATTGGAATATGACATGTGAGCCCGGAGAGTATTTTCTCCCCTGGCTCCGTGCGTGTGTTTGTGCAGAGTGATGTTATCCAGCACCAATGTCAACTGCCAGGACCGTTGCATGGCCTGACCCTCTAAGGTGTTGGCTAATATTCCCAGTAGGAGCTGAAACTCGAGATGACAACCTGTCCGTCACGCCGGCCTGCCAGCCGGATAGTTTGTGGTCCCGATGCCCCAATTAGCACATGGCCTCCCCTTCACATGTCACCGGCGGTAGCACTGCCCTCGCTAAGGAAACCAACACACACCCCTGCCCACACCACCTTTTAGTCATGACCTCCCACCTGTACTCACCAGGAGCCCCGTTACAGGCTATAAATCTTGGATTTTACAGTCAGGATTGCTCACATGGAGACTCCCATGTCCAGGGGAGGCTTGCAGGAGATATGGGTCAGAGGATTTTCAGATTGATGTATTTACTAGTCATGTAGGACTGCTATAGGAAAAGGGAGTAAAAAGATTAACCAAATGGGACTCCCCTTCCTCAGACCATCTTCAAAGCTGTGTCGGTTTTCAAAAAATCCCTTGTGGCTTGATGTTACCGAGGTCTGCAGCCTATTTCTGCGGTGTTGAGTGACAGTGAACACTTGACAACATTGAGTAATGCGGCCTCTCCCGCTCTGGGAGGAGACTTGAAATCATTCTGATCCAGGTGCTCAAGAAAATCCAACCAAGTCATAAAATATTTCCCGTAATGAAAAAGGAATCAGCCTGTCAATCCAGACAGTGGAGGCCTTCCTTTCTACTTCTCTGCAATAGAAAAATACTGTTATAATAGCCTGCAGACAGAGTACAAACAAACTACATAAATAGTTGAATAAGAATAAGTCATTGATTTGCAGTGACCTCCGGCTCAAGGTTTTTTCCATTGCCCTTGGCTGTCCTTCAAGAGATACCCATCTCTGTCCGTATTGACTGCCATTGATTGCCTTTCAACATGTTGCGGAGGAGGAATAATAAAGCAGCAGGCCGGGCGAGCGGGCAATGTCAAATGCAGGAATGGCAAAACACAAGAGAGGCAGGCAGAGAAAGACAGGCTGACAGAGGAGCTTGTCAAACAACTCATGTGATGTCAAGCCCGAGGCGGCGCAAGCTGGAGCTCTCGACCTCCGTGCCGCAACTCCAGCAATTAGATGGACATCTCAGCATCCGCGGCGCTCCATCAGTAATGTATACACTAGTGTTCGGACAAAGGGACTAACACACACACACGCATGGTTAACCTATAGCTATTTAAAGCATGCCGGTATGTCCTTGCCGACAGCTTTGACAAGCCTCTGCTTTGCCCTGCCAAGAGTTAGCCATAATCACAGGACAGCACTGATTTCACACCACAGACTTGAACCACCGGGAAGCAGCAAAATGAGCAAGGCGAACGCAAAACAGAAACTGAGGTCTTGAAGGGTGAGACCATGGAACACTGGCCTTTGACCTTTAGCTGACCTCAACATGCTGCTCAAGTGATGTCTATGTAACCGGATTTAAAGACGTCGCCATAAAATCTCTGACAGAGCTGAGATAAAAAGTGAGAAGGTGCCTTACAACCGGATTTAAATTCGAGACATTACATTAAATGGGGTGAATGCAATGCTACGACTAGGGCTGATGTACTGGAGCTAATGAAACACATTACAGTAATGATGATGCATTTTGCCTGAGCATGGCTCTGGCCGGGCCTTGGATGTTCTTACCAAGACAAAAAACGCCTGCAGACATCGTTTCATAAATGTGCATGGCTCTGAGAGGCTCAATAAAAACCAGGAAGTGTTTACAAATGCCTCACCAGTGATTCAGCAGAAAATATTGCCATCAAAAATTCAGTCGGGCAAAGGAATGCGCATCCGGGCACTCACTGTGCCCGGCCGACAAATCCCCTCCCTTCGTCACTGACAACCGCTCGCTCCTGCAAACCCTCAACCGCCAAGTAAACATCCTTCAGCGGCTGACATCCACCTACAGTGCGGCGGCGGTGTAGTTGCTGTTTGAATAATGGGAGGTGAGTCGGGGTTGTAATGAGGCATGATAAAAGCGGGGAGTAATCTGTGGAGGCGGCGGGATCCGGCGTATCCGCTCCCTGATGCCTGGTTGTGTTCACGAGGCTCATAACAGTGCGAGGGAGCGCTCATTAATGCTCAGACATCGCCCTAATCAATCTTGCATACGTCTGTGTACGAAATCTACATTAGCGCGAAGGCATGCGCAGGCCGGCTGACTTTCAAATAAACATCTTTCATGGTTTGACATACGTACTGTATACGCTTCTGTTGTACGCTGGAGATTTGCCAGAGCGGGGTGAGCAGCGCTGATGAGGTTAAATGATCCCGATCATAAACGCAGACCACTGGCCCAGCTGCCGACTGGGGGAACAAATGGGGCGGAATTTCTGATCCCACCAGTCATGAAATGGCATTTTGGCAGCGGCCAGTAAAGTAACAGGCCAGGGAAGCAGTACAAATGTGCAGTAATATTAGCAACGGAGGCTCGGAATCCTCACTTACCAGGCTCATGAGCTCACGCAGCAGGCGTGGTATGTTAATGTCTGTGGCGGAGATCTTTTGTCCCGCTCGCAGGGCTTTGTTTGGGCCAGCGGAAGGCTGCGGGACGACGGCTAAAATTAAAAGCACCGGTGATAATCCCGTCTGTTATCCCGACACCCGATGGGAATGGACGAGTCACAACAGCTCGTGCGGTTACGTGGTGACACACTGTGGGTTGGGTTGAGGGGTGTGATGTCTTAATTTTGGTGCAGATGTGAAAAATCTAGAACATCAACACTTGCAGTTTGCTTCCACAGAATCCCAAAAGGGCGAGGCGCGTTTTCAAGAAGCACCACTCTCTGGTGCAGGGTCGAGGGGTTAGTTTGGCGCAGGTGGGAGGAGACAGCTAGCCTCATTGCTAGCATATGAGGATGGGGGGGGGGGGCATTCAAAGTCCATCCAGAAAGAGGAAGACTTCATTATGGCTTTGCTTCTAATAAGATTACTAGTATTTTCTTTTATCACAGACACGCAGCGTTTGAAATTAGCACTCGCCAATCACCCAATGCCTGTAAAAAAAATGTTGTGGCGAGTGAAATAATGATGTCCCTCACCACTGAAAAATGTTGACATTGCTATATAATTGCATTTGCATTTTGCATTTGTCCCTTGCTGTCCACCGCCATTCGACATTTGTCAGGAAGAAGAAGAAGTGTATTGGAGACAAATTTTATGATTCTTTGAACAGTATCTGAAATCTTCACTCACGTCACGTTACTTAAGGTCGTGATTATGAGCAGTTTGGTGGCCGGTAAGACGCGTATCTGACGAAGAGGGAAGTTTACCGTCGAAACATGTCGAGGTATGAAAAACTAGTAAGGAACGGACTTCCTTGCTGTGAGGTCACGGTGCCCTCCTCTTCAGCTGTAAACCCGTTAGCTTGACGCACCATCAGGAACCGCCTGGTTTTATTGGGCGGCAGCGTTATCCCAGGGAGGTAACACCTTGCCCGTTTCATTTCTCCACACAACCTTTCTTGAGCCTCACTGTGACACAGCAGATATATCCAACCCGCCTCGCAACGGGCCAATATAAATGTTGATAAGATGGGCTGCGAACGTGGAGCAGCAATTATCCTTTATCACGCTGGGTATCCTTAAATAGTTTTGCAGTAATGAAGGGAGGCTGCTGTGTTTATTACCCCAAGCACGGCAGAGAAAGGCAGCGCTGGGCTCGAGAGTTTATTATTTAGGTTAGCTGCAGTTTATTATGCGGTTTTAATTGTGGTCTGGCTGTGTCGGAGCGGCGCACAGAGTGGGGGGAAGAGAGGAATGTCGGAGGCAGCAACTTCTCCCGGCAGGACGCGAGGCTACGCCGGGAGTCCCGTGAACCTGCCTTACCCCTGGGTAGGGTTTCAGCAGTGACACTGAGGGGCGAAAAAAAAAGGGGACGTCTGGGTCTGTCCGGCCTCTCATTTATTGGTTTATTTATTTTTTCGGTTTAGTTAGTTCCAGCTCATAATAACGAACAGGTCCAGACATCTGGGAGTGGAGGAATCCGACCCTCGTGACTAACCTCGTGGCCACCCAGCAGGTGCCTGAGCTGCCCTCAGGACGCGCCTCTTCCAGTCTTCTTCAGTGTCTCTTCATTCATCTTTTTGGACGCTTTGGCCGCCGTCCAGCCTCCCCGGATTCTTCCGTCAGCCAGGACTTGCAGTGTTTATGGGGGAAACGAGCCTCCACCGTGGGCCCGAGCGTCTCCCTACATCTGGCGCTCGCTCATGCGAACTCTTGTCCCGCATCTAAGGGGGAGTTACGACCCTCGCTGCACTCGTTTCGCGACAAAGCTTGGCTCAAAAAGTGGCCTTCCGCTTGCACACGTTCCAGCTCAGGTGCAAAAAGACAAAATCCGCACCTGACGTCAGCGTTCTAGCTTCGCATAAACACCTCTGTACTTTCCCATTGTAAATCTATTGCAGTGTATTATAAATGTAATTAATAACGGCTCTGTACAACACAGCTCTACATCATTATACAGATAAACACGCCTTCAGAATACAGTTTCAGCTCGTGGAGAAGGAGATGCACTTTAGATACCGCAGTCAATCTTTCCATTTATGGTCCTCTCTGCTCCGATATACGACCACCGTCGGCAGCACAAATAAAATGCACACTTAAGAAGGGAATCGACCTCTTAAACTGCTTATTTTTAAAGACACACGAGTGCAGATCGAATGAATCACAATCAAAGGCGGCGACAGTGTGGCTTTCCCGCTGTTTTCCATTATTCCTTCTTGGCTTCCCCTGAACCGACCGTCACATCTAACAACTCACAAACCCGCTGGAGCAGAAACAGAGTGGACGCAGCCTGCAGACATGGCGGAGGGAAGCAATAATCGCAAACCACAAGAAGGGAAAGAAGGACAAGAGGGGAAAAAAATGAATGAGGACACAAGGTAAATTTAGTCGCCGCCCCCGAAAGAGACAAAAGAAAGCAAACAAGTCTTAGAGCAGAGAGCCGGCTGACGGACAGCCTCAGCTGCTGGCTGATCCACCAGCAGAGGTAGTGAAAGGTGATCAAACGTCTCCTTCAGCTCCGGATCACTATCCAGCTACTGCCAAAAGGTTACGGCGCCGCTCGAGAGGGCGAGGCGGGGGTGGGGTGGGGGGGGGGGGTGGGGGCGTGAGTGATGGGCCAGCATATCCACCCCGACTCGCTTGCAAACACGGTATGGCACACGCGCTCGTTTCAAGGCGGCATCAAAAATTCATTGAATAATACTATGTCAGAGAAATAAAACAAGAGAACCAGAACCAGGAGCGCCTTGACTACGCTATTAAACTTTAAAGGGATAGTTTGGATTTTTTGGAAATGAAGTTGAGTATGAGATCACCCGGTACTATTTTCCCTCCCTTCCTATCACTGCGCGCACCATCATCAGCGCTTATATGCTCGGAAGGAGACCGCTCTGATACGCCTTCCGTCTCCTTCCTCCTTCAGTTGATGGAAACGTGCGCACAGTGATACGAAGGGAGGGAAAATAGTACCGTGTGATTGCGAGGTCAGACTTTTTCACAGCCAAGAATTCACAATGCAAATGTATTACTCTTTTGAACGCATATTGTTTTTGGAGCAAAACGCTTTATCCGTGTGACCCCAGCAACTACACGGAACTACTTTCTGCAACACGGAAAACGGGCCAGAACTCGGCTCATGGGACACAGTGGGGGAAAAGTCACTGCTGATGAACCACACTGATGGTGAGGAGCTCATACAACCTCATGTCAAAAAATCTGAACTATCCTTTTAAATAAAACAAGAGAGTCAGAACCAGGACCAGCAACAAAACACTCGGTAACACGATTAAACTTTAAGTGGGAGCAGATTCAGTAGAGGTCTGCCGAGCATCTCCACTCTGCCCCCCCCCCCCCCACTGAGGACGATCTTTTTGAAGAAACGCAGCAGGACAGTCAGTGCGCAGGAAGCGGCTTCAACACATAAAGACGACTCTGAGGCCTGGTTGGACGCCAGCGTTTCTCCGGCTTACCTTCGAAGGTGAGGAAGACTCTGGGCAGACTCTGCAGGAGGCCGGACGCCCCCGTGGAGCCCAGCTGCAGGGACAGCAGGGAAAGCGCCACAGCTGAGGCCAGAATCGGCCCACCGGTGAACCCCTCCAGCCTGCCCATGACTGCGCCGCTCAGGAACCGCCGCCCGTCACCGCTGTCTGCTGTGGCCGTCTGGGGAGGAAACGGCAGATTTTTAGGAAAACGGTGCTGTTTAACCATAAAAACACACACATCTCAGAGCTTCTTTGGTCTCCCAAAGTATGCCAGCTAGGACCGGGTATCGGTACCACAGTAACCCAGTACCAAGGAGTATTGAAACGATCGTAAAATGATACCAGCAGTCGGTTGTTTTTGTACCTAGATCTAGAATAAAAAGACTGTTTCTATGGTTTTACTCGCAGTGAAACACCGCAATTGTAATTTGAGTACTTTTTTAATGTAAAAATCTTTTGAATGAGGAGGAATGGTGACATTTGCTGATTGCTTTCTATTCGCATGATTAATACTGAATTAAGTAACGAAAAGTATCAAATGAAGTACTCAATTGGTATCGGTATCACTTTAAGGGTACTGGTATCAGTACCTGTATCGAAAAATTGGAAACGACACCCAGCCCGAATGAGGGGCTCACTGCTAATGGAGAGCTAGCTAGCTAACAAACACAGCACTATTAGCAATGCTTTACTCGCTAAAATATCTATTTTGGCCACATTTAAGTTTGGAAAAGTTGGAAACAGAAGAGCATTCTGTTAAAATACAGTATCCTCTACTTTTCAGAACAGATCTCCTCCAACATGACGTCCGCGTGACGCAAAGGCTCTGACTTTATAAGTGTTGAGTGCTTTTCATTGCAAAGTGACGCCTGCAGTTGTTGAAGGAATAGCCATTACTGAAGCTAAAGAGAGGCATAATGGGGGTGATTATCGCCCACACACACTTTGTTCGGGGGTGACCTTCCTCATCACACACACTCATTTGACCCGCTGTTGATCCACCATTAGCGCATCTAATGGACTGTTTGCAGGAGTAACTCAGTTCAGAGCACCCTGGTGGTGGCATCCTAGTATGCGACTAATACATGTATTTGTGGCTGTTGTGGATGTTTGTGCCAGTAGGTGGCAGTATGTCAGTTATAGTTAATCAGTGCAGGTGCGCCCACCATATGGGTTTCTGACCATGTCATGGAGTGTAAGGTTGCAAGTCGAGTATTGTTTTATTAAGTTTATAGAAACAGGTATTGTGTCTTGAGTAAATCAGCACAATAAAAGATAAAAATGCTGGGTATCGTTTAAAACATTTTTAACCAGTAACCTTAAAACGATACCGAAACCAATTGAGTACTTCATTTAGTACTTTTTGTTACTTCATTCAATATTAATTATGCAAATAGAAAGCAATCAGCTGTGCAAATGTCACCACTCCTCCCCATTCAAAAGATTTTTACACTAATACATTTGGAAAGTGCTCAAATTACGCTTGCCGTCATTGGCTGCGAGTAAAAACCATAGAAACAGTCTTTTTTTTCTGGATCTGGGTACAAAAACAACAGATTGCAGGTATCGTTTGACAGGTGCTTCATACCAGTATGTGCAGATCTTGACAAGGGAAGCCACTATACTCAGTCCAAACATCGACTGAACGGTTTCCACGGTTGTCAGAGATGAGAAACAACCCGTTGGTTAAATCCCGTCACTTTACTAGATCCTCGCAGATGCGCCGCTGTCAAATATGCATGAGTTAAATCTGCACAAAAGAGCTGCCGGAGAAACATTCCCTCATGTTCCTCCTCCGTAGCGGGACAAGAGCGGCTCAATTATTGATGGAGGCAGGTAGCGTGCCGCCGGTGGGCCGCGCGCTAACCCACCACTGTAACCACCCGGACCGTCTCACCCCTCCAACCAACAACATCACACGACAAGCACCGAGGATCCACTGCCGCTCAGCCGCAAAAAGAAGAGTTCTTACAAGCCGGCGGACCTCGGCTCTCATGGCTTATGGATGCGCCATGAAAAATTGATGGCGGCAGCAGCATCATCATCGCAATGAAATTTTCAGTCTGTGGCCCCCGGTGAGCAAATCGGAGAGGTGAAATCCCTGTCTTTGGGAAAACAACACGGAAAAGAATCAGGCGGTGCTGCAGCCCCCCTCAGCTGCCCCCCACCCCCCCCTTTCAGCTTGGGCGTCTCCCACAACTGGGAGCAGACGGCGCTGACCCTTCCCCGGAGCTCAGGCCATGTCCTGATCTGGCTCCTTCTCGCCCAAAATGACTCACTCGGCTACTTGCAGACAGGTTTGCTCTGACTCCACAAACATCTGTCTGTGGATAAGAGCCGCCATCGTGTTCGGACAAACCCAGATTCAGAAATATGAGGGGTTTTTTTTGTTGCTGGAAAGGGTTTTCCAATGAAAGCGGCTGATAGCGAGGCAGCGCAGTGACGGAGTGCATCTGGAAAGAGATGCTGCAGATGTTTTATCATGGAATTTTTTCAACGTTACGAGCTCCTCAATGGGAATTCTGTTTGTCTGCCACGAGTTCTACATCCACAAAACAGCGATGAACCACTTTGTTATTGCAGACTGGATTTCGTGGTCCGAAGCGATAAATCATAATGAGTCGTGCTGCACCATTTGGTTAAAAAGTCAGGTTATTATGAACTGGTCTGTGATGGTCAACTGCAGTAATCACATGGAAATACAAGTACGGTCACGGAAAACACATGCAACCCATTAGTTTGAAATGTGGATTTCTTACTGAAACTTGCCAAATGACACATTTCTAACAAATCCAAGATTCAAGATTTACTTTATTCTCATTGTATCCAAAAAGTATCTGATGAAATTTGCGTGTGCTTCTCATAAAAGGTGCTTAAAAAGACATAAAAAAGACATTTAGACATCGTGAAATGTTAGAAGTGCTGAAAAGACAAGCTATTCAGACATAATAAATAGTTTAAAAGATATGAATAGTTTGAAAAGATATGAAATAGCAGCACCAAAAAAATCTATGCAGTCTTT